>OZ024734.1:13777197-14209529 GCA_964016875.1 Fallopia convolvulus
TCCGTCAGCGCGGGCAAGGGCATAGGACGACGCGGCCGCGACACATCGTCGGGCTCCCGCGTAATTCCACCAGAAGTTTGGCAATCTTCACTTAGGGACTTCTTGTCCTCACCTCATTTCCTTTACCTTTCTTTTCTTGTTTTCTAGTTTTTATTGCTATGTTCTTTTTTTGTGATTGAAACTATTTTAGCTTTTATTGCCTAGTGAATTTGTTGGTGATCATGAAGAATTATCTTGTTACAAAAGAAAAAATCAAAAAAGAAAATTCGATATAGGAAGCTCCATCCCATATGGAATTTTCTTTTCTGTTGTACGACTTTTGTATAGCAAGACATGATTTTTTTCATGATCACCAATAAAATTGTGTGAGTCTCTTGCCTCGAGGTTGCATGGACTAGGTAAAGTCAAACCTCTTCTACAACTCTTAATTCAATATACTATATATAAGCGGATCGATCTAGATTGCATATAGGATAAACCATATATGAATTATTTTAGGTAATCCACAACTAACCTTAGATCATCAAATTCAATTGTTTTGTTAATGACTATTTTTGGTACCATTCTTACTTGGTCATCGGAATGGAGGCAGCGATTAAGAGCTTCAAACGTGCAAGCGCATTGACGAGTTAGGCTACCAATCTTCAAGTACTCCTCCCATGGATAACCACACTTAAACCTCCCATGTGGTGGCTCCCACTTCACTAAATTCACCTACAAACTAATAAATTTACAAGACACCCCACAAATAAAGAAAGTACAAACTTTGTGGCTCAAGAATCTTTACCAATGAATCTTCACTAGCCTTCGAATTGAGAACATCCTTGAATCTTTCCATGTACTCTTTTTTCTCGTCACATATCCCTATCTCTAACTCCTTAAAGTACTCTCCTCCAAACTCTGAAAAGAGATGCTCAAATTTGATCATGAGGAATGAAAATATAACATGTAAGAATTCCCCCACTTTTTAGTACGTAGATATGCACTCCAAACATAGACTGTAAAATATAAAAATGATTTTTTTAAAAAGCTCCTCGCATATAAAGTTATACACTTATATACTTAAATATGTAATTAAAATCAAAAATTTGAAACACTTCACATTAGTTATAATTTTGTCACTCCATTTGCCTCTCCTTCTACCAAAAAAAATGTCACTCTATCTTAGTTTTTCATACCCCATAATACAATAATTTATTTTTTGACGAGGGACCCACCTTTGGTGGTGTCACCACCGTGGTGACCTTAATTACCTTTGGTTACAGCTTTAAATATATAATGAGACGACTTTTTTGCTTACCTTGCAAGAAGTTGGCAAGTTTTTCGACATTGTTTGCGATGAGGTTATGAAGATCTTGGCCAGCCCATACAGGGCATATGAGAATACAAGTAGCGATGGCAGTGGCGGTGCCGATGAGGATGGTAGACATCCTACGGTGTGCTTGCCCGAGCACCGTCTCCTCCCGATACCCGGACACACAGATCATCGAGAACGTTAGTATCACGATCATTAGCCCGTCATCGTGCCTCATCTTTAGCTTCGGAAAGAACCTCAAAAATGTCACTACGATGGCTGTAAATGCAAAAAATATATAATATGTTCATTGCATTTAAAAACGTTTGTTAATATCAACAGAGAAGATATAAGAAGAGCATAATCATTCAAGTTTAAGTTCTTATTAACCTGCCTTGTTTGATAGAGATCAGTTCGTTCCTCACTGGAGTGTGTCAAAAAACTCAATGAATTTGTATAAATTAGGGCAGTCAACGACATGTGCAACCGGAGCTTTGGACATTTGCAAAAAAAAAAAAAAAAAAAAACTGGAGCTTTGGCACAGATCCTCCTCACGGGGGTAGGGGTGGATCTATTTTGGATAAGTTAAAGGCTCAGATCGTACACGCACGTAAAAAAAATTTTTTTTACCTCTGAGGATGTAAATTTTGATGAGCTACTATGTATTTTAGTCTTACCCGAATGTACATTTTCTCATCTTATATGTCAAATGTATTTTCACGTTACCCAACTGTGTATGACCTTTTTCATATGAGTGTACATATTTCTACTAAAGACTGTTCATTTTCATCTTACTTGACTATGCATTCGCATCTTACTTGACTTTGCATTTTCACATTATCCGATTGTAGATGACCGTTTTCATGTGAGTGTGCATGATGGTATTACAATGAATGTGCATCTTTCTACTAACGACTATGTATTTTCATCTTACCCGACTGTGCATTCGCATTTTTTTATTATTCATACCCGATTGTGATTTCGCATCTTACACGTCAATGCATTTTCACGTTACCCGATTGTGCGTGTATGACCTTTTTCATGTGAGTGTACATATTTCTACTAAAGATTGTTCATTTCATCTTACCTGACGATGCATTCGCATCTTACCTGACTGCATTTTTACATTACCCTATTGTGTATGACCTTTTTCATGTGAGTGTAGATGATCGATGGTGTTATAATGAGTGTGCATCTTTCTACTAACAACTATGCATTTTCATCTTACTCGACTGTACATTCACATTTTTTCATTATTCATTCTAAATTTATAAGTTTTCACACGATCATTAGTTCATGAAAAATCAGGTGGTGGGAAAGCCAATTGACAATGGTGATGGACGATGGGAAGCTGGAGGGACGGGATTAATGAAAAAAGTGGTAGTGGTGGTCGAAGATGGAGGTGGACGATAATCGAAGATGAGCTGCACATGATGGAGAAAATTTTGCATTTTGGGGAAGATGGCCAGCTTGCATGACCTAATAAATGAGTATGCACGATCATATTACCAAATATGCATGATCTTAGAACTAAAATATCGTAATTTATGAGATCTTAAATAATTGTACAAGATTTTTGAGAAGGGACAAAATCATGCATTTTTAATTCTCTCATGAGAAAGTGTTCACTTGATCCCATCCCTTATAGTCAGTTCTCTAAAAAACAGGTTGGGTGGTTGCCTTGGCAGCGTCTATGCGCGTGATGGCGGCCTACTATTCCATTATGGACCAAATCGATCTTCTTTCTAGGCAAGGTGGGTTAAATACATGGGTGGTAGTGTTCTTGAGAGAGACAACCCTCAAAGTAAAGGACAAAGCATCCATAGGAAGCGAAAGGATAGGATATATAATGTAGCCATAAAAGGGAAAAGGAGAGGACAGAGTAGCCATTGGAGGAGAGAATGAAGGATCCATAAGAGGGGAGAGGAGTAGACATAATAGTGAGAGAGAAGATTAAAGGTGAAAGGATGTACTATGCAGGACGAGTTAGGGTTTGTACATAGAGAAAGTAGACCAGTTTTATAGGACTTTTAAATTTTCGATCAAATATTTAATATATCAAAAAAGCCCAAATTTGTTTTTATCATATAAGGATTTAGTAAATGCGCCAATTACCCAATACCAATAGTATCATGCCGGATGAGAGCACAAAGCTTTAGGTGAAAGTCCAACACCCGAGTTGGATGAGAAAAAGCATGCTTGATAATTTTATCAACAATAGAATTGGCGCTTTTGTAAATGTGAGAGATGACAGTTTCCTCGAGAGAGGAGCACAACATCAAAAAATCTGTTGCCAACATTTCAATTTTCCATGGACACGTTTCCTCACGACGGAGGGCTTTGACTAGGATCAAATTATCACTCTCAATTTCTAATTTTCGAATACCTAAAATTATAGTTAGTTGGAGACTTTTATATAGAGCTAGTGTTTCAGCTTGGAGAATTGATCGGTCTCCCACTTTTTTTCAGATCCAATTTTCATCATTTTACTTTTGTTGGTTCTAATGATAAATCCAATAGTGGCGTTTCCATTTCTTTGCTTATATACATATGCATTAAGCTCAAATTCATTATAGGAGTTTCAGGGTTGCAAGTAATTCCTCTGGGCTACTTTTATTAGCTAGGCTTTTAAAATTCCACGATTACATGCTTCTACTTTGTTTGAGCATATGCATTTGTGATTTTTGGGTTGAGATTTACAATCTCTTAAAAATATGAAAAAATTATTTTGAGGACCACATGTAATTGTTTATTGAATATTCATATATAAGATTTTGTATTTACTTTGTCATTCTATATATAATTGAAAAAGAGCAAAAACTTCCGGACAACATTTTGTGTTTTGAGTGTGTTTGTACGGGTGTTTAAAGAGTTGTGGGTTGTGTTTTGAGCCCAATGTAGTCTAAAAATTCAATTCAACTATAACAGAATGAGCTGATTGTATGTGTAGGGTGCAATGTAATCTAATACACTTTTGTGTGTTAAAAAGAATCCACTAGTGATCAAGTTAATTTATTTATGAGAAGGAATGTTATTTAGGAATGGCGTACCAACAAGGAAGATGAAGAAGCCAAGAACGAGGGGTTGGGCTTTGTCCCCTGAGAGGATGGCGAGATTGTGGGCCCCGATGCCTAACGAGGCCCCAAAACCAGTTGCCAACGTTCTGTTTATTCCCTTCCCAAGTGTCGCTCCTGACAATTACGCTACCCATGTCACACACACACCAACAAAACGTACATTTAATTAATCAAAACAAAATGGCATGTGTAAATCGAAAACAAGACGATTTTAGGGTTTCAGTTGTGTTACTTGTTGTGTTTGTGAATATAACACGTACGGAATAAGTGATGGTGCCAGTGGAAGGCTTATTTGGTTGAGCGATTATTTGGAGAGTCAAATCACTCAAATACTCCGAGGAGATTCTATTCAGAGACAAATATATACGAAATTAGCAATGCATGACCAAGCCCACTTCAATCGAAAATACCGAGACTAGAATTTAGGAAACATTTCGACCACCTTTCAAAAAAATAACAAGGAAAGCATTTCGAGGGGGGAAAAAAAAGAATGTGGATTTTTTTAATAAGGAGAGGTGGCTTTCAAAAAAAAAACAAGGAATCCGATTAAAAAACATGGAAAGCATTTTTGGTTCGGTTTATATAAAGTCGTGAACCGAAACCGAATCGATAAAGCGAAATATTTTCGGTTCGGTTAACCAAACCGAAATTTAAAAAAATATCGGTTTGGTTAACCTAAAAAATAATCGGTTTTACGGTTTGGTTTTTCGGTTTTTTATGGACACCCCTAAATGTGACAAATTATATTATAAGAAATGATTTTATTTAAATAAAATTATAAAAAATAATTTATTAAAAAACACTCATTTTAAAAGGTGGTTTTTTGAAAAATAACTTTTATCTTTCCTTGTCTAAATAACTAAGATAATAATATCCTAATTTAAATAAGGCCAAGAATTTGGTTTACAGAAACTAATTTTGCTTGCTTTATTTTCAATTTTGAGGGCGACAATTCTTAGATGAAAACCCCGTATATATTCAAATCATGTTTTCTCACTTTAAAAAAATAATAATAATATTCATTTGGATCATGCATGTTTTAACGCAGCGATCACCATCCATAAGAAAAGGGCAGAGTATGTACCATAATCATTTCTGTTTGAACAGACTGAATCATACAATATGTCAATATGTTTGGTTGGATCAGCAAACTATATTGTGCGGTGTGACAAGATTAGCTACATTGCATTCAGACCAAGGTAAATTCATTTAAAAGTTACTAAACTTCTCAACTCAAAAGCATAAAGCTAAAAAGAAAAAGAAGATTAGGCCCTTCTGAGTTTGATTGCTCTTCTGAGTTTGATTGCTCATCAGTCACTTTTATTATAAAGCAAACCACCATTTAAAGCAAAAAGCACATGTTGGATAAAAATATACGCTAAGCTAAGCTTACAATCAATTCGTGCATTGCTAACTACTCCTATTTGTAAATGTTGGAGTAATACTTTTATAAAGTAATTTTCTATAGCTTTTTCTCAAAGGCAATTAATTACTCCATTATTCAGTTCAATACTTCAGTTACAGTTAGCCAATATAAAACTTTCTTCCTTGAGTTATAAAATTAAATTTCCCTTCTAATCTATGCCCTAGGCCGGTGTGTATATGTTAACAGCCACTTTTGGCAACTTCATGTACAATCAGTGGCGGAGGCACAAAAAAATATTATATTATATTAAATACTATATAAATAAAAAATAGGCCACAAACTAAAAGTATATTATATATATTAATTTGAAATAATAAAATTCTACAAAAGAGTTAATTATAAAAATAAATATTAGTAATCATACAATCTATTTCAACGCTAAAGGAGGTAAATCTAACCTACGAGTTTTCATGTTCTGAAAATGCTGAATAATAATTTCATTATCAATACTTCTAAAAACATCCTTCTCGATATAGCACACCAAACAATCTGTGAGAAAGTCATCTCCCATTTGTTACGCAGATCTGTCTTGATAATATTCATCGCAGAGAAGGCTCTTTCTACAGTAGCGGTGGCAACTGGTAGCACTAAAACCAACTCGATAAGACGATATACCAACTGAAAAGCATTATGAATTCCTACCTCAATCATCTTCTTAGCAACATCTCCAATATTTTCAAGTGTGGAAAATTTTTCATTTCCTCTCATTTCAAAAATCCACATATTTAGTTGCTCTTCAAACTCTATTTGATCATACATTGAGAAGTCTTGTGGATATAACTCTGCCAGTCGAAGAAGCTTTGACACATCAAAATTGGAGAACAAATTTTTAGGATCAAGGCATGCTATACATGTGAGTAACTCTGTACTCGACTCACTGAAACGATCCCCCATCTCTTGATCAATTTGGTCAATAACCTACACATGCAACTTAAAATTAGTTCTATTGATTAAAAAATATTAGTTTAGTTGTGAATACAGAAAGATATTAGTACCTCATTGAATATATCGAACTGAAAGTGGTGACCATTCATTGTATCACGTCTAGAACGAAAGCGTCCTTGAGCAGTGTCTTTCATGTTGAGAATGATTACATCATTTTTTCCACAAAAATCATTAATACTTTCTAAAAACTCATCCCATCCTTTCTCCCTCAAATCTAGCAGCTTCTTCTTAGTGTTTTGAACCAAACTCACAGCCTGAATAATGTTTTGATCCTTTTGTTGTAAGAATTGTGACAAAGCATTTGTCAATCCCAATATTACCTTCATCAGATGAGCAATAAAAATATATTGATAAATCTCCATTTTTTCAACCAAGCTTGCAGCAACTCCTCGAGTTTTCTCATCAGTTCCATCCTTGAATACATTTTCTAGAACTTTGATAGTCGAGGACCACAAAGTTAAAAGGCGAGCAATGGTTGTAAAGTGTGAACCCCAGCGTGTAGCTCCTGGACGAGCTAAAGTAGTTTCTTGATTCAATCCTCTCCCAGTCACAATTTCACCCTTCACTAATCTTTCCACCATGCATTCATGTTGCTTTTGCCGAAACTCATCTTTTCTTTTACAGGAAGCTCCAACCATATTTGTGATCATAGACAAATACTCAAAGAAATTACTCACAAACCGGTTTGATTGTGAAACAGCAACAATGACTAATTGGAGTTGGTGAGCAAAACAATGAATATACCTTGCACATGAATTTTCATTTAAATTGAGAGTCTTCAATCCATTAAGCTCACCTCTCATATTAGAAGCTCCGTCATATCCTTGACCTCTTAGTTTAGAGATAGATAGCCCATGTTTAGCAAAAAACTCATCAATGCCACTTTTTAATGATAGTGCAGTCGTGTCAACAACATGAACAACTCCAAGAAACCGCTCCATCACTAATCCATCATTCCTCACATATCTTACAACAATAGCCATTTGCTCTTTCATTGAACTATCACGAGCTTCATCAATTAGTAAAGAAAAAAACTTGTCTCCAATATCACTAATTATGGCTTTTGTTGTCTCTGGTGCATGTGCACTGATAATCTCCTTTTGAATATGAGGAGAAGTAAGCTGGTGATTTGCCGGTGCATTCTCCTTCACCACTTTTTGAACTTCAAGATTGCGTGAACTATACCAATCAAGAACTTCCAAAAAATTTCCTCTATTTAGCGATTCTATGGACTCATCATGCCCCCGAAAAGATAATCCTTGTCCAAGTAGCAATCTAACAACATCAACACTTGCAGTCAAACGAGTACGATATGAAGTAATTAATGCTCGTGTTTCGGTAAACACTCTTCTCGTCAAGCTTTGCTTTTGATTTTTGAAAGAAAAAAATAATATTCGAGCACCATTGTGTATATTGCCTGTAGATCCCACATGGTTTCTAAATCTCTCACTAGCCTTTCTCCAATTACTAAACCCAGTTTTCACAAATGCCTCGTCTCTAGATCTTTTCCCCCCATCTGCTTTAAAGAGATAGCACCAAAAGCAAAATGTCGCATCTTTAGAGACATTGTATTCTAACCATTTCCATGTCTTAAACCACTCAACTTGAAAACACCTTGATTTATCTCCAAACATCGTTCTTGGAAAGTCATGAGAATGTGGTTGACAAGGACCTTTGAGAACATATTCTCTTCTAATATCATCTCTAATTTGTGGATCGTAATCATTTATCGGTTTCCTCAATGCCGGATCACTAATAATAATATCACTATCACATGTATTCTCCGTTCGAGCTCTTTTTCCCCTCGAACTACCAACATTTCCATCAACACTCTGATTTTCAGTGTTTTCATCAATACTCTGATTTTCAATAATTTCATCAACACTCTGATTTTCAGCGTTTCCATCAATACTCTGATTTTCAATAATTTCATCAACACTCTGAGGTTCAGAAGGAATAGTTGGAGACTCAATTCTTGAAATCCGAGGATAATATTTTTCCATATTCCTATTAAAAACAATTTAGAGTAGACAAGTTTAATCCTAAAACTACAAATAAGTGACAAATCATACATGTAAATTTCAATCTATAATTCTAATTCTTTAATCTTATCAACACAACTACTCAATTTTAACGTAAATTCAATGTTAAAGACAATGGTTTATCTATAAAGTAAATTCAATTAACAAAATTAACTCATTTGAATGATTAAGAATACCGCTCAAAAAAAAGAATGATTAAGAATAACAAAATCACAAAATAAATTCAATTACTTAACATACTCAGATTGTATTAGAGAAAATTATTAAATTGAATTCAAATCAGAAACACAAGATCATTAAATTATCAATTCACCAAATCACAATATACAAATTCCAAATTAATTTAAGGAAATTAAAGGGGAACTTACAGTGATTGGTTGATGGAGATTATTCTTCAATTGGGTGCGGTCAACGAGGCGGCAGAAGGCAGTAAAAAGCTGCAAACTTCAATTCACAATTAATTGCCCTATGCCCCTATCTCCCGTATAAGTCTAATACTAACATTAGATTTTTTATTTTTTATTTTTTTAATAAGTCAGATCAAAAGATATAGCCATATAGGCTTTTTGGTTTTCACTCCTTTTTTTAGTAAAAGGCCAAACGCAACGTTTTGGGTTTATTTTTTTTAATTAGGAGAAAAACACGTCTTCTTCTTCAACTTACAGGCTACAGCTTTCGACCTTCATACACCTTATCAATGGTGAATTTTCAATCCAAATTCAATGGGGGCACTAACTATTTTAAGGATCTACTCTCCACTAATACCGACAACTCTTCGATGCTTAGTGGGGTCACCGGCCCCCATGGGCACCCACCCAGCTCCGCCCATGTGTACAACGTACAGTAACTATGTTAGATTATGCATGCATTCCCTATTTCTAATGTAAAACCAATTTTCCCTAAAATGCAACAGATATGATAGAGCTTACTAATAGCGATTCAAATTCGCAAAGAAAAATAAAAAAATTGTACAGTAAATGGACACAAGATATGTTTACGCGGTTTGGGCCTCCTCCCACCATATATATATGATCGTGAGAAGTCTCATGATCAAAGAGACTCACCCCAGAATACACTAATTTTAAAAGAGTTTCAAATCGGTTACAAACAACAGGTAAAAACGAAAAAAAAAAAGTAAATTAGAAAGATCAACAAAGCTCGAAAAAATGGAAGAAAATAAAAGAATCGGACACGAATATATTTTCAAATGGGATTCAACCCTCAAACAAGCAAGCTTCGATCAAGGATGAGTTCAAAGTTTCAAACTCCATAATTGGATCTCAACGAGCAAGGATCAAGGCGATCACTTAACCACTCCTGCCACCTGATTCTCCCCCCCCCCTCTCTCTTTTCTTCTTTCTTTCTTCCTTTCTCTCTTTTCTCTCTTTGTTGCTCCGTAGGATTCCCAAGTGAATGAGCCAGAAGAGCCTTGAAATGCATTATTGCACATTCTTCACCAACCTTAACACTTGATATTCCAAGTAATGGGCCAAGACCAAAACAAATTAATGTAGCCCTAACCTCATTCAAAAAACTGCCATAAACGAACCAATCAAGAGCCATCATACTAGTGAACCGGGGTAGCTCAACTTTAATATATCTAGCTCGATTCGTTCTAAAGAGCAAGATTGGTTCACAACGATTCTGAGTTTCTTAATTTCTGCCAAGTCTAAAACCCATTTTTGCTACAACAAGACTATGTTATGATGATTAAACATGGATTAATTCTTAACAAATTTCCCTCTTAATCTAAGTTCAAAAATCAAAGAAACTCTTTAAAAACTTTTTGCATTTTGGAATATTGACCACGTTCGTCATCAACTCAAAAACATGTTGTTAGGACTTCCAGGAAATACAATTCTCTGCCCAAGTATATATAATTATATTCAATGATGGACTTTTTTGTTGTACCACTAGCATAGTTTGAATTTACATATCCTTATCATTCCTCGAACTATCCTTAGTATATCTCATACATAAAACCATTGTTCTAGTTACATATTTGAGCAAGTATTTCATGGATGTCCAATGCTTCTCACCGGGGTTTAAAATAAACCGGTTCAATGCTCTAATAGAAAAGGATAAATCTAGCCTAGTATAGAGCATTGGATATATAATACAATCAACAACTACATCATATGAAAAAAATTCCATCTTCTTCTTCTCCTCTATAATTTTTGGACAATCTCTTTTTGCAATCTCTAGATGTCCTCTAAAAGGTATGGGAGAAGGATAGGCATTTATCATATCAAACCTATCAAGTATCTTGAGTAGATAATCGGTTTGAGATAGGTATAAAGTTCTCTTAGTTATATTCCTAATGAATTTGCCATACTTGCTTCTTATGAAGCCCAAATAAGGCATGCATGTAACACTGATATTTTCATCCTAAGGGATATTACGCCAATGATTGTATTATCCTACTCAAAATCACCTAAAGCCAAATAAGTACATATCAGAAATGATAATGAATTAAAATGCAAAAGATTCAAATTTTTTAGAAGGAACCATGGTTCATTACAACGTAGTTGTTTCATATAAAGATGAAGCAGTACTGGAATGTAAAGCTCGTATTACAAAAGGGTTGTTCATATGACATAGTGAAAAACATACAAATATTCAAAAAGAGGACTCTTATTAAGATGAGTTCCTAATTTAAATAACAAAGGAGCTTATGCACAACCTTTCGGATGCTTGGCTCTAAGGGGAAACATTACACCATTCTGCAGATTTAGCGACCATATTTTCGCGACCAATGAATATGGTCGCTAATTAGCGACCATATGGTCACTCATGATCGCTAATGTGGACATCAAAACCGGGGAAAAAATAAAAAAAGATAGCGGCCATATGGTCGCTAACTATGGCGATCATGTGGTCGCCAACCCCATTTGGTCGCAATAAAATGCGTCGGCAATTTTCCCGCTACATATAGCGTCCATCCGGTCGCTAACTATAGCGACCATATGGTCGCGAGAGACCAAAAATATCTCAGCGACCATATGGTCGCTATAGTTAGAGACCGAATGGACGTTAGTGCCTCAGCGACCATATGGTTGCGAAATATAGAGACCATATGGTCGCTGCCATGGATCATATGTTTTGGCGGACAACATCAATTTTGGTGGTGAAATCCCGCTTTTTGTGCGACCACATGGCCGCTAAAAAAGTATTTGGTAAAGTTGGCCCCAATTCTGCATATACACTAGATGTGTAAAAACTGCATTCTCATTCCGCCACCTTCACACAACCTCATACATATATAACTCTTTCAAAAAAAACCACAGAAGAAAGAAACAATATTCACAAAACTAAGTTGGTTATAGGAAAGAATTACGTCAATTTTTCCGACAGTTTCATCAAAGGTATGTAATTAAAACTTATTCGCCATATTTGATTTCGTCATGCTATCGATTTTTTCACAAATATTGTTTGTGAAAATTATTTGTTTATCTAATTATAAGAGATAGTGTTAAGTAATTGTTAAATTCATATAGCATAGCAATCGGTTGAAGAAAGTTTTTGTTTACATATACTGTATATCGCGACCAAATGGACGTTAATTAGCAACCAAATGGACGCAAATTAGCGACCAAATGGTCGCTAACTCCAATTAGCGTCCAGATGGTCGCTATGATGCGTCCATATGGTCACCACATCTAGGATTATATGAACCCGAATTAAATTAATTATAGTCTTATATTGAATTACAGGAAGGAAAAATGTGTGAATGGATGCATTTGCGTAATATAGATGGTTTTTTGAACAACGAGTTTTTAGCTTGCGTCCAACAATTTATCGACTTCTGCAAAGCTATGCCGACATATGACCCATCCGAATTAAGGTGTCCGTGTCGGAGGTGCAAGAATAGGAAACTAATTCCTGTAAATGATGTGCATTATCACATTGTTAAGGATGGGTTTGTTCCAAACTATTACCATTAGGTTTCGCACGGAGAGATTGATGAAACGGTCGCTGCGTTATTGGCTGAGTCAGGACAACATGAAGGCTGTTATAGTACTGATCCAACACTACCAGTATCTGGCAATGATAATCGAATGGAGCAGATGGTCTATGATGGTTTTAATGCCCGAAGTCATTACACTACAGATCCCGTCCAGAATGAGGGTATAAGACACGAGCAGGGGGAACAATATTATCATGAAGCGCCCAATCCCGATGCACATCGTATGTAAGACATGTTGTCGGCCGCAAATAGGCCGTTATGGCCTGGATGTGATATGACCCAGTTGGAGGCAACGATTGAGCTACTTAGCATAAAGTCAAAGCTAAGGATGACGAAGCGCGAATACGACATGATCTCGGATTTCTGCGGACGCGTTTCACACCCGGAGACCACATTACCAGCCACGTTTTACGACATGAAAAAACTGGTCAAGGGTCTCGGGCTTCCGTACGAGGCCATTGAACAGCCCAAACTCTTGCATGATATATTCGGGTGCAGATGCAGAATACACGGCTTGCAAGATATGTGAGTATCCTAGATGGAGGCAAGGCAAGTCAAAGCTCATTCCCTATTCTCGTATGTTTTACTTGGCAATAACTCCACGGTTGCAGAGGTTGTACATATCGGTGGTGACTGCCGAGCACATGAGTGTGCATGGGGATAGGGAGACATGAACGGAATGGAGCACCAGACCAAATCGCAAATTAAGAGTAGTGATCGCTGATTGGATATTATCTGACGGGGGAACACCACCGGGATTTTACCCTTTTTTCTTGAACGTCGACGACATCACTGAGGCCAGGGAAACGACTGTGCAGCTTCGCGTGCTCGAAGGCGCTGAGATCCGGGCAGTTGATTCTCCACGTACAACATGAGAGTCTATGAGTTCTAGTTGTTTGTTTATGTTTCCACTTAAAAAGAAGCAAGTGTTGTTCGAATTAGTTGTTTGGAACTTGGTTTAGTTTGGAAGCAATGAAATTGTTTGTAACTTGGTTTAGTTTCGAAGCAATGAAGTTGTGTGTTACTTGGTTTAGTTTGGAAGCAATGAAGTTGTTTGTTTTGTCACAATTGAGTTTTTTGTTACATAATTCAATTTTGGTCAACTCGTAGTGTTAGACAAACCTTTCGTTGGCGACCATCTGGTCGCTATTTCTGACATATTTTCAGGATTGGCGACCATATGATCTCTATTATTTGCACGAAATTCAATTTTTTTTCCAGGAATGGCGACCATATGGTCGCTAAAATGAAAACTACGGGGGCAACATCCAAAAATGGGGGGTTCTGAAAAATAAGGCGCTATTTACAAATTTTGGGGTTAGCGACCATCTGGTCGCCGAATCGGACTAGCGACCATATGGGACCTTTCCATCCGCGGCGGGAGGTACTTACCACACGAAAACTCAATTTATTTTAAATTCATATATTATTAAAAACATGTTATAACACGTGTTGCGAATCTCGCAGCTTGCAGCCGTCGGGAATGGTGTCGCGGTGGTTCATGCACATCATTACCGGCCAACCCAACGATAACGAGTTGGAGTTTGACTTTGCCTCCGCCGCATCAAAGGCTCGGTGGTTTGAGGCTTGGAGGGTAAATTTATTTTATTTCGCATTAAGTTTTACATATTTCGTATTTATCGACTAATATGTTTGATTAATCGTGTTTTCGATTTTATTTAGACGCACTTCCGATGGGATCCCTCCCAACCAGGTATGGACGTCGAGACGGTCCGGTTACTGTGGGAGAAGATCGCCAAGAAGCGGTACGACGACAAGGTTGGGAAGAGTCGTCGGGCGGGGAAGAAGCCGACCTGGATCAATTCCGCCACTTGGGACCTTTGGGTGGTGTATTGGAACACGTCGTCCGACTACAAGGCCAAGTGTGAGTGCCAGAAGAGAATCCGGCATACCAGTCCGGCGAACCACATTAGCGGTTCGAGGTCCAACCTCGATACCATGCATCGATTGGTACATTATTTTACTTTAAATTTATTTATTTTACTTTAAATTTATTTATATTAAGTTAATATACTCTTAATAATTATTAACAATTGTTAATCATTCGTAGGAAACACAACGCGGTCGTCCAGTTACACCTCTCGAGCTTCTCATCGAGACGCACATGCAAGGCCCGGACCGGCGTTTTATAGACGATCGATCCCCCCAGATCGTTGTAAGTATTAACTTATTTTATATCTTATTTAATTTCGTATATTATTATTTTCATTTATATTATTTACGTATTTTTTTAGGCTCGGACCCAAGAGATCCTCTCCCAGAGGTCCTCGGACATGGGCACCCCTCCGTCCTTTTAGGACAAGTGAGATGCCTTTCTGACGGCCGCAGGAGGGGTGGGCTCAGGCGGCGCTATCTTCGGGCTTGACAACGCCGCCTCTTAGTATTACGGGGCGCGATTGACGGCGTCGCGTCGACAACCTCCTCGAGTGGAGCATTTGACGCAACACAACGCCGAGATTACGACTGAAGTGACGGACTTGCGTAGTAGGGTTGCTCGGCTCGAGGAGTTTATGGCCCGGATGCAGCAAGGATTCGACCCGCAACAGGGTGGGTCCCATGGTCCCGACGTGAGTGATCCGACCAACCCCGACGGAACCAACTAGTTTAGGTTAAATAATTTTGTAAATTATCTAAATTTTGAATTTCATATATTTTTTAATTTTCATTATATATTCAAATTAATATTAATAAAAAAATTTATTATTTTTTTTTATTAAATAAATCTTGGCGACCATATGGTCACTACATTTTGAATGACCGTGCACATGTAAGCACACGATCGTGCTGTTACGCTCAGAGAAAGATCAGGCCCGTGCGCTCGTTTTTTATTTTAGCAACCACATGAACGCTAGATTGGGATACCAACTGGTCGCTACACAGGTGGCAATCATTATGGTTGTTGTGGTCGCAAAATCGGTCACCACTATTATGGCGACCATTGGCATCCATGGTCGCTATATAGAAACCATTTGGTTGCGATATATATCGACTATTTGGTCGTTATGGTCGCTAGTGTTAGCGAACACATGGTCGCCACCTGGTTAGCGTCCGGCCTTTTAGCGACGATGTTTAACGACCAATGTGGTCGCTAAATCGATTTAGCAACCAATGTGGTCGCTAAATATGGTCGCAAAAAATCTGCGTTTTTTGTAGTGAAATCTTCCTTCCTTGAACTTCGTCTTGCTTGGATCTTTAAACCATGATTTCCACACCTTTGCTCTCTGATGTGTCATTCAAGATAATGGTGGATATCATCCGACCATTGCAAAGGAAAAAGGTTATCGGGTTAGTCTACTGAAAGACTAAACAAGTGGAGAAACAAATGGTTCCTATGTTAGCATCGAAACCCAAATAAGAACCAGTCGATGATCTAACATTTAGTACTCATATCAAAATAGAAGGAATATATGCAAATCGGAGAGATAGGATGCCATGAGACTGTGGTTGCGTTGGAAAAATGATTTTTTGTTAGGATCTTCTTATAATCATATAAAAGGTTTGAGAAGGCTAGGTCTTTGCCAATCTGTTGGATTTATTATTAATCCTATCACATGTGGGTTATGCAAATTTAGATTAAAAATAGAATCTTTTAGAATCCGGAGTAAGAATGGTTTTTCAATTGCACTAATCGTTTTGGTTTATTATGATTGTGCATTTGCACAATATCTTATGTAATCCCACAACAATATATTCAATTTAATGAATTTTATTCCTGTTTTGGGTAACTTCTGAGGTACGGAAGGGCAATCTTTCAGCTCATGTATACAAACTTTTTGCACTTAGTTAAAGTGTGAATCACCCCTCAATCGTATAGCGGGCAGAGTCATGACCTAGTATTAAGGTATAGGTATATCCCAATACAATCATATGAAGAGATGTTCCAGAGACAAGTCCCCATCCTTGAGTTTATTTTAATCTATACAAAGTCTCAAAGGAGACATTTTAAACAAAATATGAACGTTCATATTAGTCATATCAGTTTATTTCTAACAAATGTATGAATATAAGAAAGATATAGCATAACAACATTATATTGTGGCATAAATAAACCTAAATTCGTCTATTTATCAAAAAGTTATTCCCAATGGAAGTGAATATTGAACAGAATAGATATTCACGATTAATCGAATTTAAGAGAGAAAAATACACTTGCCTTGGTATTCGCAATTTGCCGTTGAACGACAAAAGATTGAAATTACGAGCGAGAGACGGCTTGAAAACTTATCCAAATTTGGGTTCGATCACATGGTATTGGAAAATAATGAATAAATTATAATTGATTTATTTCCTTCATGATTTAGTACTAAATTTTTGTTATTCCTTTTTAACAATTTCTAGACTAATAATACAAGTCATTTTCTTTCATAATAACTTCAAGACATTAATATAACTTATTATTTCTTTAATAATTCTTATTTCAATATTCTAGTAAATAAATCCTCATTTTTATTATCCTTAACAAAATGGCATTATAAATTTATATAGTCATAAATTATCAAGTGAACATAATAACAGACTATTTGGTATAATTCTTATATAATTCTCGGGTTATATAATTGATATGAGTTTATCATTATGATTGTATAAGAATTTAATATAATTAAAAATAAAAAATGAAGCGACGACTCGAAATTTATACCGCCACGAGATTTGATGACATTTTACGAGAAAAAATGGGCACGTAAACCTAGATGGGCCGAAGTACTGACTTTGAATACTGACTTGGAGATAAGAGAGGGAAGCCTTGTTGCATTTTAGGCGCTCTGTAATTCTTTCAATGTTCCCATTGCTGAAGCGCTTGAATATGGCTTTTAAAATTTTTAGTTTAGAGGCAATATAGAACATGGTGAAGCCATTGATATGGGTGTTCCAAGTCTCAGCAATAGTAGCGAGAAACGAATCATGACTAGCCACAGACTCGGGAAAGAGACGATGGAGCGGCTATGATCAGAGATGCTTGGAGGGGCGAAGTGGGTGCTTGCAAAGGGAAACTCAATAACCCATTCCCTATTAACTAGAGTACGATCCAGCTTGCACCAAGTGCGGGATCCATTAATATATTTTTTATTCCAAGTGAAGCAAGCTCCCGTGAACTTCATGTCAAACAGTCCAGATTGATCAAGACAAAGCGAAAGATCGTTGCTGACGTGGGTGGCGCCATTGCGCTAAGAGATTTTCTCAGTGTGATGGAGGACGACATTGAAGTTGTCGATGAGCATCCAAGGTTCATTAATGGTGGGGCTGAGAGAGTTGATATTGTTCTATTGGTCAATTCTATTTGTGGGGTTGTGAAGGGCATAAATAAAAGAGGCAAGGAAATTTTGGAGGTGCTTGGATACGACAATGGATGAGTCGAGGAGAGGTAGAGAGGACGGATAGGGAAATCATGGAGGGGTCCCAAAGGACTATGATGCGAACATAAGATCCATGAGAGTTTTAGAGACATAATTACAGCCATTAAGAAGACTGTTGGTTATAGAGGAGAGATTATCAGGGGAGATATGAGTTTCAATAAGGGAGATGACATTGAGAGAGTAATCACGGACATGGTCAACAACAACAACCCTTTTGGAGACGTGGTTAAGACCTCGCATGTTCCAGCAGCCAATTTGGCATTACACATGGGTAACCGATGGTGTTGGGGAAGAGCTCCTTGAGCGACCAAGAGGTTTTTTGTGAGGGGAGTTTTCAGTAGGAGGGAAGGTGGAGGAGCGCAAGCGTTTGTTAACTTGGATATAATGATGCGGAGACAAGGCAGGTCGGGTTGAAGAGTTTGGAGGAGTCTTAGTTTTTGGATTGAAGAGGGGCAAAATTTTGTTGGGAGAAGGGGTAGATATTGCTCAATGACGGAAGGGGGGGGCTTAAGAGAGGTGATGGCCTAAGGCATTGTTGCGGTTGAGGGGTTTGGATTAGCATGAGGGGAAGGTAAGATGGGGGTTGTAGTGGAGGAATCTGTAGGGTCAAAAGCCGCATTGGAATGTGGAGCATTAGAGTGTGGCGGCGTTGGTAGAAGGGGCGGTAGGGTGGAAGGGGGTAAATGGGATTGGGTTTGGCGATGATGCCGTTTTGGTCCTTGTGTTCCCCGTTGATCCATAGAGGGTTTGGGGCAGTCATCATGTTTGTGGCCGAAGATTTTGCATTTCGGACAATAGGTAGGAAATCAATCATAAACAAGACTTTGGCATATGATTTCATCCTTCGATCGCAGAGTAATCTCACACCTAAGTTCAGCCTCAGAAGAGACCTCAACCAGGAAGCGTGCATAAAATTCCCTATCCTCATAAGCCTTAGGCTTGTCCATTTGAATCGGCAAACCAATAGAGGACCCAATTTTACTAAGCTTCAGGTCTGACCAGAATCGGACGTCTAGATTTGGCAAGGTAACCCAGATGGGGATGGTACGGTATTGAGATAGATGAGGTCTAAATTCATTCCAGCACTCCATCGTTTGAGGATGAGTGGTTTGAGAGGGTAAAGAGGAACCAAGGTCCTTTTTCAAGAATGGCCAGGAGGTCTTGCTCATTCGAAAAACGAAAGATAAAGAGGCCTTGTCATTAAGGGTGATTTAGGGAGAATAATACCCGTCCAATTGGAGGAGACATAGTGTTCCATGGCATGATATGCAATCCGTTCACCCATCGGGGCGCCTACAGCTAAGTGAGAGACTCCATTAAAGAACTTGATCGGCTACATCATCATCATCCAAAGTGATTTCTCCATTTTCAAAGCCCTCGTAGTCGTGTAAAGCAAAGTTGGCATGGATTTATGCCATGATCGATAAAGCCTCTAGTGGCTTCCACAAAAGAGTGCATGGAAGCAGAATTGGGGGTTTTTGAGCCCGAGTCTAGAGAGGAGAGGGGGGAGGGTCCAACTCCCTAGTGATAGGAGTCGGAGGCGGGGGTGGGTTTGCAGAGAGGGGAGGAGGGAGGTTAGAGGGGTTGTGATAGGTTTAGGGTTCGCTGGGGGAACGACAATAGAGGAAATCACAAGAGAGACAAAAAATAATGATTTGGGAGAGGGGAAAAGAGAACGGGATCCAAACATCCATCGTTAGCATTAACTTTAGGTGGGGGTGTGGTGGAGGATTTGAAGAATCTCGAGTTATTGCTTTGGATGAGTTCATTGGGGATTGGGACAAAAGGGCTTTCCGGTAAATCGGGGATTGGGAGGGGGGATCAGGGGGTGGAGAAGAAGATTTAGAGTGGAAGAGGGAGGAAATCTTCTTCGACCAATGTTTCCTGCCCATCGGGCCGCCGGCGGTGGAGGGAGAAAGTCCGGCACCTTATCACACTAGGTCTTACCTGTTGGGAGAAGCGCGTGGCTCGTTCCCCGTGACAGTTCTACTATATCACACATTTTAATTTGTACTACACATTCTAAATAACTTATCCACCCGATGCAAGGGACATTCGTCCTGAACAGGAGTATCCACGATAACACACTCATTGCGCATGAAATTTTTCACTCCTTCCGCAACAAACACGGGTCGGAGGGTTGGATTGCAATCAAACTTGATATGGAGAAAGCCTATGATCGGATCAGTTGGGAATTCCTGACCGATATTCTCCACAAATTCGACTTTCACGATAAATTTGTGGGTTAAATCCGAGAATGTGTTGAAACAGTCTCATTCACTGTCCTAGTCAACAACGGACCAACAGAACAATTCTACCCCCAACGGGGCCTCATGCAAGGGGACCCCCTATCTCCATACTTATTCATTATTGTCGCCGAGATGTTGGCAAGACAGCTTCACCTTTTGAGCACTAACCCAAAAAGTGGCATCGGGATCCAAATCTCGAGAAATGGAACAAAAATCCCTTTCCTGGCCTTCGCAGATGATATCATCATCTTTGCCAAAGCCAATAGCCATGCCTGTAAAAATATTAAGGACATTATCAATGACTTTTGTCAAATCTTTGGCCAGAAAGTCAACTTCCATAAATCCGCATTCCATATTACCAAAAACACAAACAGTAACACAAAGGAGCAGATAAAACAAATTCTACAAGTAGCAAACACAATTGCTTTGGACAAATATCTAGGATGCCCGATAATTATCGGAAGAGTAACACAAAACACCTTTAAGCCCATAGTACTGCGCACCAGATCCCAATTAACAAAATGGAAAGCAAACACCCTATCTCAGGAGGGGCGTAAAACCCTAATCAAAGCAAACCTCTCAGCACAACCAAACTATATAATGCAATCGTTCTTGTTACCACAATCAACCTTGAAAGAACTAGACGATATTAACAAAAATTTCTTCTGGACCAAGGAAAACAACTACAAACAACTAATTAGTTAGAATTCCAATTGTCGCCCTCCCGCTCACGGGAGGTTGGGAATCGCCAAGGCGGCCGAAATGAACCAAGCTCTCCAAATGAAACTACTTTGGAGAATCCTATCGGAACTAAACAATCTATGGGTCAAAATAGTGACTGAAAAATACCTTAAAACGGAAAGTATCCTAATCTATAAGAAAAAACAGAACACATCATGGCAGTGGTCCAAGCTATTTGGCCTACGAGACCTGTTCATCAAGGGGTTCATCTAGCAAGTGGGGGACGACAAAACCATCCGTTTTTGGAAAGACAATTGGACCGGCAATGGTCCCCTCAAACCAAAACCCGAGCTGGGAACCCTCATTAACTGGGAGGAGCCTATTGAGGTGTACCTCCGTGAGGATAACTCATGGAACATTGAAAAGTTGAGTGAGGTAGTTAATAAAAATGACCTCGAAAGAATTTCCAAAATTATCAACCCCATCAATAAAATACCAGACAGATTGTACTGTCAACCAAGTAAAAATGGTTGGTACTCCACCCACTCGACCATGCGGTGGCTCCACCAATCCAAAGGTGAACCTAAGATTAACCTAGAATGGATTAACCAGCTAAACATCCCTCCCAAAATGAAGAATTTCCTATGGAAAGTGAATCGAAACGGCCTACCTACTAAAACAAAGCTTGCGGCCAACCATATTCCAGTACCACAAGGATGTGAAGCGTGTAACAACCAGGCTGAAGACACAAACCATATCTTAATTTCATGCCCCCTGACAAGGGCAACCCTTAATTCCATAAACCCAAAATTTTGTAGGACTATTGACCAGGCATTCCTAGACGACAAAAATTAGGAAAATGTTAACCACTGAGGAAATGAAAATCCTTATAAACACCTGGTGGAGCCTATGGTTCGCCAGAAATAAGAGAGTTTTTGATAGCAACAACAGAACAAACCTGGCCAATGCCGATAACATTGTTGAATTTACCCGAAACCAGATTAAAGAATGAAAACTTGCAGGGGCCTCTGACTCCCCCCCCCCCCCCCTCCGCACTCACACTGTGGAAGGTGAAGCAAGAAGAAAGCATAAGAATTTTGATGGTGCAGTGAATGCAGATGGCATGGCTCCGTTCGGGTTCATTCTCAGGGACTCTGGTGGCTCCACCATCCATATTGACGGAGGACTGATTGGTTGGCAGTCTATTCTGATCTCCGAGACCATCGCCTTGTGCCAGGGACTTCTCGAGTCTACCAGACGTGGCTATCCGCGGATCCAGATTGAAGGCGATAACTTGCAGCTGGTCAAGGCCGTGCTTGGTGACTGGCGCTGCCCATGGGAGATTGAGTTGTTGCGTTCGGACATCCACTGTTTGCTTGCCCGGTTCCTGGAATGGAGTATCACTCACGTTTATTGGGAGTGCAATTCTGTGGCAGACTTCATTGCTAGATCCTTCAGACGTGTCTCCTCTATCCCGCTTGCAGTTAATCCGGGTTACTTACCCTTATTCATCAGGATGTTCTAGGACGACCACTAGTTTATTAGTGGACATTCTAATTTCTTTCCTTATAAAAAAAATATATGGTACGTAGAGAATACTTCAGTTGATATAGCTGGACATGAAATTTAAGTTCAGTTTTGTGCTTTTTCTGTACATTAGTCTACATATGAAATTTGATCAGCCACACAACCCACAATAGTGCTGTATCTAGGTTTTACAAATCAAACATTTCTTTTACCCATGTTCAACTATAAGAAATAAATAATATTTGATCCAACATATTATATATAAAATTCGGTCCAATTCAAAAACTTTTTAATTGACGGGTGACCACTTATTGATAAGTCTTATCTGTTATCTCTTCAATATTATAACCTAAAATTATTATATCCATTGCTACCAACAAGAATGATAGTAGGACATATAATATTTCAGAATTGATATTCTTAACAATTATATCCCTTAGCCACCCAATATAATTTTCGTTGCTAAGCTATCCAGCAGCTATAACGAATGTACGTAATATTTTCTGAAAATCCGGCAAGTTTGTTTAATATCTTAGGTCTTAATTTTGACAAATTCCAACATACAAACTCAGTAATTTAATTAGCAGCCAGCTCGCTCCCCATAATAAGACAGCTATGTAGCACATTCACATATTCAGAGCTTGCTTAAATTTTGCGATTGCGGCGAACAATTAAATACATAGAGTATACAGTATCCACATGGAACGATCCTATTGCACTTAGAGAAGATTACGCTAGCTAATTACTTAATATTATGATAATCGATTTTTCTATAGGTTAGAAAAACCCTATGATAATAGGTACGTAATACTTATGTTTGTATTTTTTTTTTGGTCGAAATACTTAAGTTTGTATTAAGAGAACACATATTTACACCAATTATTGTAAGCCGCGCAATATATAATTCCCTTACAACCATATTATAGATTTTCCCAAACACATAATGAACAAGATATCTGATACAAAAGTAAAAAGAGAGAAATAATTAATTAACAATTGGTTTGACCATATGACACATCCCTCCTCCTCTTGGCCAGAGAATCAGGATTGAAACCACCACAACCTCCGCCAGCCCCGCCTCCTCTAGCGGTGGCCACCAACTGTCGATGGTGGGCCCAATATTCTTCCATCTCCACCCCGTCCACGAATTGGTCGAAGTGGTAGGTCCCAGCAACATCAAACACACAATTCTCGGGATACGCACCGGGCATGCTTGGGCGACCGGGCAGCTTGGCCCTTCGGCGTCCCGCGCCAACAGGGACGTTACGAAGGGCGCCCCCGGCCATCCAGTATCTTTGGCATCCCTTGCAGAAGTGTCGGGGTTGGTTGACATTATAGTTGTTGAAGTAACAAAATTTGGTCTCCATGCTCTTGCATCTAGGGCACGGAATGATCTTATCCGGCCTCTTTTCTAAACTCGCTTGTTCACTGCTCTTGTTGTCATGGGTAGTTGCACCTTTTGTCGCCTCTTCTTTGAGTTGTAAGACTATTGTTTTCCCAAATAACTTGATCCCTTGCGCCTCTTGATCGCCTTCGACTTTTTCCATATATAGTGATGTGTGCTTTCGAGAGGATGACAACGAGAAGGCGATTATTGAGATCAGGATTGGTTTTGAGAGGGGTGGAGGGGCTTGAATTAGAAGATGGGTGATGGAAGGAGGTAGGGTGTAAGAGTAGGTGTATATATATTACGCCTAAAGGATTATAGTTGCAAAAGTATAATATAAGAAAATAGACTAAAAGTGGAACGAGGGCAACAAGTAAAGCTAGAAAAAGAAGAACAACAACCTAAAAGAAGGAAAAGAGAAAAGGACTTTGAAAAGGGGGAAAAGGGATAAAAGGTTGATCGATGTGAGGAGAGGTAGCCGTCAGGAAGTGGCGTAGAAAAAGGTTGATCATGATCCAGCTTTTTCTCCACACTTTTACTCTACGTGTGTGTATTATGTTTAACACAAAAATCGGCTTGGATAGGACGTCGTATTTAAAATTGAGTAAAAAAAAATTGTAAGATAAAATATTTCATCTTAGGCTACGTTCGACAGTAGCGGAATTGGGAGCAGATTCACTATTCAGGTAGCTGGAGCGAAAAAATAAGCGGATTCAAGAAGTTTCTCCTCACAAGCTTCTTCAATTTCCGCTAGCTGAATGGGTAAAAAAGCTCCTGCTTACCCTTTGCTTAACAGAATCTTAGTTGTAAAATCTATAGATATATGTTCGATCGAGTTGAGTTGTAACTTTGTTTCATGTCACAAAGAGGCTAGGGTGTCAAGCCTAGCCAGCCAGTCAAGTTGGGAAGAGATGGCTTTCATGAGTATTAATTAAGTTGAGAGTTTGAATTTTCCCTCCTCCATTGTAAATTTGTAATGGCCCATGTATTTTTTTATGAACTATAAAAAAAGAGGCTAGGGTGGATATGAGTATACAGCTTTAAATGAAATAAGATCCAACCATCATATATATTATCTAAATTAAATATCTAATATTTGCGAATCTCGTTATTCTTGATTATTAATTTTACTTAATTCAATTGATACCAAACCACCCCTCATTTTTTAATACTACGTATAACAAAGTCGTCTCCGGTCCCTCTCGTAGAGAAAGGGAGAAAGTTTAGGTCTGAGTCCGATTTCCAGGTAGGTTCTATATAAAGCAACGAATTAAAGTCGAAGAATTAATTTCAAGCGTTTAAAAAGTCGAAGACTTAACAGCTTAATAAAGAGGGAGAAAAGCTAAAAGAAGTGAGTGAGAAATAAAGGGGGAAGGAGGGCGAGGGAAAAAGCAACAAGAAATTATATAGTATGGCCTTCACCTTTCTTTTACTTTTGGCCAACACTTTTTTTTTTTTTTTGTAGAACAACACTTTATTTTTTGGTCGCAGGTGAAAGAGTTTAGGGATTGAGAGAAGGATGAACTTGAATGTAATGTATATTGATTATATGTTAAAGATGACAAAGATTACAATATGGCTATATAGTAAGAAAACCCAACGTCTCTCCTATAATGAAGGGAGTGAATTGTGCTATTACCTAAAATACTTGTGGTAATAGAATATTACCTATAGAGTGATAAGAGGAAAGTATTTGCATAATTAACAAAATAAGATCAATCCTTATTATGCCCCCTCAAGTTGGAGTGTATGTTGGAGACTCCTAACTTGGATAAGAGGATGTTGTATTGCGTAGCGCCAATTGGTTTGGTAAATATATCGGCCGGCTGCTCGGTTGTAGTTATGTGGAGTGTGCGAACCTCTCCTCGCTGAATTTTCTCTCGTATGACATGACAGTCGATTTCAATATGCTTGGTCCGCTCATGAAAGACGGGGTTGGAAGCAATGTGGAGAGCAGCTTTGTTGTCACAATAAAGTGTGGCTGGTTGTTTGTTATCAATTCTAAGATCATGAAGAAGGGCTCGTATCCATGTTAACTCACAACATGTACTTGCCATCGATCGGTACTCGGCTTCGGCGCTGGATCGAGCAACGGTGCTTTGCTTCTTTGACCTCCAAGAGACAAGGGTGCCACCAAGGAATATGCAATAGCCAGTGATGGAGCGGCGAGTGTCCCGACAACGCGCCCAATCTGCGTCACAATACGCGGTGAGTTGTAGGCGTGCATTGGACGGGAAGAAAAGTCCTTGCCCTGGTGTGTTCTTGACATATCGTAGAACGTGGTGAGCGGCATCGAGGTGAGGTTGTCTTGGCTGGCTCATGTATTGACTGAGGGTGTGGACGGCGTATACAATATCAGGTCGGGTTATGATGAGATAGATGAGGCGGCCCACCAATCGCCGATATTGGGATGCATCAGAAACAAGGTCACCATCTTCGTTGGATAATGCAACGCTAGGGTCGAGCGGGGTGTTGGTTGGCTTAGCCCCTAGAAATCCAGTATCCTCCAAAATGTCAAGGGCATATTTGTGTTGGGAGAGAACAAGGCCCGATTTGGAACGGGCGACTTCAAGGCCGAGAAAGAAACGCAAATCTCCAAGGTCTTTGAGCTTGAATCGACTAGCTAGAGAGCGTTTGGCCTCTTCGATTTCTTGCAAGTTAGTTCCGGCAAGTATAATATCATCAACATAAATTAATAAGATGAGAATGTTACCTTTGGAGTGTCGTGTAAAGAGTGAGTAATCAGCCCACGATTGTTGAAACCCGGCAGATTTTAGAGCACCTGATAGCTTGATGAACCATTGCCTAGAAGCTTGTTTGAGGCCATAAAGAGATTTCTGCAATTTGCATACTTTTGACCCTCCTCGGCGTGAAAAACCTGGCGGTAGCTTCATATAGACGTCTTCAAGAAGATCACCGTGTAAGAAGGCGTTGTTCACATCTAGTTGATGCAAATGCCAACCTTGAATAGTTGCTAAGCTAAGAAGAATCCGAACAGTGGTGAGTTTAGCAACGGGAGCGAAAGTCTCTCGATAATCGATCCCTTCGACTTGATTGTAACCTTTGGCTACTAATCGTGCTTTGTACCGTTCCACCGTCCCATTTGAGTTGTACTTAATTTTGTACACCCATTTGCATCCGATGGCTTTCTTGTGGGGCGGAAGAGGTACAATACTCCAAGTATGGTTGTCTTCTAGGGCTTGAATTTCTGTTGCCATGGCTTGACGCCATTTCGGATCTTTGGAAGCCTGTGGAAAACAAGTAGGTTCTTTCTCGAGCGAGATGTTAGATATAAAATGTTTATAAGAAGTAGATAATCTATCATAAGATAAAAAAGAATTAAGCGGATATAAAATACCCTATTTAACTTTGTTGATGGAAGATGATTGGTCCGAGCGAGACGATAACGTAGCTTCAATATGGAAGTCTTGCAACACTGTTGGCGTCTTTGTAGTTCGGGTTAATCGTCTTGGGTTGGGATGGGCCAATTGAGTGTTAGGTGGTAAAATGGGAGCTTGGCTAGGATCACCAAGAGGAGCGGCTGAGTTTGTATCGTCAAGGGGAACGGGTGGGCTTGGGTTAGCAAGGGAAGTGTTTGGGCTTAGGTCTGTGGGAGTGGATATTGGGCCCAATTCAAAGGATGCAGGTGTAGTTAATGGTATGTCATCGTCTACAGAGGTGGAGTTACTTGGAATTGGTAATGGAATTGATACCTCATGTGATGCAATATTGTTTTTGGATAAACTTTTATATGGAAAATTAGTTTCGTAAAAAACAACATCTCTAGAGATAAAAATTCTTTTGTCATGGATAGAATATAGTTTGTAGCCTTTTGTTCCTTCCGGATAACCGATAAAAACGCATTCAATGGATCGAGAATCAAATTTGTGAGGGCGAAGATGATGACTTGAAGCAAAACATCGACAACCAAAAACACGAAGATGAGAATAATTTGGTAAGGATGAAAATAATATTTCAAAAGGAGTTTTGTTTTGTAAAATAGGACTAGGAATCCTATTTATTAAGTAACATGAAGTGAGTATTGCATCACCCCAAAAAACTTTTGGCATGTGTGATTGAAATAATAGAGCACGTGCTACATTAAGTAAGTGTCTATGCTTGCGTTCGGCTACCCCATTTTGTTGAGGCGTATTAACACAACTTGTTTGATGCAAAATTCCTTTAGAAGAGTAAAAATCTATGCACTTGAATTCCGGTCCATTATCACTTCTAACTATTTTGACTCGTTTACCAAATTGATTTTCGATGAGGGTAAGAAATTGAATCACGAGAGCACGGGCTTCAGACTTATTTTTCATAAGGAAAATCCAAGTAAAACGAGAATAGTCATCAACGATAGTAAAAAAATAATGATGGCCAGAAATAGAAGAAACATGATATCCTCACCAAATATCCATGTGAATGAGATCAAAACAAGATAAAGTGTTTGTAACATGCAAAGGAAAAGAAATATGAGTTTGTTTTGCCAACGGGCAAATTAAACAATCATGATCATGAATTTTATTTGGAAAACAAGTAAGCAAACTTGCAGCTTTTGAGGAAGGGTGCCCTAAGCGTTGGTGGATCACTTGAGCGGTGGGATGTGATACAGCATTGCAAAGGCTCTCGTTGTGCACATCAAGATAATATAGGCCGTCTCGCTCAAATCCTATCCCAATCGTCTTCCCACAACGTAGATACTGAATTAAACAATTATCTTTAGAGAAAACAGTAATAAGAGAGGAATTAACCACAAGTTTACTAATTGATATTAAATTAACATTGAAACTTGGTACACACAGCACATTAGAAATACGTAAACAAGGTGATATATCCATATTTCCTATATGGCTGACATGCACGGAATTCCCATCAGGTAGTTTAACAAACCGATTTGTAACAGGTTTATAATCAGTAAGAAAGCAAGTATGACAAGCTATATGATCACTAGCACCATTATCCAAAATCCATGGTATATTAGAAGAATTGGTTGAGAAAATCTTACCCGAAAAATTTTGAGAAGTAGAAATATTACCAACATTATTTATAGAAGTTGAACCACCAACGTTTGTTGTGTCCATGGGCTGCTGGGATTCTCCATTTTTGGCACTCATGGACTGCAGTAGGCTCATCATACGTTGGCGATCACTTTGAGTGAAAGATAACCCATCTCCTTCGTTTCCTGCATAATTGGCAACCGAGCTATTTGAACCACTTTCCATGCCTCTCTTCTTCTTGCGACAATACTCGTGTGTGTGCGCTTTGCCATTGCAGAATGTGCATCTGAGGTGTGCTCTGCATTGTTTGGTATTATGGTTGTGCATTTGACACTTCTCGCAGTACCTCGGTTCGCCGATTTTTCCATCACGAACAGAACCGTCTTTCTTGACCGAAAAGGCCGTCGTCTCAGTTGTGTGGGCTGGAGCTTTTGCATTTGACATAGCTACTTGCTTCTCTTATCTTAGGACCATTGCAAAAGCCTGATTTAAGTCGGGTAAAGGCTCGATCGCTATGATGGTGTTGCGTGTTTGAGCATGGATCTCATTAAGTCCCATTAGGAACTTCATAGTTCTTTGTGTCTCCAAGAAATGCTTGATGTTAGTGGCTGCAGTGCAAGTGCAAGGAGGAAATGCACACAATGCTTCCTTCTTGTCCCATAAGGCCTTAAGTCTGTTGAAATAGGCCGAGATTTAATCGGTTCCGTGTACACACTCGTGAATGGCGTTTTCGGTGTGAAACAAGGAAACCGTGTGTGTGTGGGAGAATCTTTCTTTGAGTTCTAACCACATACCTCTTGCGCTGCCGCAATGAATTACGCTGCTTGATATGTCCTTCGATATGGATCCGAGGAGCCATGTTTTGATGAGGACGTCGCATCTCTCCCATTGTGACGCCTCTATCGGTTTGTCATGGGGCTTTGTTAGGGTTCCGTCAACGAATCCCTTTTTGTTCTTGATCGTGAGCGCCATAAGCATCAACTGCTCCCACGTTAGATAGTTATCTTCCATGAGAGGTTGTGATACTAGAATCGCCCCAGGTTGATCGGAATGATGCATATAAAGTGGATGTGAGGACTTCTCCCATGGCTCTTGAGTTTGTGGAGTGATTTGCCCCGTTAGAAGGCCATTTTGAGTGCCTGTTTGGGTGCTGGTTTCATCACCTACTGCCATGAGGTATTATTTTGTGTTTTGCGGAAGAAAAATTGAGGATCTTAGATCGTACGCTCTGATACCATGAAAGAGTTTAAGGATTGAGAGAAGGATGAACTTGAATGTAATGTATACTGATTATATGTTAAAGATGACAAAGATTACAATATGGCTATATAGTAAGAAAACCCAACGTCTCTCCTATAATGAAGGGAGTGAATTGTGTTGTTACCTAAAATACTTATGGTAATAGAATATTACCTATGGAGTGATAAGAGGAAAGTATTTACATAATTAACAAAATAAGATCAATCCTTATTAGCAGGGAATGATTGCTTAAAATATGGACATAATATTTCTTGGATGGATTTTTGTAGTTTGTACAATTTCTCGATCATTTATTGACATGATCAAGCAAATATGATCAAGCTTCAGTGGGTGATGCAAAACGGCCCATGGATAGGCGGAATGAAGCCTTTAGCGTTACGAAGGTGAGTGAAGGAGTGAAGTTTTATGGAATTATGGTAGTTATTAGCTTGAAATAATCACTTGATCGCTAGAATGATAATTCTCCTTAGTCATTAATGTTATTTCGCTGGGGCAAAGTCCCTGCCCCAGCGAAACCTCGAACCACGGGAGCGAGGTCCCAAACCTCGCTTTTTCACTAATAAATGTGGGTAGAGATCTTGCCACGAGGTCCCAACCTCGCATATTAAAAAGCTGATATCCCTGCCCCACCTAAGCCAATCAGAAGCCGCCTAACTCCCGGCCAATGCACCGCCACCTACGTCTCGACCAATCGGAGGGCTGAAACTAGGCATCCCACATTGGAGGTTGGCAAAAACCATGATCTTCAAACGTCTATAAATAAGATCAAGATCTCGAAGGTTGCAAGGAGTCGAAAAACATCTTGAACTCAAGAACTATCTTGTTGGTTGAAGATCGACGTGTTTAATCATCGTAAAGACCACACTACAATCAAGGGAAGCTCTACAAAAGACTTCAAGTCGTCCAAAGAGACCTCGTCTCAAGCAGGATCTCGCTCAAAGTCACTACGCAAACTACAATCTCTGTGCAAACACTCAAGTGTACAACCTCGCTCACCAGACGCTAACTCTTCATTTGTAATAGGAATAAGCATCGCTAGTAGTTTGTAAAGTAGTAATCTCATTGTAATCAAGAGGTCTCGGGGCTTAGTTAAGCAGAGACCTCGAATCCCGTGTAAGGAGATCTAGGGCCTAATCTCGCTGTGATAATCCCGCTCAGAAAACATAAATAAAAAGCAAGGGTTTGTCTCGTCGAATAAATACAATTTCATTTCTTGTCTTTAGCGTTGGTTTATTTCGAACTTCATCAATCTCAACTCTCACATTTGCTCTCATTTTACACTATAAAATATGGCCCTCAAAATATAACGCTTCACATTTACTCTCATTTTAGACTATTTATATGTTCTCATTTGATTTCAGCTCTAATCATATATATAATACTTATCATGGCCTACTAGGATGTTTCTCTGAAGGGGAGATTAATTTGATAAGGTAAGATCCCATGGTTGCAGCATGCAAATCTGGTGTCTTTAAGACACCTCGCTTTATCCTCATGAAGCCTGCCTCTCCCCACCTGCGTCGCCATGTGTTTGAACTTTGAAATGGTCCAATACTTGATTCCATCAGAGGTAACTCCATACCCAACTATGGCAACTACATGGTTCGGCAATTCTCCCAACTCTCCGTCAAATACTCCCTGTACGTATAATTGATGCTTCAATCAACATATATAATTAATTAATCTCAATTTGTATTCACAAAAGATCTCATCATATATATATGGGTCACCTCACCTCGGAATAAAACCGAAAATCCAAGCCTTGAGCACCAATGGCCACGAGAACAGGTTGTCGAGCAACTGCCTTCATCAAAGCTACCTCCTCACAGCTCTCATCATCTGTCTCAGTTGACATTGTTGCTTCACTACTCTGCAATGATCAATGTCAATTTAGGGTAGCCTAAGATAACCTTGATTAGAAACTGTTACTCTTCTTGAAAATTTAAAGATATTCCCTATAAAAATAATAAAAAGCCTAAATAAATAAAATCTAAGAAAAGATATGTAATTATAGTTCATTAACCTAAGCCCTTAGGACATTGGTTAAACAAACCATTGTTATAATATCTATACATACATATATGCTATGATCACACCTAAGCCCTTAGGACATTGGTTAAACAAACCATATGTACCACCCCGCCCGTACCATGCAAGGTTCCTTGTTAGTACCACCACCGTTAATCTTGACAGAGTTCATCTTGAAAATGTCCATATCAAGTTCCTTGACCTCTTCATATGAGTAAAAAAGAAAAATAACAAAAGCCTATAACCCTTTGTATAATCAATCATACACAATAATTAACTAACAAGTTGAAAAAAGTGCAACAAGTAGTAGAGTTATTTATGATCGAGTAATAGACATACGATGTCTTAATTCCTTTGTCATAGACTGGGATAAAGGCAGCATCCTTTGTCCTTGATGGGAACTTTGCCACAACAGTACGACTCAAATAACGTCCTCCAGTAAGTGTGCGGATCTCGGCAATTGCGTGTTCTTGTTCGAGAGATGACTCAAGAAACACTTTCTGAAAATGCTGGCTGGTCATGGTAGCAAAATCGTTAAGCCTGAGCTTGAAAGACAATCCCATACTGACATACTGTTAACCCTGTGGATGTGCTTCACTTTCTTCTTGAACTCTTGGTATCTTTTGTGCTCTATGTCCTCGTAGATATACTCACGGGAGTAATCCATCCACTGGTGATAAAGGTTCCAAATGGTTTCTTCTGATTCCACATCCCTTTCGTTGACGTCAACAGCTTTGGTAATTTCTTATTATATATAGAGAGAGAAATCATTCATTTAGGACAGTTTACAAATTGAATCAATAAGATGGGAATACCTATCTGGTTCAAACATGTTTTTCATTATTGGCAAGCGATCGACACTAGCTAGCTAGTACAGGTGTAGTAGTTGTAGAGATTGAAAAGCGTACCATTGGAATAATGATATATCATCCTCTTCCTCCAATCAACAAGAGTTGGGACTGCAGAATTTGAGTTGGTATGATCCACCGTCGGTGTCCTGCTGAGCAAGTCATCTATAATTGTTAAATTTCGGCGGGCCAATATGACGTGGGGTAGGCCCAACACATAAGCCCACCCCCTCAAGTGCAACGTGGTACACACGTCGGATCATGCGCTTATGCGCGTCAGGCCCAACACATAAGCCCGTGGGGTTCCATCCTAAAACCAATTGGCAATAGGAGGAGTAGCCCAAGGGTATATATGTTGGGCAACTTATATTAGAATTCCCGATGTGGGATAGCTTTTTATCTCAACAATAATGGTGGGAACTCCCACTGCAAGGAGGGTGAGTAAGAGAGTTAGTCATACCGTACCCTAGCCTACTTCTTGTAGCTTTCATTGTGAGATCAATGATGATGAAATGATGTATGCAGATCGATGACTATCAATTGGTTTGCAGTTAAAGGCTTACATATATAGAGCAAATAAATAACACTACAAAAACGAAAAATGACTCCATTAGATCTTTTAGAATGTTGTAACCAACCCAAAATTGGCTACAATAATAACGTGCATTCGCACACCCTTCTCCTAAAATGACTCCATTAGACCTTTTAGAATGACTCCATTAGACCTTTCATAGATAATAATGTCAATCATCTCCTATATATATTCATCCACAACAACTAAATTATAACAGATTAATAATTGAATCACATTAGATGGGAAACTTTGTTTCCTATTAATTTTTTTTTTTTAACAAAATATTGGCGAGTGACTTATTAGTGGCCCGTGTACTAGTTGTGAGTTGAAAAGCTTACATGGAGGGTATTTTAAATTGTAAGAGGGGCATGATAAACGTTTCAAAATGAAGGTGGGATTTGATCCTGCAATGGGAAAGAAAATCAGTTTGATATTACACGTAATTTTTATATATATTTGGTATTTGATTAGAGTTTTTCCAGCTTGACAAACTTATCAACAAAATATTGTTGAGTGACTTAATTGCCATTGGCACATTTAACTATTCCAATTACTCTCACCTGAAGATTGGAACTCGTAAGATGAGTTGGTAGGTGCCACCACCCGTGGTTTTTCCTGAAGGTAAGATTGTGAAGCCACTGGAGTAGAGTCAGGCATGCTGAACATGAAGCCGGGGGGTTTCAAATAGCAGGAGAGGCGCCGGTTCGCCATCATTGAAGTTACCCCTGTCAAGAATCAAGGTCCACCAAAGAACAAGGCTGGAGTCGTCGTCGATGTCGGATCAATATTCAACCACAAATTGCCTCACAAGTACTATTGCCTCACAAGTACTAGTTTGCCTTTTAACCATTTTTTTTAATAGGGTGAGGATTAGGGCGCTACAAGTACTATTGGGCTCGCCTAGACCATCGTCCATTAGGGATGAGAACGGATTGATACTAGTAAATATTAGATCAAAGAGATAAAAAATAAGTTCAATATATACTAAATTATTTTTACAATTGAAAAATCTTAGATAATCACAAATTTCAACATAAATTATGGTAAAATCATTTTTTAAAATTTGTGGCGTGTAAAACTAATTATGTATATAAATCAAAAATTTGGATTTTAATCATATTTTGATTACATAAGATTTTTTTGTTTCAATTCCGATGAGCACACCATATATGTGAAAAGGGCTTGTGCATGGAGGGAAAATTCTTTCACAAGGTATTCTTTCTGTAGTGAGTGGGAAACGGTGGTCGTACTACTCTCTTTTGGACTCATAACTAGCTTAAAGATCGACCACTTTCCGAATTGTCCTTGCAACCCTTCTCGGATGACCAACTGGGAGCGATAGTTTCGGACTATTGGACAGCCTTTTCATGGGATTGGGAGGTTCTTAATACCCTTGTCCTAGGGTCCATAAGATTCTCACATTTGGCGGTTGTTGTTAGAGCTTACCCTAATGCTAAAGAAAAATTGTATTAGGGACCTTCACCATCTGGAATGTACACATCAAAGTCTGCTCGCTAGCTCCTTCAGGCACCCAGGTTGACACCAACTCACCCGATTTGGGGTGCTATTTGGGGGTGTCCAACACAACTACGGGTTGGTCAATTCCTCCACTTAGCTTGTCATTCTTCTTTCCTTTGTAATGAGGTTAGAGTTCGACGTGGTCTTTCATCCTCTGTTGATTGCCCTAGATGTTTGCTTCAAGAATCATGTCATCATGTTCTTAGGGATTGTCCAGTTATTAAAGATATTTGGGTGTCTTGCTTTTCTGAAACTCCTCCTCTTCGATTTTCTTTGCGACTATGGATATACAAAATGGGTTTTGGAAAATATTTGACATCGGGATGTTTACATTTCTCACTTTGCACGTATGGTTTGGTATGTGCCGAAGACTCGAAATAAATTGGTCATTGATCGGTTGGATCAGCTTGATGGGGTGATTCCTACTGTCAATCGATTATGGAGCAGCACCACTTTGTCGAGTCTGTAGGGTTTATCATCGACGGGCTCTCATAATCATACCCCTGTCATGAATCCTTTTGCATGGCAACTGCTAGCGGTGAACTGGATTAAATTGAACACTGATGCGGTTTCCAAAGGAAATCCGAGCCAATCTGGTGGCAGTGGGGCTTTCTGGGGACATGCTGGTGAATTCATATGCGCCTATGCTTTATGTTATGGGTCGACTAATACTCTTACCACAAAACTTTGGTCTATTCTCCATGGTATCCGTCAGGGACTAGCGTTGGGCTTTTCTCTATTATCGAGTCTGATTCTGCTACTGCTTGCAAGCTCATCAACCATGATGTTTATCACACTCATCCTGACGATCACCTAGTTGATCAATGTCATCAGCTTGTTCGTCGTGCGACATGGCAAGTGTTATTGCAATTCATCCCAAGAAAACTTAATTCTCTGGCTGATACCTTAGCTAATCATTCTCCTTGTTTAGATACTTCTTTTGTTGAATTCTTGTCTCCCCCATCTTGTATTTCGACCATGTTTGGTCCCTATAACTCGTATGTTTCCCCTCCTGCTTAATCTAATAAAAGACTAAGGGCTTTTGCCCTCATTTTAGAGCCAAAAAAAAATTCCCTAACAAAATTCTGCAAATTCAATTGAAGAACAACCAACACTACGCCACAAAAAGAAACTTTTACAGATAGTAACAATTGTAATCGAGGTACACATCATCCAGAGCCAAGTTTGTGCAGACTGCAGAGTCATATGAGAGGTTAACCTGTTGATAATAGAAGGGTCATCCTAGGAGTTTGTTACTGCTCAAAATAAGGAAGAATTTTACTATCACTTTAGAAAATTCACAACAGAAGAATGAGAGAAGATACTTTTCAATAGTGTTCCTTAGCCTTCTTCCTTGCCATGAATCGTTCCTTTGCAGCTGCCACTGCATCTTGAGTCCTCTTGTGATGATCAGGCTTGGGCTGTTCTGGATCCGGTTGTTCATCTGGTTGCCTAGGAATCGGATCTTGGGATTTGGGAATGACAAAGGCGGAAGCTTCATCACTACGCTTCTCGTCTATCCTGGCAGGTGACCTGGCAGCCTTGGCAGGTGAATCACTCGATGAAGGACCCGCCTCTGACCTATCAGCAGCTTGAGGACGTTGTTCCTTCTCTGGTCTGCATGACTCGGCTTCTTTCCTGGTTGCCTCCTCTGAACCAAAAGCAACATTTTTTGCAAGGCTGAAGTAGAAATCAGTTATGTCACTCTTCTTGGTAACCTGTAAAAACAGAGGATATTAGTTTCCAGAGCCTATATCAAAAACCAGAAAAATAATTACTCTTGATTTGTATTATATGATATTGCATTCTAAAGCAACAATTAATGCAATATAATGTAGCATAATGCATAAGCACAAGCTGATCTTTTCTCATCTGCAAGTAGAAGCACGAAAAAGCTACAAGACGATATGACATTTATAAAGGTGAAGAATATTACATCGTCTCTCTCCTCACGGAGTTCGCGCAGTTTTTCTTCCTGCAACCACATGTCTTGCACAGCAAGCTTCTTTTTGTATGCACTTGTGACGAACTTTTCTTTGTCTGCAAAAAGGTGGTCATCTTTAGTTCTCTCTTTCGCGAGTTTCCTCTCATAAATGACCTCGTGCTCTCGTTCACGCTGTTTGGCTTTTTCCATCAGTGCTTGTATGTATCTTGGCTGCAGATATATAATCACTGATTACATTGAAAGTGGGCTCACAACTGAAACACACTAGCCACTCTAATCATCAAACAGGTATAACAATACAAATGAAGGGCAGTAAAGATGCAAAATGCATTTCTTTTTAATTCACCAGGGGTTAGGAGAATATATGAAGAAAAACCTCAGCCCAAAAACAAATAACATGAAAAGATCGCATCCATGCTGTAGGAAGGAAGATTTTTATCGAATTACGGAGAGAAAGCAGTTTACAACAATAAGTAGCAACTGGCAACCATCTAAGCTAGAAAGCATGACAGCCACAACAAGCACAGCATGAGAGTCCTAATGCAGCTATACTAACAACATACATCATCATTGACCCAGTGAGGCTCCACTACAGCGGAATCTTGGGGGTCAAGATGGGGGTACCCATGCCCAAGGGAAAGGGGTGCGCCCGATAGACTGAAGAAAAACTAAAATTCAGCTATGTGATAATAATAACTGAATTTAGTTAGAATGCACCAAAATTGATATAGGGACTAAATCCATCTCATCGGCAGCGTATAAAAGCCAATCAGCATGAGGATGCGCCATGCCCCCCAATATACTAACAACATACAGCAGAGAAAAAGGGAAGCTTCTCCTCTTTTCAATATTTAGTTCAGCAAATCATTCCCAATGACTACATAGCGTAATTTTCAACCTTATTAACCAAGATAGGAAATAGGCTTTAGCAAATGCACAACATATGCAATGTTACTACCCTCTTCCACAAACAATTTAGAGTTCTGAATCACTCCAATTGAATTCCTAGCTGTACTCATTGTTCTCCGTGTTTGAGAAAGAAAATAGGAAGCATAAGAACCAAAAAATTCCACGGAACCAACTAGAAACACAGATATATGAAATTTGCCACAAATAAGGATATCAACCACAAATGATTGCACCAATGATTGCAATATGTAAGCAATTACACAAATAAGTTAAGTATTAAAGAGATACTAAATATATGCAATTAGAAAAAGCTCTCGAATTTGTACAGTACCTTGCGCTCCTGCCGATCCTGCGCCCTAGGACGAACAGCCTTCTCCTTCATCTCATCATAGACCCCATCATAATCAAACACTGAAGGGTCCTCTTCCAGAGCTTTCTTGTGCTGTTGCTCAATCTACGAATAATTTTGCAAAAAGTTAAAATCTTGTGAATCCAACAAAACCACCGAAATACGAAAAAATAAGAGCAATCTCAATCTGCTGAATATATTTACTTACATCTTTGAGGGACTTATTCTTGGTAGCGTGGCGAGAAATCTCCTTCTCTACGTCATCATCATCGTCATCAGCGAATCCGGCGGGTTTAGGGAGGGGCTGCCGCAAAGCCTGCTTCTTCTGCTGCGACGGCGGAACCCTAAGCTGCAATCCGTACTTTTTGTCCATTGAATCCACTAGGGAAATCACACTCCCACGGCCAAGACACCAGAAAAGAAAAACGAATTCCGCAGGCTGCTGTCAGAATAGCGATTGCCGGCGATACGTTCCGATTTGCTTGCGTTCACAAGGATGACATTGACACCCCTCCGCGTTCGTGGCTAGCTCCGGGTGAGGTTTTGTTCGACCACCGCCTTTCATCAATGTCGTTAGGCTCATTGGGCTTCTTGATGTTTGGGCTTCTTCATGTTTGGGCCTATCTAGGCTGCTAGGCCTAAACGGATGAGCACATAAAACAAAAAAGTGATACTAGAAATTAACTTTAAAAAGAATTTAATAAATTGCGCCTTTGCTAAAATGCCAATTCAAAATCTCCCCCTAGATCTGTGTAGGCCCCGCTTAAGTATTGGAAGGTGCTAGTCCACTTAATCTTTCAGAACGATTATGAGACTGTCTAATCCGTCTAAGCGTTTGTTTAGGGCGCTTAGGCGCTAGGCGGTCCCTCTCCGCATAAAGTCCGCTTAGCGTTTTCAGAACACTATTTACACCATGTGACATAGTCTGAATAAATTAGCTTTAACAAATATTTTAATATTTTATAATATACATCTGATTTTTTATAGTATACATCTGATTTTAATTAAAAAAATGTTTAGGAGCCTGTCTAATCTGTCTAGGCGTCCGTTTAGGTCGCCTAGGCACTAGCATGTAAAGAGAGTTATGAGGGTGTACTCCTAGCATACTATTAGAACTTGTCATACAAGGGGAACAAATTATGAGGGTTATATATTTATATAGAACGTAAATCCAAATTAGGACTGGTATGTAAGAGTGTTAAAGGATTTAAACATTACTTGATAAATGTAGTAAATTTAACAAAAATTAAGGGGTAATTTGATAAGAGCACACAATTTAACGGGAAAGCTGATGGAATAGACAGTTTGGTGGTTCTGGCAAAAAAAATTACATTTAATGAGTGTGTCAAAATAAATAGTCGTTTAGCGGGTGAAATCTTACAATGTCGACCATTTAGCGGATGGTTATACATAAAAAACCTTCTTCTTCAACACATACAACACTTGCCCCATAAAAATGCTAGAAAGGAACCAATCACGGTCACTTTCTCTAAACCTTCTTCTTCTTCTTCTAAAGCTCATAAACATGGGTTCGGTGACATCTTTTGATGAAACTAAGGAAGCTCCCTAGGTTAAGGTAAGTAACCCTAACCCTAGGGATGTTGACAAGGAAAGGGGATCCTTGTGGACCATGAGAACAAGAAGAAATTAAAGTGGGATCCAAGTGATTTAAGAAATTAACTCTTCTTCTTCTTCTGGTTCTAAAGAATCTAAACTCTCTAAAACCTCAGGGATCCCTCCTGCTGAGGCTACCTTTTGCTGCCTCTCATGTGGAGCTGGAACAAGGCAACAATGATGGAACCATCCAGAATCCTTATATGCGCCCCCCCATGATGTGTTGTTCCTTGATGAACACTTATGTACTCTTATTCACTCCCCCTCAAACAAACGACAATGAAGAACTAGAGGATGGGCTTTCTCTCATGAATGAGTTCTTACTTAATGAGGATGATGATGAATATGAAAATGAGTTGATTCAGGAAGAGCCAATAGCTTTAATTAACAATAAAGTTGTTCCAACTGAGCCTATGAAGATGTCCCAATCTTTGCCTTCATATCAATCTTTGGCTAATCCCAGGTAAGTGGTCCTGAAATTGGAACAGATGGAGATGCAGCAGCCCAAAATTTCCAAATCTGAGTCAAGTAAAGAGGAAGGGAAGTGATGAAGGATATGACACTGCTACCTCTCCGTTGAATGGAGGGGAAACTTCAAAGAAGAAGAGGAATGAATGATAAAGATGAACATTAAGTTTTTTTTTGGGTCCTTAGGCTTGCTGGTGGACTTTCTTATTATCTAAGACCTCTCTTTAAATCTTATGTGATGATAATACCACCTAGGATGTGGAACCTTTTGCTTGTTTTGGTACATGTGTGGAAAATTTTAGGTGGTACTCTCATGACAAGTTTACTTATTCTGTATTTTCCCTTGCTTGTTGAACTTAAGCTTAACTTGATAATATGTAGTAGAACTAAGAATGTGGAACTCTGTTGTTGTATGACTAGTTATATGCATGTTGTATCTATGAACATTTGGATTATGTATTGCTATCATACTATCTACTTGTGTCTGGTTATTCATAATTGGATCAAAATGATTGTATGCATGTATCATATATTGTATCTTCGTAATACTTATTATTGGTCCAGTTTTAAGAAAAACAAGATAACCTTGTGGAGCCTTAGGGCTCATTGGAAAAGATTTGTTGTTTAGACGTGTTATATAGTCTGGATTATTACAAAGTAGGTTCATAACACCAATTATTAAGGATATAAAGAAAACGTGGATGATCTTACCTCAAAATAAAAAATAATTCCAAAATAAAATAGATAAATACATTAAGATTAGAGACTATTTTTATGGAAAATGGAGGAATAGTAAAATCAAGACTAAATATCTTTGTGTGGAAAACAGAATGCGGTGGAGGACTTCTTTGGAAACTTTAAAATCAGACTTTGGTAGATACTTGATTAGAAACTCATTAATGAAAGTATTGAACTACTAATACAAGAACCTAGATTTATCATTATGAAATAATACACAAACATGGTAACCCATTTCGTTATTGCTTTGTATTTTGTGTATGCACCACCACAAGAAAATTAGAAAAAAAAAATATTTTGGAAACAACTTGAGATGTATACAAAACTTAAACTTACCAATTATTGTAATAGGCGATCTAAATAAAATACAACAACTGAGTGACAAGAAAGGAGGTGCGGTTCTCGGACCAATCAAGTTTTGATAGACTAATTAAATTTAAAAATGAGTGTGAACTAATGGATGTGCCAACAAATGGAAATAAGTTCACCTGGAGAAAAAATTAAACTAAAGAATATAATATCTAGGAAAAGGTGGATAGAACACTAGTAAACGATCAAATCAGTCAATGGTTTCTAGAAATTAGAACTCAACCAATTTCCTTCTCATCTTTCGATCACTGTAAATTAGCAATAGAATTAAGTAATAGTGAAACAAATAAATCAACCATTTAAATTTGAAAAAAATCGATCTAAATAAAAGATTTCAAGAATGTGGTCAAACAAGCATGGTGGTGGAGTTTGAGGGCTCAAACATGTATCAACTAGTTAAGAAAACTCAACTATTCAAAAACTACGCAAAACAATGGAATAAAATAACATCTGGAAACACATTTGAACAATTTCGAATGATTGAGGAAGATCTTCAATAACTACAAAGCACAATATATACATATCCACACCCAAAATCATACAAAAACAATTACGACTCATCTGAAAAAAGAATACATTTTGAACTTTCATAAAACGTACTAGAAACAAAGAGCAAAAACAAAACACATAAAATTAGCTGATACAAATGCAAGATATTTCCACAAAGTAGCAAACGGAAGAAGGAATAGGAAAATCATTAAGGATATATCACTTGAGTTGATGGAACCCAAATAGTCGGTGAAATAAATGTTAGGGAGGAAATCATTAAGGATTTTAAAAAACGATACTCCGAAGAACCTATAAATATGACACTCTCCAACCTACAAATTATATCAATAGAAATTACCCCAGATGATAACAATGAGTTAATTAAATCCATTATTAATGAGGAAATCAAGAATTCTATAATAAATATTGGAGCAGACAAATCGTCAGGGCCTGAAGAGATGTCTATAGAATTCTATAAAACGTAATGGGATATTGTTGGGCCGGCGGTTATTAAAGCGGTCAAAAGCTTGTTCCACTTTGGTAAACTGTTGAAACAAATAAATCACACTTTTATTACGCAAAGAGACAACCCTACTACTACAAACCACTATAGACTAATCAGCCTTTGCTCAACAATATACAAAACATTAGCAAACATTATCACTGAACGCTCGAAAAATATCATGGTTGATTAATCCACCCCTTGCAAAGTACTTTCGTTGCTAATAGAGCGATTCAAGACAATGTGCTTATAGCTCACAAAATATTCCACTTTTTTAAGGAAAAAAAGAATTAGGGTCTGTTCAGCATTTTCCTAGCTGAAACTTTTCTACCAATTCAGCTTGGGTGTAGGAGCTTCATGAAAATCCCAAAATTTCACTCCATCTAGCTAAACTCGACTCCCATTCCGCTGGTGCCAAACAAAGTCTAAAGATGGATGGGTAGCTATCAAAGTAGACATCAAAAAAGCGTACGATAGAGTAGACTAGTGTTTCTTATTCGCGGTAATGGAAAAATTTGGGTTTGAAAGAAAATTCATAGGTTGGATCCAAGAATGTGTAAAAACTGTTTCCTTCTCGGTGTTCGTCAATAATGGACCTACTAAGAGAGGTCTAAGACAAGGTGACCCCCTGTCCCCCTATCTGTTCATTCTTGGTATAGAAATCCTAGCCCCTAAACTACAACAAACATGTTTGGCATTGAACAAAATTGTTGGATGCGCGAGCTGGAACTAAAATTCCCTTCTTGTCATTTGCTAATGATATCATCATTTTCTTGAAAGCGTCCCAGTCGGCATGTCTCTCGGTAAAGAAGATTATTAACGATTATTGCTCGATTTATGATCAAAATGTCAACTTCCATAAATCCACATTTCAAACCTCCAAATTGTTTATAAACATCATGACAATAAATAACCTTGAAAGATACCTAGGTTGTCCAATTATTAGAGAAACAATCAATAGCGAAACCTTTCAAGATAAGGTTGATAAAACTAAAGCACAACTAAGTAAATGGAAAGCCAATTAATGCACTATCCCAAGAAGGAAGAGTCACCCTAATACAATCAAACCTTGCAACCAAACCAAACTATAGAATACAAAGTTTTATGCACCCAAAAAATGTACATAACGAGATAGATAAAACATACAAGGGTTTCTTTTGTAATAAAAATCAACACCACAAACCATTCATAGGATGAGATAGATTTTGTAAACCCAAATCGCATGGTGGACTAGGCATTCGAAAAACAGAACAAATGAATAAAGTACAACAAATTACTATGGAAAATAATAGCTAAACCAAATAACATTTGGGTAAGAATTGTGTTAGAAAAATATCTCAAGAATGATGACTTATTCTCATATAAACCAAAAACTAACACATAATGGCAGTGGAGAAATCTAATTAAGCTTAAATCGATCTTTGAAGGACTCATATGGCAAGTTGGCGATGGTAGAACGGTCAAATTCTGAACTGATAAGTGGATATTGGAGGAACTGTTACAAAAATATGCTATCAGTCCTAATCTTGTGGACCCGAACCTCAAATTCTATACTTTTATAATGCTAGAAAAAACTTGGGATCTGCCTGAATTATTTAGGCATCTCCCACCCACTATGGTAAACAAATTAAGTTGCCAACTTGATCATTCCAAAAAAACGAAATCAAAACAGTTAGTTCTCAACAACTTCATCCATAGAGCAGATATCAAAAATGAAAAAATCAGGAATCAAGTCCCAAGAATTGGATATGAAAACTTGACAAAATCCCAAAAGTAAATTTTTTATGGAAAAAAGACAACAATTGATTATCAACTAAAAATAGACTGCAAGCTAATAATATATCCATCCATGGGGATCTCTAACGTGTTATTGTAGCTATGAAGATACTAACCATCTTTTGGTAAAATGTATGAATACACTTATAATATGTAATAAAATAAATGCAGGAACGAAGCGAGTACTATAACAAGTCAACATAAACAATAAGACACCAAGACAAGTAATTCACGAACTAAAACATCTTCTTGGCACTAAGGATTTCACTGAACTCGGTGTAATCTGGTGAGGAATTTGCTACCAATGAAATAAATTTGCATTCCAAATTAAACGACGAATCTTGATTGTATACCAAATCTTGCGCAATACATAAAGCTACAAATACAAGCATGGGAAAGCTCAAAATACTGGTGTAACGGGGAACCACGAACAATAACCCAAACAAACAATTTAGCCACAAGGAGAAAAAACAAACTAGATGGATTAAACCATCCCGAGGCTTTTACAAATTGAACTTTGATGGGTCAAAACCCCCTAATGGAGAAACAATAACTGGTATAATTATTAGAGGGTCGGATGCGGAAGTGATAGATATTACGGCAGTAAATTTGGAGATATCTCAGTCGCACAAATAGAAGCTCTTGCACTTAGAGAAAGTATAAAGAAAGCCTGAAATTTGGGCATACGGAAACTAGAGATTGAAGGTGACAACCTAGCAATTATTAATGTTGTTAGGAAAATGGACAATGGCCATGGAATACAGACATTCTAATCTCAGATATCTCGGTCTCTTTGTCTTGGTTTGAGACCGCTAGCTAGGATCCTTTTGTTCCTAGAGCTTGTAATGATATGGCCCCTAAAATTGCGAAATTGGATCATAGTCTTCCCTCTTCCTTCTTAATGAATCATCCAGAATTCAATATTTTCATCCGTAAGAATGATCTAGGACATCCCCTTGATGGAATACACTAATTATTACCTTATAAAAAAAACAAAAAGACGCACCTACTTTACAAAATACATACTTACTTACTTAGGTTTCAAAAAAAAATGAATTATAATTTTGTTTTATATAATATTCTTTGGACAAAATATCATTTAGGATTTGAGGAGAGCCCCAATCATGTCCCCGGTGGAACCCTTACGATTGATACGTCCATCCTTCATTTTGATTTCTCCACTTTCTTCCACTTTCTCACCCTTTTCCTCCTTCCTTCTCCAGAAATACCCCTAAACCCGACCATAAACACACCAGACACCTCCTTATACACACATCGATCTCTAATCCAAAAATCCACCATACCATCCATGTCCTTCAACCCCACAACACCTTCCTCCTCCTCGACGCCGGCCTCCGCCGAGCCCGCCACCTCCACGTCATCTCCCCTGAGTCGGTACGAGTCCCAGAAAAGAAGAGACTGGAACACTTTCTCCCAATACCTCAAGAGCCAAAGCCCTCCCGTGAGCCTATCCCACTTCACGTGCGGTCACGTGATCGGCTTCCCCGGGTACCTTGACCAGTTCGGGAAAACTAAGGTTCACATCCCCGGCTGCCCCTTCTTCGGGCAGCCCGAGCCGCCCGCCCCATGCAGTTGCCCGCCCCGCCAGGCCTGGGGCAGCCTGGACTCCCTCATCGGTCGCCTCGGCGCCGCCTACGAGGTGAACGGCGGGGCCCGTGAGATGAACCCGTTTGGAAACGGGGCTATCCGGATGTACTTGAGGGAGGTGAAGGAGAGGCAGGCTAAGGCTAGGGGTGTTCACTGTAGGAAGAAGAAGAAGAGGAAGGTGATCAGACCCAAGTTGCAAGGCCAATTCGGACTACTTTATCATCTTAGAGGTAAGTGTTTTGAATGTTAAGGATCGTGTAAGTAAGCTTCATAGGAAACCCTAGATATTGTATATTTTGTGTGTCTGCCAAAACCCTAATTAATTTGGATGAATAAAATCTGGGTTGGTCCATTTATAAGTTGGCTCTTTAAGATTTCTAATTGATCGATCTAAGAAAAAAAGTAGAAATAATAAAAGGCTAGCTACCTAGACTGTATGTTGACCTCTTTGATTTATTGCTAGACTACTCTCGATCTTCGATTCCGTGTCATGCAAAGACAAACTATTTTCAGTTTTTGTTGTCTCGATCGTGTACAATTAAGCTTTCGTATGGGTGATTACAATCAAGAAGACAAGAACTAGGGGTGATGAGAGTGAAATATAATTAAGTTTTTCAATGTTTTGAATGTAATGAAACTTCATATATACTTAGGCGTGTTAATTTAGTTAACAACAACAATCTAGTAAAATCTCACTCTCGTCAAGTCTAGGGGTTGAGATGTATGCACTGATACTTTAAACTAGTTGAGAAAATATATATTTCCTAATAGACCGAGAGACTTGCCAATTAATTAAGTTGATTACTAGAATGAAATTTTGGATGAAGGTAGTTCTTCGATACTAATTTAATAAAGCTATTCATAAACACATTATAAGAATGATTAATCATATTGACGCACATATCGTATGGCTATATAAGTGCAATTATTTTATTTCATAATTTTTTTTGGTTGAAATTTTATTTCATAATTAATTAAGGCGCATTCAATTCGATCTTTTTTATCCAATTTTCAAGTAGAATCTATGAGGAGACCCTAGATTATGCATATACTCCCTCCGTTTCATAATAGTTGTTCTTAAAGACAATTTTTCTTGTTTCATAATAGATGTTCATATGTGAATTTTTTCCACTTATACCCCTAATAATTACACCACTTTAATTATATACACTTTTTTCAAAGCAACTTTTAAAAGTAATAGTACTATTTAATAGGGAGAATTTTGGGAGAATTTTTTTCCTTAATATGTGTGCAAATTTGTCTATGAACAACTATTTTGAAATAGAGGGAGTATTATTCTTTGCAGGGCTATATCATGTAAGTTTGCCTAGTTGCCTCTGATTCTTATAAAAGTAATCATTGACCCTAAACTATATGCAATAATTTACTACAGATGGATGATATAGATAACTTGACATGTACTAGCTAGCTAGCTAGCTTCCTACCAACAACCTAGCTAGACTGAGCTAAAGTGACCCGAATTAGTTTGATCATGTCGCGTGTTGAACATTGCCCTTTGTACAAATTAATTAACAGCCTAATACCTTCAATTACCTTGAATTATATAACCTATTACACATAATACTACATATCTACTCCCAGCGGCGGATGTAGGTGGGGGTGGCCAGTGAGCGAGAAAAGAGATAGAAGATTATGAAAAGAGGTTTTTGTAAGGACCAAAATAATGCCGTTCAGGTCTTAATTAAACTAAAAAAATAAACCAAATCAAGAGGGGTAATAAATTAGACAAAACACGACTAACTTTAAATACGTAATTCTCTCTTGTTAAACGTCCGGTGAGTAGCGACCAAATTCTCATCGAATTGAATCGACTGCTATCACTTACTGTGAATCCGAAAGGCCAAAGGTCTATGACGAGCCAACATCTTCTGTTTGCTGATCAATTCGAACAATCTTGGCTCTACCATGGTCTTTTACAACTTTCTAGTCGAGTTAATGTGTGACATATTACTATATGCCAATGAAATTATATTGCCATTTTAAACGATCTATTATATATTTTATATTGCATAGAGTAGCAATTAACACGTACGTCAAATATCAGAATGTCTCCATCTCCTTCCCCATATCAATCTTTGGAAATTAACTTCTGAACCATAAAAACATGATAATTAAAGTAGAAGAACTAAGTGGTCATGACTGTTCGCCTGATCGAGCTTAGGCAGAAATATATGGAAGCTATGTGAGAAAATATTGGACATTTTATTGTTTGGATTACTATGTTTTTTTACCTTTTTATGTACTTCATCCGGTCATATCTATAAGGGCAGAGGCAGACAAACAATCTGGTAGAGGCCAGGTCGTTCATAGCTTTGGATTCTCACAGATTTAGTACGTACAATAGTTTCTCTTTTTGGGAATATTTTTTCAAAATTTGTGCATGACACCTTATTCTATTTTTTACCTTTCCTTTTTTTAATGCTCCATTATTATCAGAATTTTGTGGTGGGAGGTGTTTTCTTATTGATTTTTCCCCTTCGCTAGCTAGGTAGTGGTTGTAGTGAACGATAATGGAGAAAAGGGATATCTATGGTTGACCTTAATAGATTATTGTAGGATGGCCTACCCATCACTAGATGAGTGTCATTAACTGTACCTCTCAAGTTTAAATTGGTTTAATTATAACTATTATAAAACCTAAGAGAGGTGAATGTGTGTTGTCCAAGATCAGATTCTTCTTCTTGAACTAATTAGAGGTCTCAATCGAGTTAGAATCATCACAAGAGTTATGTATTAGATCTATGGAAGCTTGTTTAAACTATTACCATGCCTAGCTACCCCCCAGTATATAGATTGAATTACGTACTACACAATCGTAAAATACTTGCGAACATTTTTTGTATGTCGAACGTTTTGTTTACTCGAATGGTCATCGATCAACTAATCATATTGATATACATAAAACAATGCGAGTTGTTATTCAAAAGGCATAATGTGTTACTATATATGATAATATTACAGTGTATTATATTGATGTATATACTTTTGACTCTTATAACCATGCAGTGGCGGAGCCAGAAAAGTTCGGAAGGGGGGGGCGGGCCTCGAAAAAATATTCTCGGAAAATCAAGCTAGTTTAACATATCGATATATATATATATATATAAATAAAGATATATTAAATATAAATACATAATATACACAAAAAGTAAAATTTTAGGTTTTTTTTAAATATCTCTTCATTTTAATACAATCAAGAATAACCTATCAAATTTAAAAAAAAAAAAAAACTTTTCAAAGCACAATAAATATAATTATAGAATCTACATACCAAAATAATAAAATTCCTAACAAATCCTACAATTAAAAATTTATTAATAACAATGCATCATAACAAATTTACCATTCATAAATTGAATAAATAATTATTCACAAATCATTTACTAATTAACCATTACAATAGAGCAATCAAATTTTAACACACCAAATTTCATGTAGATGATAAGCGTTAAGCTAGTGTTAATAGTGTTAAGAGAGAGAGAGCCGTATACGTTGAGCTAGTATGACAATATGACACTAACTGGCTTTTTTTTAATTAAAATATCTATTTTAAAAAAAATAAAGGGCCCAAGTATTAGAATAGGCCCACAAATCAATTGGCCCAATTGCACAAATAAAATAAAAATTAAAACAAATCCTTTCTTCCCCAAATTACAATTGAACAGCTCGAGTTCTTCCATGTCGTCCAACGGGATGCTTCTGCAATTCCACCATTACACTCCTCGTCTCCTCCCACCCCAACGTCGTCCACGCTTCTTCTTTTCGCCCCTCCCTTGCCCCAACCGTGGGGGCGGCTCGTTGTATATTCATGCTCCTTAGACCGCCGGCGGGGGCGGCCGCACCCACCCGCCCCCTCCCTCCGCCATTGTAACCATGCGTGAGATACGTTGTTAGCTAAATTTAGAAGCATTATTTTCTGATGAGATAGGCTAATGCATATAAATAGGATCTATAAAACAGGGTCGACAGTACATGTTTGACTGGATCATCTCACACATTAAGCAAAGCCAACAAACCAATACTTTCTATCGTAAAACAACAACAAGAACAACAACTACCAAGTGTATTCTTCAAATTGGCAGGGTCTATGGACTCAAGATGTGCGAAACATTACCCCTAGCAAGTCGAGAAGAAGTTCCTGAAAGACACCAAAAAGATATACGAAGGACAAAAGGAGTTTTAAGAATAAAACACGATAAATCAAAATGGAAAACCAAAAACCCATACAAAGTACAAACGAAAATGAAAAAAAGCCAATAAAACAAGGGGAAAAAAACAATTAAGACCAGGAAAGAAACCAAATAATTGAAAATGATTAAAAAGCCCTCGCAAAAGAACACCGAACAAACCAAGCACATTAGAGCACCCCCCCCCCCCCAGAAAAAATACACACAAAACACCTTAACCTAGGTGCCAAATCGTATACCCTATAACCTCTACTTTAAATCCTGCAACTTTACATCATCTATCCGAATTTTATCCCTCTACTAAGCTCTATCTTAGATCGGGTCCTCCATGATGACCAAGGTCTTATTTAATTACATCATTCTACCTCTTATTAGGTAAGACTTTTCTGCAATGGAAGTTGTCGAGGACCAAACTCTCAAAAATATGCATTGGGATGTTTGGTTACCTCCTTTAACTATATATGCATGCCTAAACCATTGGAGCCTAGATTCGGGAATTTTTTTTCCTAATACTAGCTACACTAACTTTGTTACGAATTACTTTGTTTCTGATTTTGTCTAATTTTGTATGTCCACACATCCACCGCAATATCATCATTTCTTTTACCATCATCATTTTCCTTCAAAATCCTCGATCGGTCCCTTCATCCTTTTTCCTCTTCATCATATTCATGTCCAACCAACAAAATTGACATTGCCTCTAAGTGTCTCCTCTTTCCCATATCACTTTCCTTCGCTTCTTTGAATGTCCCTTTGCCCATCTCGTTTTCTAGTCTCCTCATTCCTTCTAGCATTTTCTTTCAAGATATTGAATCCCCCTCTCTTTTGTCCCTTCATCATAATCACAGTCATGTCCAATCTTCTCCCCAAACCCCGTTAGTTCCCACTCTATGAACTCCTTTCTACAATGTACCATCGCCACCTCCAACCCCCCCTCTCTCCCTCCCGTATGATCTTTATTACTCTCAACAGTTTCCTTTATGTACCTTTTCCCATTCTTACAACTCTTTGCCTTCTATTATTGTGGACTCAATTTGTACATTTGTTGTGGAGCCTTTTAGTATGGCCATTTTCTTCCATGGATCGATCACAGCGTCCTCTTTTCAAATTGTTTTGGTCAAGTTCCACATCCAAGATTTCAATATATTCGAGTTTTCCTTTCTAAGCTCACTTCTACTTGATCCACTAACAACCTCCATTCTTCTCCTATTTTTCTTTCACTATTTGTGTCTTTTATCCATCTTCCTCAAAAAACAAAGCCCTACCGATGTTCAAAGTTCTCTGCTTCCTCATCCTCACACGCCCAAAGATTTCCACAAGTGTAGTAAAAATTTAGAGAGACACTCATTCTTGAATATCTCCCAAGCTTTCCCACAACCTTCCAATTTTAGCCAACAACCTCTTCTCAACGGTTTTGTATCGTCTACTTCCACCCTCACTCTAATCTCACTTTCAACATCAGACAAGCTTACCTCATCCATCTTTACCAACCACTTAAAACAAGCTCCCACTGCCTCAACTATTTTCCTTGTAATTGATCTCGACCTAAACATGACCAAAGTCAAATTTAGGTTTAATTAGATGGTTAGGTTTTACTTGATTCTTTCAAGGCTAGAGCACATTTTTTTCAAACACCCATGGTCCTTCTCTCAACACCTTCTACTTATCCTCCTTTAGAGCAATTATGATGGAAAGAAAATGATTATGAATCTTTGCCTTTCAATTTTCATGATGCCTTAATTATGCTTTCCATCACAATTGCATTAAAAGATCGTAAAGTGAGGAGCTTTCCCACTAGTTTAAGCATGACTAAGTTATTTCTCAACTTCAACCATCTCTTCATGTCTGCCTCCATCTTGTTACAAATTGTTTGCCAAGAACTAATTAGATTTGGAATTGATGCCCTCATTATATATAAAGAAGCATCGACCTTGCACAAGAGACCCGAATAGGGATTTTTTTAATTTGCTTTGAGTAGGTGAAAAATCATGCGGTTGTTTTTATCATTCGATTATCAACTATACCTCATCAAAATTACAACTTCCCTTTAATATACATTTCTTAATTTCATCATCACTTCTTTCCCTAAAATTTTGTTCTGTATCAATAAACTTCGTGTATATATGCATATGGTTGCAGGCTCATTTGATCTCTATCCTTGCCATGGGCACGTCCACTCTGGTTGATCATAGAATAAATTGCATAAAGTCGACAAAGAAATGGAAAATCTATCCCTCTAGCAAGATAAATACAATCAATAAGACAATGCTAGAAGATCAACCAGTGCTACCTAGCTAGTACTTCATTCCTGCAGAAGAGTACACTTGTATTGATTATATACGGATATATATATATATATATATATATATATATATATATATTATATATATATATATCAGTAAGCAAGTGATACATTGTTAGATCGATATATGTCTTTTTTCAAACATGCCTCATATAAGACATAGTCAATTCAGTGTCAATAACATGCCATATATAAGATATATATGGGATAGGTTAAGAGAAACAGATGTTACAGAGAAACAGGGGAATGGATTAGGAGCATCGGATGATGGAATATTAGTGGTTAGGATTGAAGGATTACAATAACTAATATTAGACTTGTCAAATAGGTCGGGCGGGTCGGGTTCGGGTTTGGGTCAATCTGGTTTGGGTCAAAACGGGTCACGTGTCGTCGGGTCGTAAAATTTCCAGGTTCATATAGACCGGGTTGTTACGGGTTTGGTACGGGTTCGAGTTGATCCAATGGATCAAGATCGTCATTTTTTTAACCTTTATCTTTATATTTATTAAATTAATTAATATTATATTATATAAAATATTATTTAATAATAAAAAAAATCAAATTTATGCAAAATTTATAATAAAATATTGAATTTTTAATTGAAAAATTACTTTATCAGGTTGGCCAGGTCAACCCAACAAGTTAGTGACCCAACCCAGTTTTTTCTGGGTCGACCGGTACGGTTTCGGTTCACTCTTGACCCATTGATTTTCGGGTTGGGTTTAAACCCAAAAAACTTCGGGCGGGTCAATTTGATTTTTCGGATCGGGTCAAGTTTTGACAAGTCTAACTAATTGTATGTTTTTTACACTGAACAATCCTGAAATGAATTAATTACGGGAATAAAAACATCAATGCGATTTTTTAGGATATTACTAGATAGAAATTAAAAGGCAAGTATGAAAATAAAGGAGCTAAAATTAAAAAAAAAAAGAATAAAAATCTATAAAAAAATAAAACGTGATTTGCAAATTCGTAGTTGGCATGATTTTCAAATTCAAACATAATTTCTAAAATTAAATAGGTTTATTTTTTGCTAAAATTTAAGAGATAGTTGTCATAATTTTAAAAACATAAAAAGGTAATATGTGTAAACAAATATTGGGAACATATTCGCGAATTGTAGTATATTTGAGTTCGGGTTTGAATATTTTAGTTTAAATATTAAACAAAGCAATATTTGTAAACAAATATTGGGTACACATTCTCTTAAATTTTTGTTACTGCATAGCATCTTCCTTTCTTTTGGTTATTATATTTAAATGTTATTAATATCAATATAAAGATTTTTTATTAGGTAAGAATTTGGTTACCGGACAAGCCCGGTAAAACCGAGAGGCTGAGTAAACGGCAGTCGAAAAATGAACACGAAACAACATGAAACAAACAAAAAACACAATAAGAAGTACAACTGTAAAAAAAAAAAAGCACTAGAACGAACGGAGTAGTAGAGAAGTGAGGGGCTAAAGAACAATGTCTTTAACAATCGGGCCAAAGACGGACAAATATGATGAAGTGAACTACTGAGGTTGCCTCCACCGGGATGAAGGATCTTCAGCAGCCTTGAAAATGTCCATACGACCGCGCCAATATAAAGATAAATTCAATATAAAGATTATTAAGCCACGAGGAATGTCAAATTGACGTAAGGATTTTTTTCCTTTAGAAATGATATATTCTATTTTCAAGTGCTATAAAAGCATGTACAAAATCATCGGGCTACTGTCTCGAAATATTTAGTAATGGTCTAAACTAAAATCTCAAAATCCGAAGAAGTCCAGGCAAACTCAAAACAATGTAGGCCAAGGAACAAAGGCCAAATATTCTAATTTGACTTCAATATTCTTGCAACATATTAATGAACAGGTTGTATGCATGTACATATAAGTTTTACAATGCAGATCGGAGTATAATTGAATTTTAAAGGTCAATTCAAATTTTGAATTAATGAGGGCATAGCAATAGATTCGGTGTCAAAAATTGTGAAAAGAAGATTTTGAGAGATTGTGGCGTAGATTCAATGCAAAATGACAGTATTCAATTGATCTCGTAGAACGTGATTAATGTTAACCGGCCTGGAAACATTAGGATCTATGTCATCCAAGACGCAAGTAAGTCGTGACTTTAAAGAGTTTTGCCCATAAATTGCATGTATTTTGTATTTGTCTAATAATTTAGCAAAGGGTCCAACAAAAAACAATTAACAAAGGGATGAGATTCTTGATGTTAGACACACTAAAGATCAGTGGAGTGGAAAGTCGATTTAGAGGATCCTAGGGAGGCACGCGAATCACTAGCGAGAGTGCTTGATTTCTTCAATGGAGCATCCTTCGGTAGAGTCTCTTCACCGGAAATAAAGGCAAACGAGGAGGAGAATGCTTTTTCGAGGAGGTTCAAGAGATGTCGTGATATGTCCCTCGATTGGCAAGGGGCGGATCTTGGCTTGAAACGTCCGGATTCTTCTCCGACAAGGGTAACCGGATAAATACGAGACCACAAAAGTGGACTCGCGACCTCTAGTGCTCTTCGGAACGAGGGTGGGCGAGGGAAAAGACTAGAACGTCGGTCTTTGGACTCGACAATGGAATCGGGGTGACGTCGGGCCAAGGCTAGGAGGATTCACACTCGACTATAACTTTGGCTTAATTCATATTGACGTAAGAAGTACAATGGGGCGTGGCTCCTTTATATAAAGGAGGAGGCCACTCGAAACCCTAAACCTAATGGGAGAGGCGCCTAGGGCTTGTATGCAAACAAGGCCCAACGACTCCTGGCCCAATAAGACAAAATACTAAAAAGGGAAACTAGCTAGAAAGGAAATAACAACATACTAAATATGGAAACTAGCTAGAAAGGGAAATAACAAGGCTAGCCCATTCTACAAGAATGGAACACACGCCTAAAATGGAAATGACGGAAATAAATGACGGAAATATAAATAACAGCATAATATGAGACTAAGTCCTACGCCAAGGGGGTCTCCAAGGTCTAGGCCGTCTCGGGTCCGTCGGAGCTGGGTCCGAGCTAGGACAGGGACGCATCATTCTCCCCCGCTTAGCTTCGAAGCGTCCTCGCTTCGACGTGGGTCCAACAAGGGAAGAAGGCGTCGATCTTATCAAAGCCTTGCCATCGACATGTGTAGTCTTGAATAAAAATGGTGTCGACACAGGGGCAGGCGCGAACTTGGGCTCGATGTCAGCGTTGACCTCGGAAAGATCCTCGGGAAGAGCCTCGGGAAGAACCTCGCGAAGGACCGTGGTAAGGACCTCGGAAAGGACCTCGGGAATGATCTCGGGGAGGAGCTCGGGAAGGACCTCGGGAAGGACCTTGGGAAGGACCTTGGGAAGGACCTCGGGAAGGACCTCGGGAAGAACCTCGGGAAGGACCTCGCTAGAGACTTCGGGAAGGACCTCGCTAGAGACTTCGGGAAGGACCTCGCTAGGCATGGGTGCCGACGTCGCTGGGCTCGACTCGTGTCTCGGCACGTGGGTTGCCGGCCACGGTTGAGACTCTCGGTTGGCCTTGGCGAGAAGGCGCTCGAGCTCCGCGATCCGTTGCTCCGCGGTCATGGTGTTGTGTGTGCGCCGATGGTTCTCGGAGAGAGTCGGAGTGTCGGCGCAGGGACTTGTGATGCGTGGGCCGGGGGAGACCTCGGGGCCTCCGGGGTTCGATCTCGGGGACGTGGTTGCCGAGGTGGCGGACTCAAATCCCGCTCGTCGTATCGGGTACGCGTGCGCTGAGGTGGCGGACTCCAATCCCGCTCTTCGTATCGGGGTTTCGGACGCCGAGGTGGCGGACTCCAATCCCGTTCAACGTATGATCGACGTCGGGGTTTTGGAATTTCGCCGTAATAGCGGGCCCGATTCTCCGGGAGTCTATATGGTGGGATCCAATCCGGATCGTCCCTCAGAAGCGGCCTATAGGGACGAGTGTTGACTCGTCGACGAGGCCGATCCCAAGAGTCCGAATCGTCCCATACGACCGAGCAAGTCCAAGACATGGCTTGGCTCTCGGTTTTATTTTTTTACAATATTACGAGATCTTCCACAAACCGAAAGATCCCGTTAAAAACGGAAATACTAAAATCTATCCTAAAAATAACTAGAAGATCTTTTATAATTAATATCTTTTACAAAAAGGAATAAAATCAAAACAAATAAAATAAATAAAGATATGTGTCCGAAAATAACCCAAAAGATCTCGAAATCTAGGGTTTTCGGATTCGGCGCGGGGTTGGCACAAGGCTGTTGCGGATCGGCGCGTTGATGGCGCACTGCTGGTGCGGTGCTGCAGCGCCGGGACTGCGCCAAGACTCGGGTCTGGCACGCTGCTGCTGCTGCGCCGGGACTCGGATCTGGCACGCTGGTCGGCGCGCGACTGCTGCAGCGATCCTGCGCCGGGGTGCGAATCCTGGCACGCTGGCGCTGCGCTGGTGCTGTGCCGGGACTCGGATCCTGGCACGATGCTGGTGCGCCGGGGCTGGAATCCTGCTGCGTCGGGGGCTGGCGTCGTGGATCCTCGATCGGTTCGAGGGACGACAACGCCGACTGTATTGGGCTGGTCGGAAAAGCGATCCGTTCGAACCGCCTGACGCTCTGATACCACTGATATGTCCCTCGATTGGCAAGGGGCGGATCTAGGCTCGAAACGTCCGGATTCTTCTCCGACAAGGGTAACCGGATAAATACGAGACCACAAAAGTGGACTCGCGACCTCTAGTGCTCGTCGGAACGAGGGTGGGGCGAGGGAAAAGACTAGAACGTCGGTCTTTGGACTCGACAATGGAATCGGGGTGACGTCGGGCCAAGGCTAGGAGGATTCACACTCGACTAGAACTTTGGCTTAATTTATATTGACGTAAGAAGTACAATGGGGCGTGGCCCCCTTATATAAAGGAGGAGGCCACTCGAAACCCTAAACCTAATGGGAGAGGCGCCTAGGACTTGTATGCAAACAAGGCCCAATGACTCCTGGCCCAATAAGACAACTTACTAAAAAGGGAAACTAGCTAGAAAGGGAAATAACAACATACTAAATATGGAAACTAGCTAGAAAGGGAAATAACAAGGCTAGCCCATTCTACAAGAATGGAACACATGCCTAAAATGGAAATGACGGAAATAAACGACGGAAATATAAATAATAGCATAATATGAGACTAAGTCCTACGTCAAGGGGGTCTCCAAGGTCTAGGCCGTCTCGGGTCCGTCGGAGCTGGGTCCGAGTTAGGACAGGGACGCATCATGTCGGGGAAGCGGTTGAAGGGTGGGTGGCGGTCAGCTTCAAGGGGAAACTAGGGAGGGGGAAGAAGGGTAACACGCGGTGGTGCATGATAGTTACTGGTGTGATCGGGTGGCACAAGAGGGGCGGCGCGCATAGAAGGACCGACAGGGACGGGGGAGAGTTAGAGTTTCTAGTAATTGGTAAATTTTCCTTAAAGGATGCTTTCGTATTAGAAAAACTGAAGTAATAAAATCATCCAAGCCATATATTGTGAATTAAATTTTGATCAATAACTCGAAACTATCAAAGCATATGTACAGTAGAATGAACTACAGTATAACCTCTTTAAATTAATACTCGGTAAATTAATAAACTCTCTAAATTAATATTTTTCTTCGGTCCCGACTTGGGCCAATGTAAAATTTATCAAATTTCGATAAGATAATAAGATAATAAATTTTTAAAAAACCACTATATAAATATAAGGTCCCATTAATATCATAAATTAATAATTATTTAAAAAGTTACAAAGTCATAAGTAAGAAAATCTAATGAAATATAATTGTAGTATTGTTTGTTTGTTTTTAGTTCTATTGGGAACTCATCTATAACTTTTCTTATTGGATCCAACATTTCTAGCGTTGTTTTGAAAAGAAATTTTTCAATGTCAACTATAATTATTCTTTGTGACTTCATCTCATGAACGAATTTTGCAATGTCTAAAGCAATTTGCTATTGTCTCTTGCTCAAAATTAACTATCCAAGACGAGACTACAAGATTAATAGCAACCAAAACATTAATCTTACATGGTTCAGATTGTCCCAACTCATAGCCTTTTAAAATCCTACAATAAAATCATGTATGATAGTGCATTTTGAAAGCTATAATAACAAAAATCTCTTTAAATTAATAAATATTAATTTATCGATTAATTAATATTTCTATAAAATAATAAAATATCATGGTCCAACCCTATTAATTTATAAAGGTTTAACTGTATATACGAATAGGTGAAGCCCAAATGTGGTGTTATTAAATTAATGAGGTGAAATCAACAAAATTGATCTACGAAACAAGGGAGCCAACCTCGAAATAGTACTTGTGAAAAATCCAAAAGAAAATCAGAACGTAGAGTCCAAATCACAATCTCTATCAAACATCCTTTTCAATCTCCTCTCCCTAACTCCCTTCATGTCTCCCCCTACGATCCATGGGATGAACAATACGCCCTAGTATTGAATTTAAAACCACATATGAATATTCGATCTCAATTATTACTCATCCGTTCATAAAGTTTTCTATCCATCGTGTAAGTTTATTTTATTGTGTCGATTATTTAAACATTTGTACGTGCTACAATATTTGTCAGGAGCTAAAGAAGATTAGTATTTGAAAGAAACCAAAAAAAAAGCAAACGCCAATTTGTATAAACATCAAAATTAAAGTACCGTATTAAGCAAATTCAAGTACCATCGATCTCACTATTTTTGAGGTCGATACTACCAACTAATTATGTAATTAACAACAATAATATTGACAGCTTAGCAGCTTCAATCATAAACTAAAATAATACAGTATATTTCTTCTTCTTCGTTTGGCTAGTGAGTAGCGAGTGTCGATCTTCTTTTACTCGATCTGTATTATTCTTCAAGGCTACGAATCCTCAATTTTTTTTCCCTTTCCCAGGGAAAGTATATTTATTTATCAACGCCAAATTAATTAAACGCATAGCTATAGATGGCCATCAATTAACATAATGATCAAAGAGGTGGAGATGGAACAATTGCAGGTGGGGGAATTGAAAATAAATAAAGCAGCCGTGTGTGTCTCTCGTTTATAATAATCATATTTACCCGTTGAAGAAACCATTTTAATCATGACTTACATCAAAAAAGTATATATAGCCTATAATCATTACCCTTCCTCAACCCAACAAAAACAAAATTTAAAACAAAAAAAAGAAGTTTTTAAACATTTCAAATACATGATCGATATAGCAATTTTAACAATATACTATATATAAAAATTACTGATCACCGGCGAGATCAGTGGCGGCGGCGGCTGACTCGGAGATACTCTCAAGGCGCGGCCTCCAGACTCCGACTCTCCCCCGCCGCCGCTCCCTCTGCGTGGACACCTTTTCCCTCAGAACCTCGCTCAAGTACCTCTCCGTATTATTGGCGCCGTTCTCACTATTCCGGCCACCCTCCGGCGTCGGAGACGGCGGCACTTGAGCCTCCCTCTTCTTCCTCCGCCTGGCTGCTTCGGCGGCGGAGGATGCCGTTTTCTTGGAAGAAGGGGAGGGGACGGGGATGAGGAAGTAGATCTTGCCGCGCTTGAGCTCGGCGTCGGGGGGGACCACCAGGATCCTGGGGGCGGCGGAGTTGGCGGGGGTGGTGGTGGCGGCGGCGGAGGAAGCGTCGGGGCCGACGTCGTCGGGGAAGCGGGAGGTGGGCTTCTTGAGGACGTGTTTGGGGTAGGCCTTCATGATCTCGGCGGCGCTGACGGAGCCGCCGATCTCCTCGACGCGGCCGTCCACGTGTACGATCCTGATGACGTCTAGAGCCCCGCACGGTAGGATGCATGAGATGCAACACCTTATGGCGTTCCTCATCGTAATCGTACGTACGTACCTACTCAACTCTTTCTTCTTCTTCTTTTTGATTAAATATATTCTAGATTGTTCTAATTATTGTGGTGGAGGAGAGAAGAAGAGAGATTGGGTTTTGGTGTGCATGGGACTTGTTAAATGAGAGAGGAGAGAATGAGAGATCGATCGGATTGCAATTTTTAGGGAACCGGGTTTGATTGGCCTCTATTATTTTCTTTGTACGTGTACTCGATCTCTCCACAGTCTCTCCTCTCCTATAGAGAGAGAGAGAGACAGTCAATTATATTAAGGTGCAAATGAAGCCGAGCTAGCTAAAAAGAGTTGTATAAATAATCATTTATACTCGTAGTTTTTAATTACGAGCTAGCCGAATAAGAAAAAGGTGTCGACGCAAAAGTTGATATATATATATATAGACTCTTAATTTAAGTTTGTTTTTTCTTAATTTGTTAACAAGGCTGACAGTGGGAACTAACAACTTCTTTATGTATTTGTATAGGGTAACTTTTGCTCTCTTTTCTTCAAAACGTTATTATTGTGATGAATTGTTATAATGTTCATGTGTAATGTATTTGTCGTTTGCTTTTTGTGCAGGGAATTGGGTAATGGGAGAATTAATTCATGGCATGAATAATTGCACTTTCTTTCGGATCCATGATTCAGGGGTCCGGCCCTAGTCCTTGAAAGAGAAAAGTTCAATAATTTGCAAGTGTGGCAGGAATTAATATTATTGGGTACGTAATTAACAAACGAACAAGATATTTGGAGGCATATGGTTTGGTGTGTATCATTCATCACACTAGCTAGCTACGGAGTGTATGTCTTCGCATAAAATCTATGCAATTTTTTTAAAATTGTGAATACATTTAGGGTTGATCCTATTTACTACACCGAACTTTTAGTTATTATAACTAACCTTCAATTACCCAAAAAGTTGGTTTATCGATCTAGGCCGGACACCATCCCCATCAAACATGACGTCATTAACATTCCTCTTCACTTTGTTTAGCTCATTCTTCACTAAGCCATCATTTGTGTTGAAAACTGCATTTCACCACCCATTTGCTAACCTTTAAATTTTAATTAAATGTTGTAAAAACTGTACAAGTGTTCTAAATATTTTTCATTAAAACATACAGTAGTTTTTAAAAAGCTAGATAAAACAAATACAGTAGAAAAAAATTGATGCTAGAATATTTCGTACTACTTTAAAAAATGTTGGAAATATTGCAAGATAGCTCACCTCTGGATTGATTGCAAAAAGTAATCTCAACTTTCGACATTGCGGTAAATAGTCCCAATTACGGTGTGAGTTTGCGATCACTAGTCTAAGCATCGTTAAATATGAGTTTTTTTTTAGTGTTAACGGTCACATGTCATTGTTATTTATGACTTGTTAAGATTAAGTATGGGTAACATCAATAATATATTGGGTTCGTTTTTAAAGAAAATATATCATTTTCGATGATAAGGTTAGTGATCTCAACCTGCCCGTAGTTGGTGCTGTTTGCCCCAACTATGAAAGTTCGGCCTATTTTCTACAACCACCCTTAAAGATGAGGTTATTTCTTGCAATTTTTCAAAAAATGTTTTATAAAGTCAATTATATTTCCTTGGTATGGCTAAAGGTTAGAAAATTATAGAAATGATCGCATTATTGAACAAAAAGATCAGTTAAATGCAATTACAAAACTCACACAACCTATAAGTCAGTCTAACCTAATAACCTTAATTAATAATGGAATCAACCACCATCATTATATAATCTAAAACCTCCTGCTCTGAATATGAAACTATGTAAGCCTACATAAAAATGAACTAATTAATCTGGGAAATACATTGATATGATATCAACTTGTCCGATCGAGCTTTAGAAGAAAGGGAAAAAGAACAAATGAAGAATGACAGAACAAATAGAACCAAATGAGGAATCAATAGAGGGAGGTTGTTGGAGGTGGAGTAACTGTAGATAGCTACATACTATTAGTGTTATGAGGTGGATAAGATCAAAGTAAAATCACGACGTAGTCCATTGCTTCTAGTCTGTCGATTTCATCAAACTTTATTGATTATACACCTATGGACATTATCAATCCACCATTTCAACGAATGCCATCATACCTTCCTTTAAATTGGATACACGAATCTTGCATTTCTTATGCTATTGCTCTCTCTCTCTTTTACTTTTTAGGGTAGGACGTTTACGGATAAGATAAAGTTTTAGTCATGTCGAACCCTTTCTTAAAGGTATTCGACCCTTGTGACTAGCTGGCCCGGGCTTCATTTTTTTTCAAAATGAAAGTTAATTATTTTTTCTAGATTTTTTAGTGGTAATTACTAATTAATGGGTTATATGAAAAAAACAAATGGAAAGAAAATATACACGGCCAAGGGATATTGATCCATAACCCCAATAAAAAGAGTGAAAAAATATATGATATTTGACATGGGAATAGGACATTAGTCATTAGTGATATGATATATAACAAAGGTGGATTGGTTAATAGTCTAAATCAAAGGGAAATTTAAAGGCCCCACCCACATTTAATTAAGGGGACCCAAGAGGCAATCAGTGGGCATCATGTGAGGAAATGACATAGTATGGTGTTGGTTTGTGACTGTTTTTGCCTATCAAATCAATGATCTTCTTTCTCTACACCAAAATCTGCCTAACAATTTTTATGGTGTGACCTTATCTAAAATTTGGTAACGTAAAGTTAATTGATTTAATAATTTTGCCATGTATTTAATGAGTTTGGGATTTTATTAGGAAGGTAAAGATAATGAGACGAATCCTACATAGTACATACGAAAAGGAGGGGGGAAAGATTGCAAGTAATTGATTATATATACTCTTAGATTTTTTTATGATAATCATTTCCACTTCCTATGGTTAAAAACTATCATCACCTTAGTGGGGCGAACCTGTGCTGCAAATGAAGAGAATTAATGGTATAATTACTTGGCATTTTGGTCGGTAAGTTCATGGATGTGCAACTCAAATAATCATGCACTACGTATCGTTTAGACTAGACATTCTCCCTTCAAAAGTGGAGAAATGTCTTCCCATTCCTATAACAACTGCTTGTGTTTCATCAATCTGTTGGAAATTGTGTGAATTTTGCTATTTCTTTTTGGAAGGAACAGGGAAAAAAAAAATTTTATGCCGATACATGAAAGTAAACGTAGCTTTGATGGGTTTGGGCTCTAAGAAAGGCCAAATAAAACTTTCTAAGCTATTTGTCAGTTCAAATTTTCTGCTCTTTGGGCTCCAGATACTCTTGCCAGATTCCTTACTTACATTTGAGGCCCAAGAGGAATAAGTAAAAAATTGTCCGAGACTCCAATTGTTTTGCAGTCAATTTTCTACTCAGTTGCACTTGCAGATTCCATTTAGAGCAGCTACTTAGTAAAATTGCCTTAACATAAGTGTTTACATGTTATGCTCAGGCCAGCTCCAAAGCAATAACTGAATAACTTGGATGTCTTTTCTAACAAATTCGTGAAAACATATACAGTAATATTAATATAGTATTTGAATTCAACAAACCTAGAGCGGTGCTATGTAAAACTAATTTTATGTTGAGACTGAAGGCTATTATTTGTTATGCGTATCTTGCAGTTCAGTCAGGAAATCCAAAGCTAGCCAAGAGGCACATTCAATTTGTAATATAAATGTATAAGATGGGAATAAATAAGCAATATTTAAAATAAACTGACAACTAAAACCAATATGTACACAGCTTGATCCTTCTAAACTGTTCTCTCCACTACTTCTCCGGGACCTTTTCTGATTCCTTATGTTTATACTATGAATTGGGAAATGCAATTGTTACCAAAAGCTAAGGGAGCAAGACAAATACCTGGCTTGATCACCTCAATTGTTCTAAAGCCTCAAAATCCTGCCCCAAATGTGCAAACTGTGTATATATGGTAATGCTGGAACCTGCAAATCCTAAGGTTTCTTGATTACAGGAACAGGACCTTTGTACTGACCCCTGAGCACCATGCAGTCTTCAGGAGGTAGGGACTCTTCTAACCAAACAACTTCTTCAGGCTTTATCCCTTGCAGTTCTTCAATTTCTGTAAGCAGGAGAGTATTATGAAAAGAACCAATTGACCAATGAAAAGGAATAAAAAGGAAGGATTGGATTAAAGTTAGCAAGCAGAAAAACAAATGGAGGAAAGATACCAGGAAGATCTCTTCTAAAAGCCCTTCGGAAGTAAGAACAATGGCGTCCATCTTCTGGGGAATACGGGGGTGTCAGAATGTCGAATATTGCACAGGGAGTGATAGCCTTGAAAGTGTGGATGTTTCCACCTGTTGTCGGGTAAAGGACAGTAGCAGCACAGGGTGCTGTCATTTCACAATCTCTAACCAGTTTTGCAGGTCGGGCTGGAGATTCCATAACAAGTCAGATCCACAAGGAAACAAAGTGTGTACGTGTACATCCAAATAAACAATAGATCTAGGTGTACACAAAAGATCTGTCTCATAACAGGAGACTTAAAATATGGCACTATAAGAATAACAAAATCACACACCTTCAGTTTCATCAACAGAGCCAGGTACGTCCAGCCAATCATATGACTTTACATGTAAAGAACCATACAGAACCTTGCTCAACACAGTCATTCCAGGATGATTATGAAGAGGTATAATAGATGAAGGTGGCATGCAAAAGATTCCAATCTGCAAATGAAGAGGAACATTAATATATCCAAAAAACAATGCTACAAACTCAAATTCCAGATATTTCTTCAGCTTTGAGTCGCAACAGAATTCTTACAGAGAAGCTTTCACATTCATGTATATGCAAATATTTAATGGGAGGAGGGCACTGCTGACTTCCATTGCGGCCTTTCTTCCCATTGCTACCAACTGCAGAAGCTCTCCACTTCTGTGCTGCCTGTGCCTCCTGATCCAGACACACATTAGCAGGCTTCAAATCATCTGAAAAACAAGTCAGCAGTGATTATAGCAATCAAAATTTTCAAGACCACAGAGATAGTAAGAAAAATTATAACTAGAGCAAACATAGAAAACTAAAGGAAAGCAAACTAAATAATGCCACTTTGTCAGAAAAATGTTTGATGCCCTATAGAGTTGTTGGAAATGCATATCACTTTTGTTTCTACAATTCATTTTAAATATTTCTTCAGCTGTACCAGGTCACTCATCTACCCATCTTAATAATCCACCATAAAAGGAAAAGAAACCATCTGTAAAATTAACAACAAGAAAAGAAAACAATTAAAGCAGGATACTTTAGAACTTACCTAATATTGCACGAACCCTCTCCAGAGCCTCTTCGGATTTTGGACCAGTAGGGATGAAGGAGTCCTTACAGGCATTATATATTTTCTTTACGACCGGCATGGTATGGAAAGGGCAAAATCTACAAGCCAGTCAACTCCAGAGTAGCGAAACTGTTGCCCTATTTAAAAAAGAACAGAATGTATTCCGTTATCATGCGTCAATTCCAGTATTGACATTCAATTGATCCAACCTCCTCATGTTAACCACCATGATATAAAAGGGTTAATATGCACAAATTGACATGTGGAAAGATAAAAAAAAACATCTGCTAAGATAAATCGCTTGTCGCTTGTTGCTTATCAAAGAGAAGCACATGTTAAACATTTATCACCCATTACAACAACTGGCAATATGAATACTCATTTTCATATGTAACCAGACGAATCTTAACGACTACCGGTATGTAACCAGATAAATTTTAACGACAACCGATATGTAACCAGATAAATAACGTCTACTGATATGTAACCAGATATATCTTAATGACTACCAATATGTAGGCAGATAAATCTTAACGACTACCGAACCAAAATTAAGCCAATCCCAAGTTGCACAATGTCTGGCAGCTCCTACTACACACTGTTGTAAAAATAATGTGACCTTATCCATTGCAAATAACATAGAAGTAGATTTTTTTTTTTAAAAAAAGCTAATGAAACAAGTAGTTTCCTCACAATTGCCTTGAATATTTACTTGACAAGTCGATGAACTTAAGAGATCATAACACGACTGGCAACCTGAATATTGATTGATAGCTCAGACTTAATTAGATACACGCTTAAACATCACAAAAACAAATTATCCCAATCCCAAAACCCGGAAATATCACTTCAACTCAGCTCCAATTACAACCTATTCCAATTCATTACAACAAAGCACACATTCATGGAAACCAAAATATCCATTAAAACTAGAATTGCGCTACAATTTCCCCTAAACCTCAAAGGCATCCACTAGTGAAAAGAAGTGGAAGCCCTAATTCTAACACGGAAAACGCGCACTTCCAGAGTTTGAAAAATGACCAAAACCCTATCGCAATTTGACCAGCCACAACATCAAAAACAGTATCGGAATTACTGAAAGCGGCAAGAAATCTCGAAATTCGATTACCACGCAAATTCCGCGATAAACAACCGTGAGTATAGATTGAAAGAGAGAGGGAATAAACCTGTGATATGCGAATCAAGCGATGCCAGGAAGAGTCCAGGCCAAAGCAGAAGATGCCGAAGGTGTTATGAAGAGGGAGAGCCGTGAAGCTTTGCAAAAGAATGCAGCTTCTCGGCTACGTCGCCACCACCATACGCCAGATGAGCCGTGAGCAGGTGCGCAACGGAAAAAGGTTTACCAAGATTCTTCTTCTACTAGGGGGGTAAAGCCACGTGAAACAGGCCTCCAGAATTTTTTTAAGGGAAAAAATGGAAAAACTTTTTCTGGTTTTGAGATATTTTTAAAGGAAAAAGAGTCACGTGCGAATGGGCGCCTAGGTGCGAAATAAGAATAAATCTCGATCGTCCATTCCAAAAAATCAACGTCCCTGATTAAACATTTATTTAAAAAAATAAAAAACGGCACGGACGAATTTTTCCCGAATTATTCACGAATTTTTCGAAAAATACGTTTTTATGAGACGCACCCAGTTTGTTCATCAAAAATAGCTATTTGTTCATCACAAACGAGCATTTGTTCATCAGAAACTAGCATTTGTTCATCACAAAATAACATTTTGTGCATAAGAAACTAACATTTGTTCATCATAAACTAGCATTTGTGCATAAGAAACTAGCATTTGTTCATCACAAAATAGCATTTGTTCATCAGAAACTAGCATTTGTTCATCACAAAATAACATTTGTGCATAAGAAACTAGCATTTGTTCATCAGAAACTAGCATTTGTTCATCAGAAACTAGCATTTGTTCATCACAAAATAGCATTTTGTGCATAAGAAACTAACATTTGTTCATCAGAAACTAGCATTTTGTGCATAATAAACTAACATTTGTTCATCAGAAACTAGCATTTGTGCATAAGAAACCACTGAACAAATATGAATATAACAATGAACAAATCCACAATGTTGATGAACAAATCCACAATGTTGATGAACAAATCCACATTGTTGATGAACAAATCCACAATACTGATGAACAAATCCACATTGTTGATGAACAAATCCACAATACTGATGAACAAATCCACAATATTGATGAACAAATATGCACAAACCGATGAACAAATATGCCAAAACCATTGAACAAATATGTATATAGCAATGAACAAATCCACAATGTTGATGAACAAATCCACATTGTTTATGAACAAATTGATGTTACTAATAAACAAATATGCACAAACCGATGAACAAATATGTCAAAACCAATGAACAAATATTAATATAACAATGAACAAATATGCATAAATTAATGAACAAATTGATGTTACAAATGAACAAATATGCACAAAACCGATGAACAAAAATGCCAAAACCAATGAACAAATATGTCAAAACCAATGAACAAATCCACAGTGTTGATGAACAAATCCACAATACTGATGAACAAATCCACAGTGTTGATGAACAAATCTGGGCCGTTTTTTTTCAAAAATACGCGAATAATTCGCCAATAATTCGCCCGTGCCGTTTTTTTCCCCTTTTAAGTGAAATGATCAGCGTCTTTGATTTTTCTTGATCCAACGGCTCTTGTTCTTTCTTATTTCGCACTTGGGCGCCCATTCTCACCTGAACCGGACTCTTTTTAAGGTGTAGACTAGAGTGTAGGAGTTAAGAATCCTCGTTTTAGGATAACTAGATTGTTAATATAATTTTAATTCGATTATAGGGCATATTTGATTATATGCCAAAATTTCCCATTTTGTATTTCGCTATAAAACATAGAGTTTGGTTCAAATGAATCAAACTCTTATCCTAAAACGTAAAACAAATGCATTACACTTTTCATATAAAAGTGCATTGCAAAATACAAAAAATGCAATACGAAGAAATGTACTACAAAAAGTACGAAAAATACACTACAAAGTCCGAAAAATACAAATGTAAAAAAGTGCACTATGAACTGAGGAAAAGTGCAGTATACTAGTAAAAGTACATTCGTTTCAGGATAAGAGTTCGTTTCATTTAAACCAAACTCGTAAAACATAAAATAACCATCATATATGAATGATACAAGACATAAATTATACTATTAAGTTCAAAGTTCAAAAAAGATGAATTATTAAGATAAAATAATCTACATTGTTGATTTTCCTCGATAATATTTTATAAATAGGTTTAATTTTTAAAAAAGGAGATAACATATGAATAAAATAAAATAAAAATATATATTTTTCAAAATATGAAAGAGATAAGATTTTAAAAAATAATAATTAACTTCATAAATAATATATAACTTAATATGAAAATAAAGATAATTTATTTAATGAAAATAGTTAAATTATAATTCATTTAATTTAAGGTAATTCCAAAATCGTAAATAAAATTTAGATAAGATTAATTATTATATAATCTATATTTTTTTATTACTTTCCATATATGTAAATTTAGAGATTATCAAATCTTTTGATATATATATTTAATATTAAATATTTAATTTTTATTATTTTTAAATATTTTAACTATTATCACTAATTTTTATTGTAAAATGAAATGAACATATATGTATAAAGAAGTTCGTCAAAACATAACATGCTAAAAGATAAAAAGATATTTATACTTATTTTCAAAAAATATTTTTATTCTATTATTCTAAATATGTTGTGAAGATATATGTACGTATATATTAAAAAGTTAAAATATACTAAAAAAGAATTGATTTAATGTTAAACATATATTTGAAATAGATAAAATTTGATAGGAAAAAGTGAAAATAATAGATATAAAAATTAATTTTCTGAAATAGGAGGTGGGGTCAGAATCATTTTGGTGGCTCGAAAAGGTACAACTTTAATATATAGTTATAGATTCACACTTTAAAAATATACTAGTATATGTACCCGTACCATATACGGATTAGTTAAAAACAAATTATATATTTTAAAATAAATTAATTGAAAAATATTTATTTTTATTATTTTTTATGTCAATATGAACAAAAAATTTTATTATGTTTTCTAGGAGGTTTGAGACACAATGTTTTAATTTTTAAAAAAATCCCAGAGTAGCATATAACTAATTAAGCAAATACAATGAACGTAACACAATGTATAAATTTACGTTTCGCACACAATGTATAAATTTTTGTTTCAAGTGAAGGGTATTACTAAACTTTATAATTTTTCTTAAAAAAATCAAGGATAAAATATAATGAAGTAGGAATTAAAGATTTGAGTAGATATAGATTTATTTATTATTTTTTAAACAAATTTAGATAAAGATAGATATATTTGGTTACGATTATGATTATCTTCGATTGAAAATTATTTTTAATAGAATGCGTATAAGGGTATGTGATAGCTTTCATATTGGTAGTGTTTAGGATGCATGTTTCCGTTTCTTTTGTGTTGTTTTTAGGTAGTTTTAGTTAATTTCTTTAGTGTCTTAGAGTGTCTAGGAGTTTGGTTTTTGCACTTGTTTAGTGTTGTTTTACAGGTCTTAAAGTGAACAAGTCTGAAAGGAATGGAAACCAGGGAAAGAACGCTTGAATTCGGACCATCCATTGGAGTTGTTGGTTTGACACCTCTGTCTTACAAGGGTTCGTTCGGGAGCTATAGTCGTCTGATGAAGTTGAATTTGTTATCATTGGAAAGCTAATTCAAAGATCTACAATTTGTGCTTACTCCAAGTCCAAATTTCAACTCGAAGGGAGTCAAAACAGCCCCCGAAGTGTCACCTGAATTCTGAACCGAGTTATTGGCGACACCCGCCGCCTCTGACAGCGCGAGATCTCTTGTTCGCCATGTGTTCTATTTTGATTGGTCTTAGTTATATCAGTTTTGTTCTGTCTTATGTATTTTTGGATATACTTTTGGAGACCTAGTTTGTTATATTAGGTTTTAGAGAGTTGCACCTCTCATCTAATCATCATTCTACTTTTCATACTTTGGAAGTTTTATCGCTTTCATGGAGAACTAAGCCCTATTTGCTTAGTCAGACAATTTGAAGCTTCGTTTTGACTTTCGATTGTGAGATTCTACTCTTTATCTATTTCATGGGATTATTCTACTCTTGATTGAATTGTTTAATTGATTGATTTCAACAATTTCTAGGGTTGTTGTATTGAATCTCTATTGCTAGATCTAGAGAAATTCTAGTTGATTTTCTCTATTTCATAGTAGCAAACTGCATTGTGCTAGTATCTGGTTGTATTAGTATATTGCAAAAGAGAGTTGAATTGCAATCTAGTATAAAAGCTGGTTGTTTTATGCTAGATTTGTATCCTGCATATATTCCTATTCTTAATGCTGCTTTTGAATTGAATCTTGACGGTTTCAGGGTTATTCAATTAGTTAGGATTGATAGTATCTGGTTTTGCTATTAATTATATCTGAAAAGAAATTGGAATTCCATGTGCATGCAATATTGAGTGAAATCGATGATCAACTTATCATACGAATGTGGATCTCTGTTTGACTAAGTGTTTTCTCAAAATTGATAAAAACCCAAACTTTATTTCTTTTCTAGTTTTTGCATGCTAGATAATTAGTTTAGTTCACAAAACCTCATGTCACTTTAATTGACATTAAAATCCTACAAAATAAACAATCTACCTCCCTACAAATTCGACCCTATTAGAAAGCGAAGCTTTGATTTTGATGGTTCCAAACTTGAAGGAAGTCGATAACACGGATTCTTCTATGAATTCGTGGATATGTGAGAAGTCGTGAACATGTGAACCAAGACAGAATAGAAGAGTTGGTAGAATGTGAGCTTAAGACTTTGATAGGTCGTCAACTTACGCAAGTGAGGTGGCCAACTTCACACCTGTGAAACAGGTCACCAACGTTAGGGGTGTTCAAAAATATCCGATCCAGTCAATCCGATCCGGTGATCCGACGATCCGATCCGCAAAAATCCGAATCCGTTGGAAAATTATCCGAATCTGATCCGATCCGAAAAAATTAGCCGGATTACCGGATCGGATACGGATCGAGTCGTCAAACCTCCCGGATATCCGAGGGTATAATACTATATATATTTTGTGTAATAACAAAAAGTTTAATAGTCCAAGTAGTTTTTTTTTCTCCGACTTCCTAGTACTACCCCTTTTTTGTTTGTTTTTTAATTATTTTTAATATATTTCACCCCAAAAATAAAATTAACAATAAATAAAACCTAAATCTATATTTAACACCCCATTTTTTTTAAATTATTTGTTCTCTTTCTTTTATGCGGATAATTATTTGGATCATGATTTTTAGGTGAAATTTACCAACTGAATAAATTATTTAGAAGTTAAATACAAAAAACAATATAAAATATGAATATTCGGATATTCGGATATCCGCCACAAATATCCGATCTGATCCGAGCTATACGGATCAGATATCCGAGTATACCCGGATCGGATAAGGATATAGTTTTAGAGAAAATTTTATTGCGGATATCAGATCCGATTAGCCGGATCGGATCGAATATCCAGTTATGAACACCCCTAACCAACATGAGTCACGTCCCTGACCTATGCCAGTCAGGTGGTCGACCTCGAGTCTGTGAAACAGGTCGCCAACGTGATCCAGGTCGCCGACGTGGGCAGGTCGTCGACGTGAGCCAGGTCCCCGGCCTGACATGAAGGTGGACTGAAAATGCATGAGAAGAATGCACGAGATATCAGATCAGTTTGGTTATGGAAAGAATCTTCTCAAAACAAGAAAGGACGTGGATATTGCTTTTGCCCTAAGGAGTTTATTTATTGTAATATTTATTTTATCCTTAGGAAGATTTGTAAGGATTAGATTTATATTATCTTCCTTAATTAATAAAGAAAGTAATATTTCTCTAAACCCTAATGTGCTAGCTTATATAATTCGTGGTTATTAGGTTAGAAAATTAGTGAAATGATATTGCATATTAAGAGAGGAAAAACCACGAGCTCATACTTCATATTTGTGAAAGGGAAAAGATAGATTATTTGAGAGTTTGAAAGAGGAAGAGAGACGTAGGCTTCTTAGACGGGTTGAGGGTTGTAGTTACTCGGTTCATAACGAGTTCTAGAGTGCTTGGGAAGTAGATCTAGATCCATGGTGTTCTTGTAAACAATCCAAAAGATCAATAAAGCAAGCTACGACTTTTAATCCTTCCAAGCGAGAACTTAGAAGGGAGTGGTTTTCACACTTGATTGACAAAGTTCGTTGATCAAGTGTTTCCACTATAAAAAATCATCTTGTCAAGTAAGTCTTTCTTGTTAAATTAAGTTTTCGCTGCGTATACACTCAGGTTGGTGACTTTGTGTAAGTCAACAACCTTGACTAGGTTGGTGATGTTCATGTTTTTAGTATAGTTTTTGATAGGTTTTCTTAAGTTATTAGGTTTAGTTTTGATAAGTTTAGGGTTAGTTTTGTGTATTTTTGGATAGTTTTGCATATTTTGTGAAAAGTATGAAAGCTACTCCGTTTTGTGTCTTTTTGTAGGTTTTAGCAAGGAAAAAGTGCTATGTGGAGCTGAATTTGAAGAGCTATGATAAAGGACGGAGGAATACGAGGTGAAGAAGTTGAAGTTCAAGTTTTTGAAGAAAAAGTGTTGAAGAAACCAAGCCCAGGCTCGTTAACGAGGCTGTGAGGGCTCGTTAACGAGGCCACGAGATAGATTAATCGAGAAGTTGATTTTGCGACTCACCGATCCTGTGCGGGAATTTATTTTCATGTCGGTAGAGTATCTTTTTATGATTTTAGGGTTATTATATTATGTACTTTAGGTCTTGTTATCTTTCTAGGTTTTATTTTCTATCTTTTAGAGTAGATTCTATCTTTTTAGGAAAGTTTTTATCTTTTAGCCTTTTTGGTATAAATACCCTTCTATCTAACTTAGAAAAGGGGGAGTTGGAGCATAGAGAGAGTAGTAGAGAGAGGAGGAAGAGCCGATAGAGAGAGAAACGGATCGGAGTCGAGATCGAAGAGCTCGGTGGACGAGAGTTACCGGGGTCGTTAGTCGTGTTTTTTGATTCGGTATTTTGGTGTTGTCGGTTTCTTCTGAATCTCTGTAAGACGATATTTCTTATTAATTTGAGTAGTGTTTTGTTTTCAATGTTTTCTTTGATTGAACTTATTTGTTTCTTAATCATGATTAGTGAGTAGTCTTCTTTTCTAGGGTCGGGGTTGAAACCCGGCATAGTTATGCATGTTTGGTGAGTAGGATTATGTGTTGAATGCCTTTTATCTATTGTTAAGATTGTTTGTTGTGCTTATACCGAGATGAAAGTTGAGGCAATTTGAGTTGTTGACTTGATTGAAAGAGAAAGTTAAAAACTTGAAGGTTGATATTGTTTGAATGCGAAAGTTTCAAGCTTTAGATCCAAAACAAGCAATTGAGTGAGTTAGTTTATGAAAATAGATTAATTTACTTGCTAAGTCAATGAAAGTTGATGCATCTATCCATTTAAAGGCATGATATTTATCTTCTTACGAGCTTGTGTGCATGACTATGTTGTGGTAACCCTTGTCCTAGATCTTTGTTTTTATTTGATTTCTCTCAAGATTATATTCGTTACTGAGTTCGTTGGCTCGGTACCGAACCTGTCTAGGTCGTTAGTTTTGGAATTTTGTCTACGGTGGTTCGTTAACGAACCTAACAAAGTTGTTAACGAGGCTGCTTGTGTGTGTTTTGCTTGCTTTTGTTTTTATTTTCAGTAGTCGATAGATAAACGAACCTTGCTTCCCGTGGAACGATCCTGACTCCCCTATACTCAGCGGGGTCTTGATTATAAATTTATTTGTTGTCAAGAAAAACCCTCTCAACAAATTGGCATCGTTGCCGGGGAAGCAACGTGTTTGTTTGTTTATCTGTGGGTCTGGGAATAGCCCGACCCCCCGTTTTTGTTTTTAATTTTTGTTTTCTTTGTCTGTTTTTTCACCGTATGCCGGTAGGACGTCGGAGGCTTGAATTTGACAACGTTGGTTACTATTCAGAACCTGAACGTTCCCTGCATCGTCGACGCCGAGAGAACCGAGCCATGGCCACACCTGAAAAGATGGCTCGTCAGTTGGAAGTCCTCCGAACTCAGATGGAGGCGTTGAAAACCAAGAAGGAAGGCGCTGCTGCCGAAGCTGCGCGTCAACGAGCTAACAATGCTCGTCTACAAGAAGAGCTGAATGCCTATCCGAGGAATGCCAAACAGTATATGCATCCAGAACTGAGGGTGCCAGAGTCTCCAATTGTTCTTCCGGAGATAGAGAAAACTTTTGAGATTAAATCTCAATTCATATCCTTGATCAAACGGGCTCAATTTGAAGGGAAACCTACTGAGTGCTCTATGGAGCGTATTAGAAATTTTCTTGATTAATGTGACATCATAGCTGCTGAAGGTGTCTCACTTGAATATGTTCTGTTAAAAGCTTTCAGGTGGTCTCTTGCTGGTTGGAGACGCTTGCCTCCTAAGTCTATCAGGACTTGGAAGAACTTGTATGATCAATTTCTTTACAAAATTCTTCCCGCCTGCCAAGACAACAGAGTTGAGAAAACGCATCACCTCCTATCACCAGCTACCTATGAGACTTTTGTTGAAACATGAGAAAGATTTAAAGAGATGCTTAGATAGTGCCCCACTCATGGGCAACCTTTATATGTTCTGCAAGAAATCTTTTTCCAGGGTATCAACGCAGAGACCAAGAACCGCATCAACACGCATAACGCGTGCGGTTTTATAGAGATGGACCCAACGGCTGCATGGGAATTGCTGGATAAGTTGTCCAATTATGATACCATGTATGGAACCCAGCAAACTCCACAGCCCCAGAAACGTCTCTACATGCCTAACCGAGATGAAGTTGACCCGGATGTTAAAACTCAATTTCTACAAGACGAGGTCAACCGTCTGAAGAAGTAGGTAGGTTTTCTAAAATCCTCTCAATCATGTCAAGAGTGTGGTTTTTTTGCCCATAGTACTTCTGCTTGCACTAACATAGAGTAGGTTAGAGCCGCTGAGACAATTATTGAGATGAATTATATAAGAGGCCCATACAGGAACCAGCCTAGCTATTTTGACAGGTCAAACAACTATCAGGCATGGGGCAATCAAAATCCAAATTCAAACTATGCAGCGCCTCCACCGGATAGACGATCTGCGCCTTATCGACCTCCATGCCATCAGGAGCCACCATCATGGGTTCAAGGGTTATAGGAAGGCCTTAACGGAGTGACTAACAAGGTTAACGAAGTTCAAGCCAACCTGAACCAACAAAATAAAAGATGGGGAGAGTTCGATATATGGAAGAAGAATGTTGATTCCCAACTAGGGAACCTTGCTGCACAGATTCCGAGACCACAAGGGCAACTCCCGGGCCGCCCTGAGGAGAACCCTAGGGGACAAATAGCAGCGGTGCACCTTAGGAGCGGAAAGACATTACCGGAACGTGTGCAAGCTAAGGCCAATGCTGAAGAAGACGCCACAGTTCAGCTCGGTAACGAGCCAGCGAGGGCGAGTACCGAACCATTATTCCATGGTGACGAGGCTCCGAGGGTATTTAACGACCCTAATTCAGGTAAGTCTTCTAATCCGAGCCTTCCTCTCCATCCCAGGGTAGTTAACGATCCCACCAGGGTCGGTAACGACCCACCGAGGACACCTAACGACCCTAGTGTCGACCCGGTACTTTCACCTTTCGAACCTAACTTGGTTCCTAGAATGATGAAATTTCTTCCATTTCCCACTAAGAAATCTATGGACTCTACTGAGAGTAAGTTCAAGAGTTTCGTGAAGATTCTTCAGGGCATTAATATTTCCATCCCATTCGCTAAGGCCCTAAGCGAAATGCCGGCTTACACAAGTGCTAAGGTCGATGTGCGGAAAGGACTCCTTACTTTTGAGATTGGTGAAGAACGTGTGGAATTCAGCTTGGACGAAAATGCAAATGACCCAACCGTGGTCGCACAAATCGAGTTGACCCAACCATAACTCGACATAGTTGATACTACCGAACTTCCACCAACTTCAAAAGAGGACGAGATTATCACACAAGACCCTGCCGAGCTTCCTTGGCTACTAGCAAGTCTCACATACAAGGAAATAATCGAAGTGAGTATTCTTCTTCTTACCTTATTCCTACACCATACCCCACGGCATATGCTATTGAGGAGTCCAAACCGCCTTGGTTTCCGGATTTCACTAACCCATATGTAGGAATACCGGGCATACTCATGGAAGACAAGGGACCTAGCTTAGTGACTCAAGCAAACAACGCCTACAAAGTATGGGGTATCTCGAGACCCTGACATAGCTACAAAAGAGCCACCTTGAGCCAAGGGAAGTACGTCGGGCTGACGACGTTAAACATAGCGCTTACAGGAGGCAACCCGCTCTTAGTATAGACTAGATTTTCTTCTTTTTAGATTTTTTTCTTAGCTTTCTTTTGAGTTCTTTTTAGTAGTTTTTAGGATAGAAATTAGGAGAAGTTTTGAGCTAACAAGATGCAGGAGAAGGGCTCGAAAATCACTTAAAGAGGCTACGGTGGCTCGTTAACGACCCGGTTTGACGACCCGATTCGGCAAAACGGGCAGGTAAGTTTTTTTTACCCTAATCTATCTTCTACCTACCCCCAAGCCCCCCCCCCCCTCTATCTTTTCCTATCCTTACCCTCTCCTATATAACCCTTTTTACCCTCCTACAAATTTTTCACTCCCAAATTCTCAAATCTAAAACTCCAAACTCCTCAAAAATCCTACCAAAGATCTCGGAAAACCCCCACCATCGATCGAAATTTCCCACTCCACCGACCGTCGGAGACACCATCGATACTGAAGCTCGGAACCCCGGATTCCCACCGACCGAGATCCACGCTCGTTAACCATCCCAATCTAATCCCTTGTTCTTCAATTTCTCAATTTTCCGGTATGATTTCTAAACCCTAACTCTTACTTACAAGATTCATGGTTTTTAAGGTAGCAATTTCATATTGGGATTGTGTTTATAGAAAGGGTCGACTTGCATGTTTGGATTTTGCCCATGAATTTTGGTTGTGCTTGATTGTTCTTGTTCTAGGGAAGATTATTCATGTTAGATTCTCCATTGCAAAAAGTTGATCAGAAAAGCATGAATTTTTCTTGTTCTAGTCTTAAGTTCAATCTTTGCCATGTCAATTTTGGGTAACTTTAACATGATCGGGATGCAAAATCGAGCAAGTATGGGGTACATAAACCCGATTGTGAGTTTAGTGAAAGATATTAAGGATGCATGCTTGATCCATGGCTTGATTTTTGAATTAAATTCGGATCCTGTGTTCTGGTTCTCGGCGGCTCGTTAACGACCTACCCAGGCTCGTTAACGACTCTGCGCAGCTTCAAAGTGTATAAACCAGTCCAAATTCTTTAACGACCCAATTGGGTAGTTGACGAATAATTCCGAGGTTATTTTGAGACCAAGTATGGGGTCTCTTGCCTATCTATTTTGAGTAGATCTTATCTTGGAAAAATCATGATTGTTTTGTAGAACTCATGGCAAGTTCAAGCAGACCCGCTACCCGAGCCCAGAAGAAGAGGAGGAATCAGAGGTCCCCATCCCCACCTCACATGGACAACGTGATCTTGAGCACTCAAGGCCAAGTGAATCGATACCGTGCCATTCTAGACAAGGACCACAATACTCGGTGGTTCTCGAAGTCAAGTGCCATACACACGGGGATTTACACGGATGTCAAGGAGGCCTTCGTTATTGTCGGTGTTGCTCATTTGCTGAAGAAGGAAAATCTACCACACTTTCCGGCCCTCACATCTGAGTTCTTGGCCACTCTAGAGACGAGCTTCCCATCGAAAACATCGGCGGGACGTATCCGGTTTCGGCTCGGTAATGTGAGCCGTGAGTTCACCATGGCGGAGTTCAATGCAATTCTGGAGCTCCCAAACCCTTCTAGAGAGTACAGTCTGAAAGACTACAAGGTAACACGGACTTGGAGCTACATAATCGGGGAAGTTCAATCCTCCACAACGGCATTATCTGGGGCGAGCATCATCAACCCCATTTTCAGGATCATTCTCCGAGTCCTAGCCGCAACATTCTGGCCAAAGAGAGAGTTGAACAGGCCAACAAGGACTGAAGTTGCTTGTCTCCGCACTATCCTTTTCGAGGAGCCCGACCCTTTGAATTTGGGGTATGAATGGATCTACTACATAGAGAAATCAACCAAGTCCAAGGAAGTATGGTGTGGTAACTTGGTTAGTCTTTTGGCTACAAACCTTGGAGTCGACCTCACTCGCTACACACCGGCTCATGCTCAGTTGCTCAACAAGAACTATTGGTATAGTTCTAGTATTTTCATTCAAGCGGAGGGAGGGTTCAAGACTAAAGTTCAAGGTCGCATTGTGGTACCCACCCTCGACAAGCTAGTGCTACTATACGTACCAAATTGGTATGAGTCACGGACGGGGCACGCTTTCCCGTTAGAGCCCAAGCCGGAGGATGAGTTATTGCTTCGGCCGTGTGTGTCCCAGTTTGAAAGAGAGGAAGATGCGATGGATGAAGATGAAGATGAGGATACCGAGTTAGTTGGAGAAGACACCGAGGAGGCCGACACAGAAGGCGGCACAGAGGAGCTCAACCTCGAGGAAGAAGACCTCGATACAGAAGTTTTAGGCACCAACGTCCTCATTGACGATCCCACCAGGCTCGTTAACGATCATTTCCAGCCTTCTACATCTACTACTAACGAGGTACCCAAGGTCGTTAACGACCCGCCGAGGGCAGCTACCGACCCTTCGCAAGTTCCTACAGATCCTCATTCTTACGGACTTGTGCCATACAACCCGGTGCTTCACCATGATCACTTTCAACCTCACTACCCACCACCTCCTCAGCCTGAGTACACTGGATCGAGCATTCCGCCACCATGGGTCGAGGATCTCTCTGCACGGATGCAACAGCTCAACCTCTAGCAGGACCATATTCATAGGAGGATGGATAGATGGGAGAATGTCTATTCAGCTCGGATAACGTTTGAGGATGAGAGGCATCGCTAGAGAGAGACAGAGGATGCTGAGCGCTGGAGGACGATGTACGACTTCATGGGGAACTTTGAGCACTACTTTCCTCCACCTAATCGTTGATTCAGCTTGAAGACGTTTTCCTTGTTTTCCACTTCTGAGCGTTTGTAAGTTTTTTTTTTTGTTTTCTCTTTTCTTGTTTTCTTGTGTTTTTCTTTTCTATTTCTTTCCTTCTTCTTATTTTTCTTACAGTGGGGACACTGTAATTTTAAGTATGGGGTGGGAGAAAGTAGAAAGTTCTGTGTCTTGTTTGTCTTTTGTGCTTTGTTTGTCTAAGTAGTTTTTATTCCATAAAAAATAAAAAAATAAAAAAAATCTAAAAGTTTTGAAAAATCTAAAAAAGAGTTTTAGAATTGATAGATATCCCTTCTTATGTCCTATGATGGTAGTTGCTAGCATGATCATATAATTTCTTGCAATCATGTCTTTGAGAATATAGTCGGATTCTTTATTTTGAAGTTGTTTTTAGGAAGGAATAACATTTGATGAAATTGAGCACATATACCTTTTTAGCATAAGTGATGCAATCCAACAAAAATTTGCATTGTGAGAAATTTTTGGCCTTATAGGGAGAACATCAAGAATCCCTCTTCTTTTTTGTGTGATTTACTCTCTATATGCATATTATCTCTTGGAATTGTGATGGTTATCTATTACTTGAGACCTGTATAAGATTTATAGTTCATTACTTATGAAAATCATATGATAGAGAACTTATTTTTATAAGCCTTATTATTCCTTATCCGCCTTTGCATTATCCTTCTTTTGACAGCCAATTTGAGCCTGAAGCCTTCTATTTTTAGCTCCACAAAATTGTTCCCTAGCCGATATAAGCTTGACCCTATCCGGGGATTAGGACTTAGATTTGGAGAGGAAATTGTTTTGTTGAGGGTTGAAAAGAAAAGAGAGAGATGTTATGTTTGGTTTGAAATTGAAGGATTGATTGGGAAGGGTAGATTGAAAGTCTCTTGAGTTAATTATGGAAAAAGTAAGATCTCTTGGTAAAAAAGATGCATAAAAGGTTGTAGAAAGAGGAATATACGATGAAGATCGTTAACGACCCTGCAGGGGTTCGTTAACGAGGTAGCGGAAGAAGAGACGAAAAAAATGTTGAGGAAAAATAAATAAAATGAAGAAGTAAGAAGTGCATAGTATTTATAAGATAAGCCGGAGATTTCTTTTGTTTTATGAGACTTTCTAGGATAATAAAGGGGTTGAAGAAATAAGTGTGCATAATAAGAAGTGAGTTTGGTATTTTTTATGAAAGTTTTGGTGTTTTGTGAGTTTTTAGGAGTCTTTGATTCCCGGATATTATTAGCACCACATAGCCAAAATATTTCCACGCCTTATTGTTTTTACCAAGCCCCGTTACAACCCGGCCGAATGGAAGCTTCTATGAAGTTTTTCATTGAGCCCCCTGAGTTCTCTTGATGATTTTTGTTTGTTTTGACAAATCTTAGGTGGAGAGTTTGGTGATATAAGTTCCAATTTCTATGAGTTTTTGTATACAAGATGAGTTGAGAGATATATTTATAAGCTTAAACACTTGAGAGTTGAGAGAAACACATTATCCCTTGTGACGTTGGATTGTATTTTCTTGTGTCTATTTTTGGTGCACATATGTGTGTCATGACGTTAATAATCGTTTGCTATTTTTCTTCTATATGTTTTGAAGTTGCTTTTTAGATGATGGCTATAATTTGATGAGTATGTTGTTTGGTTTTGATTATTGTTAAGTGATTGCTTGAGGACAAGCAAGTCTAAGTATGGGGTATTTTGATGTTCATGTTTTTAGTATAGTTTTTGATAGGTTATCTTAAGTTATTAGGTTTAGTTTTGATAAGTTTAGGGTTAGTTTTGTGTATTTTTGTATAGTTTTGCATATTTTGTGAAAAGTATGGAAGCTACTCCGTTTTGTGTCTTTTTGTAGGTTTTAGCAAGGAAAAGGTGCTATATGGAGCTGAATTAAAAGAGCTATGATAAAGGACAGAGGAATACGAGGTGAAGAAGTTCAAGTTCAAGTTTTTGGAGAAGAAGTGTTGAAGAAACCAAGCCCAGGCTCGTTAACGAGGCTGTGAGGGCTCGTTAACGAGGCCACGAGATAGAATATTCGAGAAGTTGATTTTGCGACTCACCGATCCTGTGCGGGAATTTATTTCCGTGTCGGTAGAGTATCTTTTTATGATTTTAGGGTTATTATATTATGTATTTTAGGTCTTGTCATCTTTCTAGGTTTTATTTTCTATCTTTTAGAGTAGATTCTATCTTTTTAGGAAAGTTTTTATCTTTTAGCCTTTTTAGTATAAATACCCTTCTATCTAGCTTAGAAAAGGGGGAGTTGGAGCATAGAGAGAGTAGTAGAGAGAGGAGGAAGAGCCGATAGAGAGAGAAACGGATCGGAGTCGAGATCGAAGAGCTCGGTGGACGAAAGTTACCGGGGTCGTTAGTCGTGGTTTTTGATTCTGTATTTTGGTGTTGTCGGTTTCTTCTGAATCTTTGTAAGACGATATTTCTTATTAATTTGAGTAGTGTTTTGTTTTCAATGTTTTGTTTGATTGAAGTTATTTGTTTCTTAATCATGATTAGTGAGTAGTCTTCTTTTCTAGGGTCGGGGTTGAAACCCGGCATAGTTATGCATGTTTGGTGAGTAGGATTATGTGTTGAATGCCTTTTATCTATTGTTAAGATTGTTTGTTGTGCTTATACCGAGATGAAAGTTGAGGTAATTTGAGTTGTTGACTTGATTGAAAGAGAAAGTTAAAAACTTGAAGGTTGATATTGTTTGAATGCGAAAAGTTTCAAGCTTTAGATCCAAAACAAGCAATTGAGTGAGTTAGTTTATGAAAATAGATTAATTTACTTGCTAAGTCAATGAAAGTTGATGCATCTATCCATTTAAAGGCATGATATTTATCTTCTTACGAGCTTGTGTGCATGACTATGTTGTGGTAACCCTTGTCCTAGATCTTTGTTTTTATTTGATTTCTCTCAAGATTATATTCGTTACTGAGTTCGTTGGCTCGGTACCGAACCTGTCTAGGTCGTTAGTTTTGGAATTTTGTCTACGGTGGTTTGTTAACGACCTTGACAAAGTCGTTAACGAGGCTGCTTGTGTGTGTTTTGCTTGCTTTTGTTTTATTTTCAGTAGTTGATAGATAAACGGACCTTGCTTCCCGTGGAACGATCCTAACTCCCCTATACTCAGCGGGGTCTTGATTATAAATTTATTTGTTGTCAAGAAAAACCCTCTCAACAGTTGGCGAGTTTGGCTAGGTCAGCGACCTAGAAGTACTAACGATCCTACAATTGGTATCAAAGCCTTGGCTCTAGATTTGTCTTAGTACTTATTGTTTTGCAGGAAAGGTGAGTTCAAAGAGCGTTATGATCATCGACTCGTTTTGGAAACTGCCAATGCTCAAACCAGGAGAATATGATTGGTGGGTTGAGCAAATGGAAACCCATGTATGTTCCCTTGATGGAAGACTTTGGAAAGTGATTGAGATTGGTCCTGAAACCTTTCTCACTACTGATGGGAAGAAGGTGAAGAAGAAAGAGGACTACAATGACGACGACTTCAACAAGTTGGAGAAAAATGCTCATGCAAAGAAGGTTCTTTATCATTCTTTATCTCTTGGAGACTTGAAGAAAGTTGTTCTCTACAAAACGACAAAAGAAATTTGTGATGCTCTCAAACGACTTCATCAATGAAATGATGATGTGAAGAAGGATTGCATCATTAGTTTGGAACGTGAATATGAGGGAATAAGTCAAGGAAAGAATGAATCCTTGAGTGACTATCACTCAAGATTTCAGGCTGTGGTTAGCAAACTTGAGTTTCTTGGAGAAAAGCTTCCTCAATGGAAGAAAGCTAGCAAACTGATCGAAGGGCTCAACTCAAAATGGAACAAAGTTGTTGTTGTGTTACTAACTAATAGTGAGACCAAGTCACTCACCTTGGAGGATGTCATTGGGAAGTTGACCATGTATGGTGGAATCAAGATCGAAAAGGCGAGATGATTGTTTTAAAACTGACATTAACTTGAAAGTGGAAAAAGCGTTTGATCTCGCACAAACTGAAGAAGATCCAAGTCGATGTTGATATCGATGTTGCACTCATGGCTAGAGCAATGAAGAGGTTGGGGAAGTGAAAAAAAGGTCCTACACAACCGTCTGAAGATGTTGTTTGCTACCATTGCCAAGGTATGGGACACTTTACAACTTAGGAAGATTCTAAACCAAATGGAGTGTGTCTCATGACAAAAGTTGAAGACTCTTCAAGAGAGGTATGTGACACTTAAATCTCCTCTATTTTGTCTAATAAGTCTAGAGAACAATTGTTATCCATTATTGACAAGTTGGGAACTAAGGTTTGTGAACTCCGTGAAACCTTAGAAGAGAAAAATGATACTATTTGTAATTTAATTGATGATAATAAAGTTCGGTCTGATAAAGTCATTGAAGTAGAAAAGGTGTTGTTTGTTTCTACTTCAAATGTGTGCAACTCTTGCACCGGTTTGAAAATTGAAGTTGACAACTTAGAAAAGAAAGTCACTGACCTAGAAGGTGAAAAACTCATGTTGAAATTAGGGAATGCCAAGATATCAAGTGACTTTGAAAAACTAAAACTGGATGATGAATTCAAGAAAAAGAAGTCGGTTGATAAAAGTGTTGTTAATCAAGTTGTTGACATCAAGAAAGAGTATCCAAAGAAATTTCTGAAGAAAAGGCCTGGAATTGGGTACACAAGTACACCAAGTAATCAAAGCACTAGTAAATGTTTTCCCAAGTCCAAGGGTAAAACCCCCGTGTGCAATAACGCGAGTTGTTCCACATCTGGGGTGGCCAACCCGGACAAAGGTAAGAACTCTAGTACTCTGGTCAAAAGGTGCACAACGTGTGTAATAACCATGTTCAGAATTCTAAACCTTCACAAATCAATTCTTATGCTCTTACTAGGAACAAACTTGTGTATCCCATGCATAACAAGTATGTTGGTCCAAAATCTCATAGAGCATGTTGGTATTGTGGCAAGGTTGGCCACTACCAATATGAGTGTAGGAAAAAGGTTCAAGATGATGAAAAAGCTAGGTGGTGGAGTCAGTAAAATCATGAAAATTCCTATGCTAATAATCAAATCCATGTGAACTCTTGTGCAAATAGCCATGGTTGTTGTCAAAATTGTTCATATGTTGCCCAACCCAAAGGAGTTGTTAAACAACTCTGGGTGAGAAGAAACTGACATTTACCTTGCGAATGTGATTGAGAGGAGGCTTCTTGGTTCATTATAATTTATATTTAGCTCGCCTGATGAGTAGTACAAGCAAGTTTATCTCGTCTCACCAAAACGGAGGTATTTTTACCTTCAAAAAACAAGGGATCGAAAAGTTTCAAAGAAAGTGTTGGAGGCTACAACATGCACAAGGCATGGGTGAAACAAGCTAGAGAAGGTTTTGGCATGAAAAGAAATCGTGATAAGTGAAAAAAAGAGAGAAGTTGAAGGTTGCCAACCTCAGTAAGTCACAAACTTGTGGAGGATTGCTAATCCTAGAGGATGATTCTAGTATGTTGAGAAAGAACTTGGAGTTGAGGACACTGCTGAAGTTCCCAACTCAAAAGATTTGAATGTGCATGATGAAGAAGTGGATGTTGGTGATGTTGGTGGAAGTCCCCAACTCGGCAGAATAGTATGATTCCAAAAATTCTAGTGAAGAAGCTATCATTGAAGATGAGGTTGTACAGAAAAAGTGACCAATGTGTAGATATATTCACAAAGGCTTTGAATCGAGAACCCTTTGAGCAATTCCGCATGGAGCTAGGTATGATTTCCCTTAACTAAATCTATTTTCCTATCCATGTTTCCCTAATTGATTGGCTAGATTAGATGCTCTTTTTATGATTTAGTAGTCTCATGATTTTAAGGTGTTAAGTCTTGAATGATTCAATGTTACCTACTTAAGAACCATGCATATTTGTATGTGTTTAATTCTTGCTTCTTGATTAATGTTCTTAATGCATCATGAAACCTCTTTTTGAGCCCAAAAGAATCAATCCCGATGTTCCTAACCCTCATTACAAGCACAAATGACAGTTGATTCTACAACCTACCTAAGTCTGTCATGTTAGGGAGTCTCTATGAGCTTATTTTTGTGTTTGTTGATTAAAACAGAGACTTATCTACATGATTGACAAATCCACATTAAATATATTCTTTCCCTGGTTCTCTTTGGTACCTCCGGTGCAACACCCCAAAGAACCAGGCGTATTCTCTTGTTGTGAATGTTGACAACTCGGTGACAATTAAGAATAATGAAACTTGTGGGGAACTTCATCGGAGTGAGGAACCTTGTCCAAGTGGGGAACTTTGTGTATTTTTGGAAAGTTGATTACAAATGTTTAAATTTGGAAATCTTTGGAAGAAAAATCTGTTACTCACGTACATTGTCAAGAAAACTCTGGAATGTCATGAGATTCAAAAGGCTGAGGGGGAAGTTAAGTTTGTGAGGAATCTAAACCATGAAATTGTTAAAAAATTATGAAAAAAAGAGGAGAGAAGAAGAAGAAAAAATTGGGTTACAAGCTGGTTGGTAACCAATGGGTGTCAAAGGGTGCTAGAAAAGAAGTTGTCTTTGATGGTTGTATTGATGATGCTGATGTGGGCAACATAATGGTGGAAGAAGATGGTTTGCACTTTGCTGCTAGAAAAGGTTGGGCAACTCCTGTAATATTAGTGGTGCACTTGCTGATATGCTTGAGTCTTTGACTTAGCTCGAGTCGTCAACATCCATTTCTTGTATATTTTCCCTAGCACATCTACCATCTCACAAAAATTATTCCTTCGGTTTCATGTGTGTGTTTTGAGTTTTTCATGCTTGCTTGGTTAAGACTATATCCTATCTTGTTGTGGTTTGGTGTGTGTAAATGTTGTTGACTTCTATGGTTTACCCTTTTATGACTATTCTATTGCTTGATTATTCTGAGTATTCTTTTTGATGATGCCAAAAGGGGGAAAAAGGATGGAGATAGATAAAAAGGGGGAGTTAATATTGAATGCCATGCAGGTTATCCAACTTAGGGGGAACTTTTTAGAGAATTTGTGTTTATTGTCTATATTTTCGATGTTTGACCTTTGAAGTTCTTGAACAAGAATAGAGGTGTTTGTCACCATCAAAAGGGGGAATTTGTTAGAAAGTGAAGATTTGATTTTGATGGTTCCAAACTTGAAGGAAGTCGACAACATGGATTCTTCTATGAAGTCGTGGACATGTGAGAAGTTGTGAACATGTGAACCAAGACAGAATAGAAGAGTTGGTAGAATGTGAGCTCAAGACTTTGATAAGTCGTCAACTTACGCAAGTGAGGTGGCCAACTTCACAGCTGTGAAACAGGTCACCAACGTGAGTCACGTCCCCGACCTATGCAAGTCAGTTGGTCGACCTCGAGCCTGTGAAACATGTCGCCAACGTGATCCAGGTCGCCGACGTGGGAAGGTCGTCGACGTGAGCCAGGTCCCCGACCTAACATGAAGGTGGACTGAAAATGCGTGAGAAGATTGCGCAAGATATCAGATCAGTTTGGTTATGGAAAGAATCTTCTCAAAACAAGAAAGGACGTGGATATTGCTTTTGCCCTAAGGAGTTTATTTATTGTAATATTTATTTTATCCTTAGGAAGATTTGTAAGGATTAGATTTATATTATCTTCCTTAATTAATAAAGAAAATAATATTTCTCTAAACCCTAGTGTGCTAGCCTATATAATTCGTGGTTATTAGGTTAGAAAATTAGTGACCTGATATTGCATATTAGGAAAAGCCACGAGCTCATACTCCATATTTGTGAAAGGGAAAAGATAGATTGTTCGAGAGTTCGAAAGAGGAAGAGAGACGTAGGCTTCTTAGACGGGTTGAGGGTTGTAGTTACTCGGTTCACAACGAGTTCTAGAGTGCTTGGAAAGTGGGTCTAGATCCATTGTGTTCTTGTAAACAATCCAAAAGATCAATAAAGCAAGCTACGACTTTTAATCCTTCCAAGCGAGAACTTAGAAGGGAGTAGTTTTCACACTTGATTGACAGAGTTCGTTGTTCAAGTGTTTCCACTATAAAAAATCATCTTGTCAAGTAAGTCTTTCCTGTTAAATTAAATTTTTGCTGCGTATACACTCAGGATGGTGACTTTGTGTAAGTCGACAACCTTGACTAGGTTGGCGACTTTGGCTAGGTCATCGACCTAGAAGTACTAGCGATCCTACGGACCCTTACTTCCCTAAGACTACAATCTTTAGGTTTGTTAGGACTCTTTTGCATATTCGTGATTTGCATGACCATTTCACTGTTGTCAAGGCTTGATGATGTGGCGCCACATATGTGAATTGAACTACAAACTGACACATAGGCGAATTTAAACAGTGGTTGACATGTGTCAGAAAAATTTCTTTATTAGTATATAGATTGATTTGCAAGATATATAATAAACAAGGCATGACATGAAAAATATTAATACTGACGCCGCTATTTAGGCTCCAATGTCATTGGTCTTGCGGTAATAATTCGAGACTCGTATGATTTCTTTGTAGCTCTGAGAATATGTAGGTTGAATGTCTCTTGGTCGCCGACGCTAGCAGAGGCTTATTCTTTCTGTTTTGGCTTGCAACTTGTTCAACGACTTGGTATTTCTCACCTTTGTGCGGAAACCGATTTATTGTCTGTAATGTTGGGGATTAAGTCCTTGTCTCCAAATTTGACATACTCGGGTGTTGTTTTGGTGATATTAGTAGACTTCTATCCTCTTTTCATATTTCTAATTGTTGTTACAAAGCTAAGGCTTTGATTTTTGATGGTTCCAAACGTCTGTCACACGGCCGACCTCGAGTCTGTGAACAGAGTCGCCAACGTCAGTCAGGTCGCCGACGTGAGTTGAAGGGAAACATAGAAGATCTTGAAGACACGTGTGATATTGAAGAATTGGATAGTATATTCTTCTTTTTAGAAAGATCTTTCTACGAAAGGATAGCAGGCAGCCTATTGCCTTTACCCTAAGCCATATCTAATTGTATCTTGTTTTATGCTTAGGATGATATTTGTAAAGATAGAAAAATATTAACTTTTCATAACCGAATTGGAAGATAATATCTTTTCTAATCTAACCTAGTTTTTGTGTATTTAATCTAAGCTTTAGGTTAGAGCACACACGAACTCAATACTCCACTTGTGAAAGAAAGATAAAGATTGTTTGAGAGTTCGAAAGAAAGAAAGGAGAGATGTAGGCTTGTTAGTTGGTTGAGAGTTGTGGTTACTTGGTTCACAAAAGTTCTAGTGTACTTGACAAGTAGGATAAGGTGTTCTTGTAATCGAATTCAATAGTATCAATAAAAGCAAGGTACGATTTTTAATCCTTACAAGCGAGAACTTGGAAAGGAGTGGTTTTCACACTGATTACTTGAGTTCATTGATCAAATGTTTCCACTATAAAAATCTTGGTGTTCAAGTAAGTCTCTCTTGTAGTTAAATTTCCGCTGCATTTAGTTAAGAGGTCGACGACTTAGTTGAGGTCGGCGACCTAGACGTACTAACGATCCTACTGAATCATGTTGGTATAGGCTTGGTAACACGGTAGCACATTACTTGGATCGCATGTATCCTGTGTCGGGTATGGAACAATTGTATTTAAACACTATTCCCCAAGGTGTTATACACTTGGCGGAATTAGACATATAATAAAATATACTTATTTTTCCTTGAAAAAAAAGAAGAGAAAATCACCCTCATGACAAATATTTTATAAAATCTTACTAAAATATTATGGGGAAAATTGGTATATTAAATGCCACCATAGAAATAGATTGATATATTAAAAATCGACAAGGACATTTAGGTATATAAAATACCTTTGATGGATGATTAGACCTTTTTACTCAATTAAGTTTGAGTTTAGTAAAATTTGGTACAATTTAGTCTCAAAAACTAATTTAAACTAATTTTTTATTCAAATGTAAAAAATCTCAAACTCTTTCGCATTTCATTCCACAAAATCCCAACCCATTTCAAAACTGTGTTTGATATTCACTGTTCATACCTCCAACTTATCCATACCCCCCCTTCACATCCTCATTCACAATACCTTTCCTTTTTGCATTTTCCAATTGTCTCGAGGCTCTATAAACTTTTCAGAAACTTAATCTTGAATTAGTTCATTTTGGGGTCTTTGAGTAAGGGAATCTCCAAAGCTGATTAGCATTTTGTTGACCTCATGCGAGATGAAATTTTGACATCCATATGTATAGTTGTGATTAAACAGGTCATGATCATGGTAGAGAGCAAGCAGGAGCATAGACACGCCTAATATTGTTAGCATCACCCTTGTTTTCGGCGAGAAAAGTTAGAGAGGTGAGCAAATTTTTCAAGACGGACTAGGTTGGGAGTTTTAAACATATATGCAAGTCAGCTCTCAAGTAGATTAATTTTGACTTTTTATTGTTATGACTCTTGTTTGTGTAAAGGAGACCGAAATGGCCACCATTTGTAACACCCCTATTTTATCCAAAGGGATATTACCGTTAGTGATCCCGGATGAACCTACCTAGAAGCACCCAAGGCTTTAAGATACATAACTTAAATGAGAAATGAGTTACAGGCGTGAGTTTTATTCATTTAAAGGAACCATAGTTCATTGCAAGAATATTTTTTTTACATATGATGTAGCAGCGGAAAGTAGAACTCATATTTTAAATGATTTAACGAAGTTACGTGAATACTTCAAGGATACTCATATGATGACGAGTTCCTTGGATTAAGATTGAAGAGTCGATGCAGCACCTTTCGGATGCTTTTCTCTTGGAGATAATTCTTCTTTCCTTCAACCTTGTCTTGCCTTGATCTTCAAGTCTTGAAACTACTTCTTTGAATGCATACCTCCTCTTGACTTCTTCAACTTAGAGATTTGATCATTCCTTAATATGTCCCTTAATGTGTCTATCTTCGAATCACCGGTCCTTGAGAAACACACCTTTGCAATATGATGTCTGAACATGCAAGGAAAAAGAAAGAGAGGGTAGATGGGTTAGCCTAATGAAAGACTAGCAAGTGAATGGCGGCTATGGTATTAATTGAGCATGTTGGTATCGATCACCAAATGATGGTCATTGGTCTATAATCCAACAGTTGATACTTTCATCGAAAGAGAGAGGGATAGAAAAGTTCGATATAAGTTTGAGATTACGAGATGGATGTGCTTCCATTAGGAACCAAGTCAAACTCTTGCCCAAGAAAAAAGAAGTACGAGATTTCTTTAGAGATAGGACACCACTAAAGTAGGTTTCCATGAAAAGAATTAATGTTTGTGAGGACTTTGTTGTGTCACAACATTAATTCGATAGGTCTTTATTGATTAGGCAAACAACTACTTATCCTAGTTGATGACTCGTAGTTGGGACAACCCCAGAGAGATTAGGTCAACGAAAAAGAGGAATTTGAATTCCCGAGTTCCTATCTTATGCTATACTATTTGACTATGGTATGTTTTTATTTTACGTTACACTTCTATTGGGTAACGTTTAATTCGGTATTACAAAGGTGTAAACCGAAAGAATTGCATGTCTCTTTCATCCAGGGTATAGAAGTCTCTTTCATACTGAGTGTTCATGCCTCTTTCATCCTGAGTGTTTATGCCTCTTTTATCCCAAGTGTCCATGCCTCCTTCATCTTGAACATACCAGGAATCTTCCATCCTGAGTATAAGTCTCTTTCATCCTAAATAAGTAGTTATCGAGATAGTTCTCGATATCAACTATATTAATCCATGTAAGGTCTCGAATGAAACACTTAAACAGATAAGGTCATAACTCCATCGGTCCTAAAATCCAGTGCTAGCATAGTACAAAATAGTAATAAGAATAACAAAGTTGTTATTTCTAGGTAATAAATAAACCTAAGTTCATTTATTGAGAAAACTAGTGATTTATCAACAAAGCATGGATATTAAACGGAGCATGAATGATAGCTTGCATATAGGAGTAGTTTAGATGCATGTTTTATATATGTTTTAGCTAGTTTTAGGTTGGTTTTTATGTAGTTTTTAGGTTTTTGTATTGTCGGGTATTATGCGCTGGTTTGCTCGGTTTTGCAGGTTTTAGGTTCAGGAGCAACAGCGCGGCGAGGTATAGATTGATCATAGCGGTGGTGGAGGAGCTAGAAGAAGAGCAAGGAGACGTTAGGAAGAAGATAGAAGCTTGAAGAGAGCCAAGACAAGAGAAGAGACAAGTGCTCGGGATCAAGCCTGAGCAACCAAGCCGCGCATTTTGCACTAAAGACAATTGCGCGGGGAAGCATATTGCGCGGCCGCGCATTCCTGGATTTCACGCGGACATGATTTTGGGCCGAGCTCTTGGTTTTGGGCTTGATATTTGGGCTTTATTATATCTTGGCCTAGTTTGTGTGTTAATGATATATCTTTTGAGGGTTATTTTAGAAGACATATTTAAACCTTATGTTAGTTTATTTTTGAGAACTTTTGATCAACTTTAGAGGCTAGGGTTTTTCTCTTTGGAGGCAGACTTTGAAACCTTTGTAAATTTGTTTTCAATTTAATTATGAATTGCTAAATTCCTTTGTGTTTGGCTAGTTATTGAAATCATAGATTGCATAATATTGTGAGGTTTGATTGATTCTCATTAACTTGAATAGGTTTTATTCCATGTGCTTAATTGAATCAGAATTATTCTAGGGTTTTGTTAGATTAGCTACCTAATAGAATTTCTAGGTTAATTTACCACTAATCTGATCAAGTCCCATTTGGGATTGGTGAGATAAAGTAGCAACTATAATTGTTTGGACCCGTTCGGGCTATTCAGTTGTAGAGGGAATAAACCACATAGAACTTGATTAGCTGTTTGCGTTGAGTATTTATTTCTATCGATACTTTGAACTTAAAGCTGTCGTTTAATTGAATTTAGACGCTGTTCGAGGTTGTTAGATGATTATGGTCGTTCAGACTGTTAGCTCTTTCAACTAAATATAAAGTTTTGGATAATAATCCAAGGTAGATTATTCAAGGGAATTGAGAATCGAAAGAATCAATGATCAATACGCATATTTATGATGGATTTAACTAGTTGAACACGCTTGTTCCTTAATTGATTTAAATCATCTTTTGCATTCATATTTGCTTCTATATTTGCATAGTAGTTTAGAATTTACAATTACAAACCCCCCATATTAGTTACTTGGCACTCAAGCAATAACACATTTACACGAGTCTCTATGGGTTCGACCCTTACTTGCCGCTCTACTGAGTTGGTTAGGTTAGAATTCTTTGATAGGTATAACGACCATCGAAAATACCTCATCAATGAATTCACGTTTAATAAGAAGGGCAAGAGTTCCATCCACTTGCCTTGATTCGTGGTTAGACATTTCGGGGGTAGATTCTTCGGTTCACGGGCGAAGAGTGACTCACGTACTTGACTTAACCCGGGTTTGCGTTTCACATAAAAGAGATAAAATTAATAATTAATTTATTCCTTATTATAAGATCTTCTCAAATTATTATCTCTTCATAGTTCATAATACTTTGCAAGGGTGAATATAAATTATTATTCCATTAATAATTTATAATCCAAATGCTCATAATAATCAATCATTTTTATTATCCTTATAAAAAATTATTTGTAAATTTATAACTTTTTATAAATTTACTAACGAGCATGATAATGCCTTTTTGTATATTCCTTATACAAATTTCGACTAACATAACTCATACTATTTATCAGTATAATTTGTTATATATATTTTTAAAATTAATTAAAAATACAAAAATGAAGCGAGAAGGGTCGGGAGTTATACCAACACATGATGATAGCAGAAAATGGGCACGAGAAACAAGGTGGAAATTGGATGGGCCGAACTTCAATTTAATCCCCTCAGTAGAAGTTAATGGGCTGAATTTCCTTTCTTCCCTCCCCTTCTTGAAAGAAACTAATGGGCTAAAATCTGAGATGGGCCTTTAACTTACTCTATATTTTTTTTTCTTAACTCAACCCAAAAGGCCAAGACAATAAGAAAGGAGCAAACCGCGTGGCGGGAATCCGGCCGGAAAAATTGAAGGTTGAGTCAAGCTCCGATTTGTTCTCAACCAAGTCATCCCATAAGAGTATCCTTGTCGAACCAAGTCATCCCAAGTCCCTTCCCGGAGTCTGTGCCTTATCAACTCATATAGTTCTTTGTTGTCAATCAACTCCGCTACCAAATCATGTTAGAGCTTCTTATAATCCTTCTCTGGCATCCCAAGAAGCATGACTAGTGACCGATATCTACAATGTCCATCGAAACGTACATTCCTGACAAACTTGATGTATGAAATCCAAAAATCATCAATATTCTCAATCTCGAAGTTCACACCCATATGCACGATGGCCTCAATGGGATCTTCACATTATGACTCCTCCTCAAACTGCATATCCTCAAACTGCATCACCACTTGACTTGTTGAACCCTTTTCCTTTCTTGGACGACCTAGGCGTTTAGCTTGGCTCACCTTTCATAGCTTCTTTGCCTTCTCTTTCTCAAAGTCCTCTAGCTCTTGTTGCACGTGCTCAAAGTAACTCTTCTCTCTAGTCTTCTCCTTGTCCTTGTTCCTTGCAACACGAGGTCTTCCTTTACCCTTTTTATTGTCTTTTCCGTCATTTATTGGTTTCAACATGGTACTTTGTTTTGGATCCTCCAACTCATTGTAGAAATCGGCTACCTGATATGCAGTGCCTTGCTTCAATGTCCCACTATCCAACTTGGAAAACATTTCACGAAGTCTCATCTCTGAAATGGTCATTCGGACATTAATCTCATGACAATGCTTTCCAAAAGTCATGAATGTCATCTGGAATGAGCGGTGTTCTTGTAATAATGACCCTTGCAATTTTTTGGACGCATGGCAAACCAAGGCAGTATCTCACCCAATGATCAATGCACTCTTCTGGGTATTCCTCCTTCACAATCCTATCATATGAGGCCAACAAGAAGTCAAAGCACCTATCCGACACTCTAAAGAACAATCTTGAAAACACCATTCGTATTTCTGGAGACATCCATGGATCATTGAAATTAGTTGGTCGTTTGGATGTCGAAAGCTTCATACTCACCTTAATCTCATCAATTTGCATGATGATCGCATGATGGATCCTCACAACCACCTTGTTGAAACCCTCTCTTCTAGAGCCAATGATATCTTTCAACACCATGTGCATCCCCTCAAGCCTCAACCCTCCCAAAACAATTAAGTTAATACGACATTTATACATATTAACAATAATCAACTACACATTATCCAAATCATACATGTTTGATGTCCTTGTGAAGAAGTGAAGATGATGATTTGTCCATGCTCTTAATATGCCTTTTTATACGGAGTAAGTCATTCTCTCTCCACATATCCAACGAGGCTGCTCCTCCACGATAAACTCAAATTTTTTAGCCTTCTTTCGTAGCTTTCTTCTGAGGTTGAGCAAAAAAGTCCCCAACATTGTCCTGCAAATGCCTCAACCTTTGCCCTATTCTTCAAGACTTTGGACGCATGTGCCTTGTGTATTATATGCACCCAACACAAAAGGTGTTGAACTTCATTTGCAAAAACGTTTCGGATTCCATTTATGAGGGCCTTTTTACAATCTATCATTATTGTTGTTGGCATCACTCCCAAACCTTGAAACAAAGCTCGAAGCTTCCTCATTATCCATGTGTACTAGAAGGTCTTTTCCTCTCTAGTAAATGCATATGCAATGTTGAACGTCAAGTGAGTGCATGTGAAGTCAACCATCTCCACCAACGACAAATCATACCTACAGACACATAATTAAAACCGATGGCTTTACTTTTTATATAACTAAAAAATTTAGTACAAAATAAAATACCACGATGATATAAAATTCACTTGTTCGTCTTGCAAGTGGTGTCAACAATTACCACATACGGAAACTTCTTCAACAAACCAATGACTCCTTGTTAGCAAAAAGAAAAGGATATGCACCTCATCCGTACTCTTCTCCCTAACAGGAGTACTACATACCCATTGTCCACCAAAAATTTGAGAGACCACTGCGTCACTGTTAGTTCTCCACGATCCTCGTATTGTAACTTTTATAAGAAGTTGGCATCCTATTTCCTTTTTGTTAAGTTCCCTGGAAATGTACTTCTCAATCTATCAAAAATTTCTTTTGGGGCCATCATCCCATTGCCCCACCTCCTAGCCATCAACTTCTCCTCCGGGGTCATTCGACCCACAAATGCATTCCCACATAAGTCACAGGTAAGTGGATGATTGTGGTGACCTTCGAGCACACCCAATACCCATTTTGGATTAGAGATCCCTGACTCTTTCTTCACTTACACCTACATTTCTTCAATTTAGATCTTTGGATTTTAGGAACTGGCAATTCCGGGTTGTCTTTATTCACCTTCGGCATGCTTGTTCTCTCTGGACCAAACTTTTCACAAACGATACTAATTTGGTACGGACTTGATGTTTTCTTGATCAAAGCCATCACCAACTCCTTTCCTCTACCTTTCGCCCATTCATATAGTTCTTCTTTTCCCACGATTGATCACTAATAAAATACTCTGAATAGTCTTTCCCCTGAAATTATGAATTTATTCTTCTTAATAAATTATTTAAGCTAAACTCAACGAGTATGTATTCTTTATTAAATAATAAACAATAATGAAGTTCTGAGGATCTAAATAAATAAGACCTACTAATTACGCATTTCTCCTACTAATTTAATACGAATATAAAAATTTAAAGCAAAGCTAATTTAAGACTAACCACAAATACGCTATGTCGATCCCAATCATTGAACTCTAAATCAAGAGGTTGAATCAAATCGCAACCGGCTATCCAATTGGCGTCTTCTTCTTCTTCTTCTTCTTCTTCTTCTTCTTCTTCTTCTTCTTCTTTGTCACTTTGAACCCAATCATTTTCTTCGTCACTACCATCACAAATTTGATACATGATGATGAATATAAGGAGAGGGGAGAGGTGTTATGTTTTGAATGAGGAATACACGTATTAGGTATTTATTGGCCCAAATTTGACAATTGGAAAAATATGACTGTTGCTGCGCCTACATTTTTCAAACATCTAAACATTGCTCGCACGCCTAAATAAGACACACAAGGATGCTCTTATGGGCCTAAGTAAGGCGCACCATGTTGTGCGCCTACTTAGACGCACCATATCTCCCCTAGACATTATTTTTTTCTTCCTAATATACCCTTGTACTCTTAACATAGGCGCACCAAATCATACTCCTAAGTTAGGCGCACCAATTCGTTTACACATAGCCAAGAAATAGTGTACATATAGCCTTGACCAAAAAAAAGTGTACATATAGCCTAAATCTATTTAGATTATTCAATATTTGTGATAATTACCTTATGATTACCAAAGATATATATAATTTTTCAAGTAATAAAAATAGAACATAAAATTTGCTCCGTCCAACAAACGTATTAAGCATTCTAGTGGTTTATAAAAAGTTTCCCCGTTCCCATAAATTCTATAAATGTCTAACTCCATTATAAATGTTATTCAATTTTTTTTAATCATTTAAAAAATCTCTTCATCTCCCTCCTTAATGGAGGAAACCCAAAGTCAGATCTAGAGGAGCACCGAAACTAGAGGAAGCAATGTACAAATCTAGAAGAGGTTGGGAGGAGCAATGAGTTACAAGAAGACGTTGGAGGAAATGAGGGGCATGAAAGAATCGACGATCTAAGAGAAATGGTAGTCATATAATTCCTAGATTTTGATGTATAGTAAATACGCTTAAACTCTCTCCTTCCCACAAACAAGGTCCTAGAGTTTGCAAGTCCGAGACACCTTATGAAACTTGATCAAATAAAATTTGTAAATAAAGTTATTTTATAAATAACTTGGCAAACTTTAACTCTTAATAAAAATGGGTTTTGAATTAAAATAAATTGAACGGCTCAAATTAAATTTGGCTTACTTATATTCTTATTTCCTTCTAGCCCAACCAAATTGGACCCAAGGAGAGGCCCAATTATTTGCCCCAGCTGGCTATGAAAGAAAGATGAAAAAAACAAGAGAAGTTAGAGTGTCGAACCCTTGACCTATACCACCCACACATAAGGCACTCTTTGCCAATCTTCCTATTTTGTCTTTCTAAGAGTATAAGTTAACCATTTTGTTTTATCTCTTTCCCTGGGGCGGAACTAGAAACTCCCCATTATAGGGGCCAACAAAATTTTCTAATATAGCTAATATTTTTTCAATTTAAAAATACAAAATATTAAAAAAATATTTAAAGAAACCTTTAAATTTTATTAATACATTATTAGAATAAATACTTAAAACATGCATACCTTTTTCACAATAGTAAAAATTATTATATAAGATAGGATTTAGAAAGATGTAGAAATAAAAAAATACAAATTTAGACAAAGAAGATAACATATTCTATTGAGGAATGACTAAAATATTTTAGAATACAACTACATTAAGAAAAAAGAGTTATAAAGACAACTTATACAATTATATTTCAAAAGATGTTTAGATTAAGAAAACAAAAATGTTTCAGAATACAAACAGATTGAATCTGTAAATATTAAAGACTCATAGCTAAAAACTAAAACTCAAACTGGTCCTCGTGCTAATAATGAATTGTATCAGTCAAGACATCCCAACAATAACTTATGGTTTCAAAACTTTCGGGTTCAATTACATTATGAAAGTAGAAGTTTAGCAAAAGATAAAGGTATTCTAACTGTGTAGATGACTTGTTGGTGGTTTATATACGTCTAATTTTCAAACATTCGTAACGTTTTGCTCAAATGTCAGATTGGAGTTCATAATATATCAAATCGAATCTATTGACAATAGAAACATATATATACAAAAATTTTTTTGGATTGGCCGACTCAAAATATCTCTGTCCTTGCTTGTCATGACCCATGTTGAAAGGGAAAAGAACAACTTAGCACTTATCAATATGATTAAAGAGTTTGGTTCAAATGAAAAAAACTCTTATCCTGAAAAATGAAAAGAAATACACTTTTTTTAGTTCGTAGTGCACTTTTCCTCATTAGGGATGCACTTTTTCGCATTTGCATTTTTCATACTCTGTAGTGCACTTATCGTATTTTTTAGTACACTTTTCGAATTGCACTTTTTTATTTTGTAATGCACTTTTTATTTTTAAGGATAAAAGTTTTTTTTTTCATTGGAACCAAACTCTATAATTAAAGTTGTTTAGACTTGCCTAATTATTGCAGATATTCTAATAGATATTCTCCTACGTTCGAATTAATCGCATCTTTGGAGAAGTTAATTGGGTCGTTGGCCGCCTTGGCCTCCTTGTTCTAATTTTCATTATCAAAAAGAAAAAAATCACAGCCGTCAAATTCTAACCACGTAGTACCTCACGCTAACACGCTATAGGCCGCCGCACCCTAAAACAGCCCTTTATTTCCCCTAAATTCCGCCTACTAACCAGTAACGACCGCTCGCCTCATAGCTTTCTTTCTACATCACATCTCACAAAGGAAAACAAAAACAAAAGGGAGAGCACAAAACTGCGAAAAAAGTTCCTGCAATGGCGGATCTGCGGTAGAACAACCTTTCCGATCCAGGTTTTCTTACCGATACTGTACTCTTCCCCTGTCTATCCAAATCAACGCATCGATGGCCGAACCACCGAAAAACAGGAGTGGTGCGAGCCTCTCCAGGAGCAACAGCTCCTCTCACCTCCTCGGCAAATACGAGCTCGGGAAGCTTCTCGGCACCGGAACCTTCGCCAAGGTCTACCACGCAAAGAATCTCAAGAGCGGGGACAGCGTCGCGATCAAGGTCCTCGACAAGGAGAAGATTATGAAAGGAGGATTGATGGCTCATATAAAGCGGGAGATCTCGATCCTCCGCCGTGTTCGCCATCCGAATATCGTCCAGCTCTTCGAGGTAATGGCGACCAAGGCGAAGATTTACTTCGTCATGGAGTACGTTCGCGGCGGAGAGCTCTTCAGGAAGGTCTCGAAGGGGAGGTTAAAGGAAGAGGTTGCGCGCAAGTATTGCCAGCAGCTCGTATCCGCCGTTGGATTCTGCCACGCCCGAGGCGTTTACCATCGCGATTTGAAGCCGGAGAATCTCTTGCTCGACGAGAACGGTGATTTGAAGGTTTCCGATTTCGGCCTCAGCGCCGTCTCCGATCAAATCCGTCAAGACGGCCTATTCCATACCCTATGCGGCACGCCGGCATATGTTGCGCCGGAGGTGCTGGGGAGCAAGGGCTACAGCGGAGCGAAGGTGGATATTTGGTCTTGTGGTGTGATTCTGTTTGTGTTGATGGCCGGTTATTTGCCCTTCCATGATCAGAACATTATGGTCATGTATAGGAAGATCTACAAGGGAGAATTTCGGTGCCCTAGGTGGTTCTCCCCTGATCTGGTCAAGTTGTTAGGGCGTTTACTTGATATAAATCCAGACACAAGGATAACGATCCCGGAGGTTATGGAGAATAAATGGTTCAAGAAGGGGTTTAAAAACGTGAAATTCTACATCGAGGATGATAAATTATGCAGGTTGCAAGAAGAAGATGTCGACGATTCAGTGTCTGATCAATCCATTTCGGAATCAGATTCCGAGGGGATGGAGATTCGAAGAGCCCCTGTACCAGGGATGCCCAGGCCAGCGAGTCTGAATGCTTTTGACATAATTTCCTTCTCCAGAGGGTTTGATTTGTCAGGTTTATTCGAGGATGGAGACGAGGAAGGGTCGAGAATTGTATCTGGTGCACCTGTTTCACGAATTATATCAAAATTAGAGGAGATTGCAAAGGTTGTGAGCTTTTCGGTGAGGAAGAAGGATTGTAGGGTGAGCTTGGAAGGTACTAGAGAGGGTACCAAAGGTCCTTTGTCAATTAAAGCTGAGATATTCGAGCTAACTCCATCGTTGGTGATGGTGGAGGTAAGGAAGAAAGGTGGTGACCAGGAAGAGTACGAGGAGTTTTGCAACAAGGAGTTAAAACCTGGACTACAAAACATCACAGCTGATGATCCACATGGTAGTAGTTCTGCTCATCCTCATAGACCTTCTGCACCTCCTCATAGTGCTTCTGCACCTGATATGACTCGTTTGATACCTTCAGATTCTGAGTAGAAAGGTTGAGCAAAAAAAGGGTATGGATTTTGTGCCTTTCTAAAGTTACTTGCTGTTTTCTTTCTCAACTTTTGGGTGTTTGCTGATATTGATTTCCTGTACAACAGTATTTGAAGGGTGTTTTGCAAATTCGTTAATGTCCTACTGTTGTATTGATCTTGTCATGGGTTGAGGTTAAAACTGCCCTTTGAGAGTTAGGGTATTGTGCATAAAATGCTTTCATATGGTTGGTTAAGAACCTAATGTACATGTCCTCTTTGAGATTCTAATAAGAAAATTTGTGGTACTCTATTTGTCTATTTCTCTCATCTTCCGACTTTTAAAATACTTCCCAATTATGTTCATATTGCTGACTTTTTTTGGGTTTCAGTCCCTGGAGTAAATATAATCTATAAACGCTCCGCTGTACTGTCTGCGTACAAGTTTATTGCTTTCTCTTTGACAACTTTGACAGCAATAGATCTGGTTGCTTTTCTTTTGCCGTGCTTACACGATTAGGGGATTATTTAATTGAGATATATAAAAAGTTAAACCTGTGATGACCATTTAAAGGGATATACCATATAATAAGGTTCTCATATCAGATATTTTATCATGGTCTATAACCTCCATCACTTATTAGGTTAGGAAAATGATGGGTTCTCTTATGGACATTAATAACCCCAACTGTAGTATGCTCTTGCATTAAGGAAACTTGCATCAAGTCATGAAAGAGGCTTTGCCAACTTGTTAAAATTTGAAAATATTTTGCTGAATATTCTCAGGATTTATCTCATGGTATGTGCTGGAAATTTTGGCAGTATAGGTTTTCACCAGCTGTACTGTTTACAAGTCATTAGTTTTTTTTCTCATAATAACTTAACACCAACCAAGCACTTTTTGTTTTTGTAATATATGGGTCATTTCGTCTTGTACCTTTCTGCTCCATTGTAAATGTTGAATAATAGTTTTTGGGTCCTTACAGCTTATGCCCCCTCCGTGCAGATCACAATCAAATTGGCAAGTTGCCACTTGAGGCCAGACAGGCTAAAAAGTGATCTCAATTTATTGTCTGGTTTGTCCAAATTCTCTTGAACACCTCTTTTTTTTTTCAAGGCCATCTAAAATCCTCTGAACACTCGTTCAACAGTTGATGGTGTGGATCCCATGCTATCTATAAGATTAGGTAATTACTAGATAGATAGCCTGGAATGATGAATTAGTTGTGACTTGTGAGTTCTTTTTTGACGTTTGTGACCTTGAAGAGGCACAAATGCAGCCTTTGGTATGTTTGTCTGGGACCTACTGTAAGAAAAACAAGAGCTGAGCTATACACATTTAGGAATGAGTATATTCTGCTCTTGAGTGTATCAATCCTTAGACTCATCGGATATTCGTTAGGACCACTTTCTCTAACTTGAGTAATTGATTCCTAATGCCACATCATGTTGGCCAAACCCCTTGGACTGTTATCGGTATCCACTTGTTGGCTGTTGTCTTGGTTTTCTGTGTGTGCATGTGTCTTTCATAAAATTGATATGTTCTTTGAATTTGTGTCTTCATTGACTTGTTTTATTCTGTTGCAGCATATGAAGCCTTCTTTTTTTCTTTTGTTTGAGCTCTGCTTTTCTCATTAGTGTTATTTGTGTCTTGGTTTACTATGTATATGTTTCTGCCTCATTGGAAGGATAATGTGGGAGAAACACACCCTATTGGCACAAGATTTGATGCAATATAGTGCATTACAATAACATTGCATTTGAGTTCTTTGCCTGCATTATTATTATTTGATATCAATAAATTGTTTCTGGGCTTGTTCTGCTCTTGATTTTATGGTTTAATTAAATTGTTGTCAAGAAATAGTCGAGGCTGTGTTTGATGTTTCTTGCTTGCTTCATTGCCTTGTATCTTCATGAATCCTAATTAACAGTTCTTTCATTTTCAGATCTTTAACCATTTGTTGCCCAGAAAAATGAAGCTACAGCTGAATCAAGGCCATCGGAAACTCAAATGTGTGCAGGGTCACGTAAACACTCAATGTACACGCTGGTAATATCATAACCACACGATTAACTTATCTGAAAGAGTAATCTAAGATCATGCTCTGGCTACGAGGATAAGTTATCCTTTACCGAACTTTGAGAGTTGAAATCAACTCTTTGTCATCCTGAAGTTGGTGTATGTAGAATAAAATTTTGAAAAGCCAATGTTTTCAGGTGTTAGACTTTGTTGTTACCAAATAAAAGTATATGTAGTGTGTGTTTTGAATCTTTTGATTACATTAGTTTATAGTTTATAAAGTATCTTACTTTTTTTAATATTTAATTATTAGGGTGTGTTTGTGACTTTGTGTGATGGATATTTGAAAATGTTTGTTCTTTTTTTTTTTATATAGGAAATCGAGTCTATTTGAAAAAATCCTTTTTCACAAGGAGTCGGACTACTCCTAGTCAACTTTGAAAAAGCTTGGATGTGGAAAATTATCTCACTGTTATGAAGTCCAAATTATCATACTACAAGCTATCTATTTACACACACATGTATTACACATATTATGTATGAACAAGTGTATAATGGAGGAAAATTTGTACAAGGTGAATTATTCACCTTCTTCACCTCCTTATTTCCATGCATAAATCATGGAGATTTACCAAAGTTTTACCCCACTCTTGGCCTATAAATATGGCCATCATCCATTGTAAAACTTGCACCAAAGTAGAGTAAGAAATACACTCTCTAAAGTTCTTACTCTCCCTCCCTCTCTTCTAATGATCTAAAAGTCCTCATAAAGTTTGTTTAAGTGTCTTTCCAAAAGATTAAGTGGTCTTGCTTTTATAATCATTTTATAACACGTTATCAGCACGAGTCTCTAATTACCAATTGAGCTTCACTAATCACCAAGGTACAAATTCTATCTCTTTCTAATCTTAATCATACAACAAGTTTATTTCCTAAAACTGTTTTTGAGGAGTATGCTCTGTAGTTGCCCGATTTGGGATCTTCTACATCAGAAACTCGTTTTTCTTCCTAGATTTGAAACGATTTCTTACCAAAAATAAATCATGCTTTTGGATATGTAAAAGATACAAACAAAACATTACATTTGCTTACCTTTAAACCGATTTCTCCTTCGAAAATCTTCAACTTCACCACTTGGATTGGAAGTAAGTTTTAACCAAAATAATTATGAGCATGATGTTGGTAATCACAATAAGAACAAGGCAAATGAAAAGCTCAATCAAAAATCTCCTATTACCGGCTCTAAGACGACGCATAATCTCGTCGTCGGCCATGGAGAATGTCGAAAGAAAAATTTGGTAAAGGTGGTCGAATATGGAGGTGGTGGAAGGAGATAAGGTCGGAAGTGAAAAAGTGAAAAGGGGGATGAAGGGAATCAGACTTTAAGGACTTCGGACTTTGAACTTAAAGGACCTCGGACTTTGGACTTAAAGGACCTCGAACTCTAAGGACTTTAAAACTTTAAAATTCCCGTTATATAATTTTCTTTCATTTCATATGATCTCTTACTTTTGTCTTACGTTATTGTCTATGCCTATATCTATATTGATTACTTCTCTGACTCACGCAATCTTTCTTTATGCATTCCGAATATATCATCTACATGCATATATTTATTATTTGATATGACATGTCCTTCAATCGTCTTAGACACGACTCATGCATTATATTATTGATTATGTTAACCTTTAATTTGCATATCTTTATATGTAGCAACTAATGGCAAACATCGCTAAGAGGGAGTTTGACATCCTTGACCTATCGGGCCAGAAATACCTCGAATGGAGGGTAGATGCCATGGCTCACCTCAAGGCAAATGGCCTTGAGGAAACAATTGTGGCAAACAATAATGCCACCCCACAGGAAAAGGCGAAAGCCATTGTGTTCCTCCGCCACCACATTCATGAGAGTCTCAAAACTGAGTACTTATTTGTGGAGGATCCTATAGAATTGTGGGAGAGCCTGAATGAGCGCTATGCTCATCAAAATGAAGTTTTGCTCCCACAAGTAACACATGAGTGGAACACTATAAGGTTCCAGGACTTTAAGTCCATCACTAAGTACAACAGTGCTATCCACAGGATCACTTCTCAATTGAGACTATGTGGTAAAATGATCACTCAGGAAGAGATGTTGGAGAAAACTTTCTCCACTATGCATGCTTCAAACATATTATTGCAACAACAATATAGATTAAGAAATTTCAAAAGATATTCTGACTTGTTGAAAGTATTGTTGGTTGCTGAAAAGAATAATGAGCTCCTAATGAAAAACCACAACCTTAGGCCTACTGGCTCAACAGCTGCCCCAGAAGCAAATGCTATGAACAAAGCGTTCCATGATAGGAACGACAATGAACGTGGGCAGCAATCACGCCGTAACAATGGGCGTGGACGAGGTCGTGGTCACTATGGGAGCCGTGGTGGCCGTGGTGGTCGTGGTGGCCATGGGTGTGGCCGAGTCTACAACAAAAGCCACGATAATCACCGTGAGAACCATGGCTACAAAGGGGGTATGAAGCAAAAGGTCCAGACGGGTCCATCAGGATCCTCCCAGAAATCCAAATCAACATGCTACAGATGTGGCGTGACTGGTCACTGGTCAAAGGTATGCCGCACAGCTCCACACCTAGTGAAGCTATACCAAGCTGAAAAGAATAAAGAAAGGGCTACCGAGACCAACTACATCGATAATAACGATGTGGATGGGTCACCAGTGACTAGTTTGGATGTTAATGACTTTCTCAACCTTGAGAATGATGATGGCTATGCCTTAGGGGCTTAAATGAAAAGCACGAGCCCCTAAATATCTCTACTATCTCCCATGCTATTTTATAATACTTGCAATGTCTTTTATATCCCATGCTTTAACCTTTATCTCGTAAGGATTTGTGTAATAGGCTTTGAACTTGTGTAATAGAATTATCCTTATATAATATATGAAGCTTTTATTGATGTCTTAATCTTTCTCTTTATATTTATAGAAAAACATGGACTCACCTAAAGTGAAACCCGATGGGAAGGAGCAATGTCTTTTGGACAGTGCAACAACACACACCATCTTAAGGAGTAAAGAATACTTTACCCAATTAAGAGCCTTTAAAGGCAATGTCACTACAATATCCGGTGTGTCAAAACTCATCGAAGGCTCTGGAAGAGCTGTCATTCTACTCCCAAAGGGAACGAAGCTAGTAATAAATGACGCACTATATTCGAGTAAATCTCGAAGAAATTTACTAAGCTTTAAAGATGTGCGTCTAAATGGGTTTCATATGGAAACCATGAATGAAAATGGGAAAGAATACTTGTGCATCATAAAACATGAATCTGGCCATAAACAGATTCTCGAAAGGATGCCAACGCAAACCTCCGGATTATATCATACATACATTTATCCGTTTGAGGTCAATGCAATGTTTAACAAAAGGTCATATGACCAAACTACATTCACATTATGGCATGACCGATTGGGTCATCCAGGAGCAGTAATGATGCACAAAATCATAAAGAGCTCACTCGGACATACATTAAAGAACATTAAGGTTCTTCCGTCCAGTGATTTTAATTGCACTGCTTGCTCACTTGGAAAGCTAATTATCAGGCCTTCTAAAAACAAGATTGCAAGTGAAAATCCTGCATTCTTAGAAAGAATCCAAGGAGATATATGTGGGCCAATTGCTCCACCATGTGGACCATTCCGATACTTTATGGTGCTAATTGATGCATCTACACGTTGGTCACATGTAAGCCTACTATCAACAAGAAATGTTGCATTTGCTAAACTCCTTGCCCAAATAATCCGATTGAGGGCCCAATTTCCGGATTATACAATAAAGAAAATTCGGCTCGATAATGCAGGAGAATTTACATCTCAAACATTCAATGACTATTGTATGTCAATTGGGCTTGATATAGAGCATCCAGTGGCTCATGTTCACACACAAAATGGTCTCGCTGAATCATTGATAAAGCGATTGCAATTAATTGCCAGACCATTATTGATGAAATCAAAATTACCACCATCGGCATGGGAACATGCAATATTACATGCAACAACCTTAATTCGATTAAGGCCAAGTGCAAACCATGAACATTCCCCTATGCAACTTGTGTCCGGTAAGGAGCCAAATATTTCACATCTAAAAATATTTGGATGTGCGGTTTATGTCCCTATTGCTCCACCTCAGCGCACAAAGATGGGACCCCAAAGGAGATTGGGAATTTATGTTGGTTTTGAGTCTCCCTCGATAATCAAATATCTTGAACCAACAACTGGTGATTTATTTACAGCAAGATTTGCTGATTGCCATTTTGATGAAAATACATTCCCAGCCTTAGGGGGAGAAAAGAAAAATGGGGACCCACATGTGAAAGAAATCACATGGAATGCAACCGCATTATCCCATCTTGATCCAAGAACAAAAATGTGTGAACAAGAAGTACAACGGATCATTCATTTGCAAAATGTAGCAAATCAGTTACCAGATGCATTTACTGATACACAGAAGGTAACTAAATCACATATACCTGCAGCAAATGCTCCAGCAAGAATTGAAATACCCAATGGATTGCCAGATGCATCCATCGCAAGCGAGTCTACAACACGCCGAAAGCGTGGTAGACCATTAGGCTCAAAAGATTTGAAACCGAGAAAGGCAAGAAGCCAAAAGGGTATAGCAGGAGAAGCCACAATGGATCATGAGAATGATGGTAAAGGCAAAGATATTGAAAATGAGAATACCTCAACAGAGGATGATATTCTAGACAAGAATAATGATATCGACAATTTTGAGATTTCCATAAACTATGTGTCCACATGCACACAATGGAACCGAAAAGATGTAATTGTCGATGATATATTTGCCTACTCAGTGGCTAGTAATATTGTAATTGAAGATGATGATTTTGAGCCAAAATCGGTCGATGAATGTCGACGAAGAAATGATTGGCCAAAATGGAAAGAGGCTATTCAGGCAGAACTAAAATCGCTTGAAAAGCGAGAGGTCTTTGGACCAGTAGTTCGTACACCCAATGGTGTGAAACCAGTCGGCTATAAATGGGTCTTTGTACGTAAAAGAAATGATAAAAACGAAATTGTAAGATATAAAGCAAGGCTTGTAGCACAAGGTTTTTCTCAGATCCATGGAATTGATTATGAAGAAACATACTCTCCAGTAGTTGATGCAACTACGTTGAGATTCCTAATTGGACTGACTGTCTTTGAAAGGTTACAAATGCGCCTCATGGATGTCGTTACAGCATATTTATATGGATCACTTGATACAGACATCTACATGAGAGTCCCCGAAGGACTCAAGCTGCCTGAGGCCAATAATTGTGGACCTCGAGAAATGTTTTCCATAAAATTGAGGAGGTCATTGTATGGGCTAAAACAATCTGGACGAATGTGGTACAATCGCCTCAGTGAATACCTCATGAAAGAGGGATACAAGAACGACACCGTTTGTCCATGTGTTTTCATCAAGCGATCCGAAAAGGGATTCGCTATTATCGCAGTTTATGTTGACGATTTAAACATCGTCGGAACTCCAAATGAGCTTCAAGATACTGCGAAATATTTGATGAAAGAATTCGAGATGAAAGATCTCGGACAAACAAAGCTTTGTCTTGGCTTACAAATTGAGCACTTAAGGGACGAAATCTTTATCCATCAGTCTAATTACACCGAGAAAGTTCTTAAGAGATTTTACATGGACAAAGCACACCCTTTGAGCTCTCCAATGGAAGTTCGATCCCTCAATGTAGAAAAGGATCAATTTCGTCCCCGAGAAGAGGACGAAGAGGTTCTTGGTCCTGAGGTACCATATTTAAGTGCAATTGGTGCTTTAATGTACTTAACTAACAATACAAGACCAGATATTGCTTTTGCAGTAAATTTGTTGTCCAGGTATAGCACTGCACCCACAAGGAGGCATTGGAACGGGATCAAACATGTATTCCGCTATCTCCGAGGCACACATGATCTTGGGTTGTATTATCGTAACCAAAGGGATGCGACCTTAATTGGATATGCAGATGCAGGGTACTTGTCTGACCCACACAAAGCCAAATCTCAAAATGGCTATGTGTTCACATACGGAGGCACTGCCATCTCTTGGAGATCAACGAAGCAGACTGTGACTGCCACATCATCAAATCAAGCAGAATTGATTGCACTATATGAGGCAGGAAGAGAATGTGTGTCCCTTCGAGCAATGATTCAATTCATCCAGAAAGAAAGTGGAATGAAACCAATGACTGATGATCCAACAATATTATATGAGGATAACTCAGCATGCGTTGCTCAGATGAAGAAGGGCTACATCAAAGGAGACCGAACAAAGCACATATCTCCAAAATTCTTCTCCACTCGTGAATTGGAAGAAGCTGGTGAAGTGGACATCCAACAAATTCGATCAAATGACAATTTGGCTGACTTGTTCACAAAGTCTTTAATCCCCAAGAAATTTGGAGAACTGGTATCCAGAATTGGAATGTGCAGACTTCGAGACATATGTTGAAGTCAGGGGGAGTATCATACGCGCTGCACTCTTTTTCCCTTCGATCAAGTTTTTTTATCCCACTGGGTTTTGCTTGACAAGGTTTTTAATGAGGCAGCATCAAGGCGTACAATGGGATCAATGGTTGCACTCTTTTTCCCTTCGTTCAGGTTTTTATCCCACTCGGTTTTTCCTGACAAGGTTTTTAATGAGGCACCGTCTACCCATATCCTACTCCATGAAAAGAAGGTGAATATTCAAGGGGGAGTGTTATGAAGTCCAAATTTATGAAGTCCAAATTATCATACTACAAGCTATCTATTTACACACACATGTATTACACATATTATGTATGAACAAGTGTATAATGGAGGAAAATTTGTACAAGGTGAATTATTCACCTTCTTCACCTCCTTATTTCCATGCATAAATCATGGAGATTTACCAAAGTTTTACCCCACTCTTGGCCTATAAATATGGCCATCATCCATTGTAAAACTTGCACCAAAGTAGAGTAAGAAATACACTCTCTAAAGTTCTTACTCTCCCTCCCTCTCTTCTAATAATCTAAAAGTCCTCATAAAGTTTGTTTAAGTGTCTTTCCAAAAGATTAAGTGGTCTTGCTTTTATAATCATTTTATAACACTCACCACATTTTAACAAGTAAATATTAAAAGATGTGAATGGATGGTCTACTTTTGGTTACATATTCATGATGGTTCCAATCCAGTTTCTATGTGATCTAGACACAACAGAAATTTTTCCATTCATAGGGAAGAAGCCCTTGCCCTTAAACAAAGGGTACGTTGATATGGACAATGGTATCACCTAACTACAGATGCAAGGTGACAACTTGTGTCTCATTAAAACCCTAAATGAAATTTGGAGCTACTCTTGAGAGATTGAGATTATTTTGTCTAACATTCTTCAGGGGCTCACCGGAATTGAGTGTTGGCGGATTTCTCAACTCTTTGGAAAATCGAAACGGTGGCAAACTGCATTGCAAAACTTAGCCACACAACAATGTACCTACATTTGGTGGGTAATGCAAGTCTTTATGATGTCATTCGCAAAATGCCTTAGGGCGAAGTTCAGTTAACTATGATTTCCTTTAGTTAAAATCATTAATTGTAATTGACTAATTAATCTCAGTTAACCAAATTTTTATTTCAGTCTTCTTGGTTAACCAATAGTCATTGTATGTAATTTTAGATTATAATAATACATTTAAACAACAATAAAATCATCAACTTTATATAAAAATATTATCATCCGGTTAGAATTTCATAATAAATGCTTGTTTTACATGATGGCTATACTTTAAATTGTATTTACATTATGTATATCATATATATAGCCATTTTTTGGAGTTAAAATATTAAAAAAGAAGGCATAATTAAGTAATTAACAATGGTACTAAAAAAAATAATGTTATGGAGAGTTGAATATAATGTCAAATTCTCAAAACAAGCATGCAATTCCATCTAGCCAAACTATATTTAATATTTTATAAAAAAAATAAAGTTACATTTTGATTTTTCAGTTAACCGAGAATATCAATATGTTGAATTGTAATGGATCTATAAAACTGCAAAAAAATTGGTTTGGTTAACCAAACCAAATTTAAAAAAACATTTAACCAAAAAAGGTCAATTTTTTGGGTTTTTCGATTCAGTTTATCATTTCGGTTATTTTTGGACAACCCTAGTGCACATAAAGTGTTTGCGTGTTCGCCAAGAAAGGAGCATTCCTACATAAATTGTCTCCTATGAATAATACTAATTATATATAATTTGTCTCATATAAAATGGATCATATTTGATAGTTTTCAATATATACGTCATTTGAATGTTTAAAATTCACCTAAAAATAAATATTGAAACTAATATCACATAGGTAACCTCTATTAACAAAACATAAAATTAAAAGTTCTTACAAAGTCCTATTGTTATAGAAAAAATATCAAATTTGTATAAATGTTCGAGAAATTAAGTCTAAAAACTAGCTAATAAAGTAAACCCATTGCAAGCTATTAAGAGTGGTTTGGTTCAAAACCTTATGTGAGGTTGAGACGATATGTTAATTTTTATTGAACCACGTATTGTTTGGGTATTGATTTTCCAAAACCCTACATATGCGCTTCCATAAGAATTATATTTTGATTTTCGAAATACTTCAACAATATTTCTAATAGTAAAGATTATCATGAAAATTTATAAGAAGCATCATTGGTCGATGAATATGAACGGTTCGATTCTCTAAATAGATAAGTGTATATATGTGATATTTTTATTTTAAATTAGAGTGTGTATGGTTGGATAAAATCCAACTAGAGACAAAATGTGCGTATACTAAATTTATCCTACATATGTTTCTTGTGTAGAAAGAACAACTTATCAAAGTAGAATAAATTAAATATGATTTTGACTTCATGTATAAATGATTTTATCCATTGAATTATCGTTCTTTTGGAGAGAGTTATGATAATGTACGATTAAATAAGGAAAAGAGAGAGAGATATATGGGATTTTGATATAACATTAAGACTTGATAAGTGAGATACATTGATGTCTCTTCAATATGCAAGATTGAGTTAAGCATAAGCATATCTTTTCAATGATGAAGGTAAATATTAATGATTGGGCTCCATCAGCGTTCACATTATTTAATAGGTATTTTGGATAACTTATGGATATATTTGAGCTTCTTACATTTGCTTTGTTGAGCCACACACATTAATCGAGGTAGTTGCTATTTGATGGAGGTGGAGGGATCCTATTATGAAGTGGGTTTGGGCCCAATGGAATCGCTCTGTTGGGCCACACGTTGCTACTTGTTAATGGTGGCTTCACGGGGCCATTATGAAGGGGATTTGGCCCTCCTGGGGTCGTTTTCTCAGGCCATGCCCACATAACCTCATTAAGGGTTCTTTTTGATGGTGGTTTCGGTGGCCCATTGTGGAGGGGATTTGGGCCACCTGGAGTTGTCCTCTCAGGCCATGCCCACATAACTTCATCAAGGTTGCTCTTTGCGGGTGGTTTTGAGGGCCCATCGTGCAGGGGATTTGAGCCTTCTGAAATTGTCCTCTTAGGCAATGCCCACATAACACCATCAAAGATTCTTTTTGAGAGTGGTTTCAATGGCCTATTGTGAAGGGGATCTGAGCCTCCTAGAGTTGTTCTCTTAGGCCATGCCCACATAACCTCATCAAGGTTGATTTTTGATGGTGGCTTCGGTGGCCCATTGTGAAGGGGATTTGGGCCTCCTGGGATTGTCCTCTCAGGCCACACCCACATATCCTCGGCAAGGTTGATTTTAGAGGGTGGTTTTGAGGGCCCATTGTGAAGTGGATTTGGGCCTCCTGGAATTTTTCTATATGGCCACAACAATGATTTACTTGAGTGTGTTCCATGGATATGATGTCTTTCTAGGTGTGATAAGATGGGTTGTGAATGTGCGTAAGAATGATGGTTGATGACTAAAATAGTCATTAAGAGTGATATATATAAAATTGTATTAGAAGAAGCCATTGCTTTACTTTCGAGTCTCGTTTTTAGATAAGGAGATCTGTACTTGGGGCTTTTGGCTCTAAATTATTTATAAGGTGATGTTGAAATATAATTCTGCAATGACAAATGTATTTTGTCAATATAATTAAATTCACACGTTGAACCTTATAAGATTATTGTCATTACTCTTGGATCCTCTAATATTTCAATATGTATATTTTCATGTATTTCATAAATAAAAGAGGAATGTGCATGCATGCTTTTTCATAACCAATATAAATCCAAAGATATGTTTTTACTTGATCAATGTTGGTGTTAAATTCATGCACTTTTTGATAAGCTACTACAATTAGAATATATCCTCATTTATCTTGAATTTCAATGTATTGCCTATGATGTCTTATTTTAAATTTTGAACTATTAATTACTTTCGCACTTACATGTTTTTTGCATTGCGTTAAATGGATTTACTTCTATTATAAATTGCATTGTAATCTCCTCTTCACATGCCTTTTTTCTTGGTTGTTTCCACCTCCTATGCCCCTTTTTGGTTGTTGCACCAGTCGTGCATCGCTGCGTGATAGGCCCGCAAGTGCACGGTACTATCGAAGTAATATAAAAGATATCAACTCCAAGGGAACACTCGTTGATCACAAATCTCACACAAACTAGTAATCTAGACCATAAATAATTGATTGGGATTTGGAATTTTTATAATTAAAACAAACACAAAAACAAGATATAAAACTAGGAAGGACTAGAAAAGGGTTTTGGTTGTTTAATGATGGGAATCTAGGATTGGGTTCACCACAATTGAACTATACAATGTCAAGCAAAAATTTCTCTAATTTGCAAGAAATATCTACTATGGTCAATTGTCCTAAAATATCTCCAATGCTCTTTCAAGGCAAAGGAAAACTATTCTAATCTAGCTTAATTCCTACTTTCATGGTAATTAATCCTAGATTAAGTGCATTAAATACATAGACAATTATAAATAACCACTAGGAAATTAGGCCTACTTTCGTGGTCCTAAGATTCCTAGCTCAATTCTTGAAGGTCTAATGTCAAATATCATCTTTCAATGCATACTCAACATCCAAAATATGAGAAAATACCAGCTAGGCATTTTCATAAACACTTGGTGTGCAAGAATTGAGTGGTAAACCAAAACTCATTCAATCAAAGAGAAATCTTCACCAATACATCACATAATCACCATTGGGCTACCCCCAACCCCAACACAAGCAACTACTCACTCATAATTGGCAAAAACATGGCATAAGAAATCAATTCAACAATCATACACATGGAAATAATGAAGAGAAAAACAAGAAATAAGATAAATGGATAAGAGACACTTATCATTCAAATCAAGTCTTGATTCTTCATTCATCCATGGGAAACAAGTTGGGGTTGAGTTCCTCTTCCAATTTCTCCAAGTACAAGAGAGCTTAAACAAGCCCCCCAAATGAGTTTTTAAACTAGATCTACTACTAAACTAGCTAAAATCTAGAAAAAGAAAATGTAAATCTAAGAGAGATTAGAGCTTGGAAAATGAAAGAGAGAAAGTCTTCTAAAACCCTAGAAAGATGGACTAAAATGAGGCATGAGTATCTCAAAAGTGTCTTGCTTTGGTATTTATATGTGCCCCGAAAAGGTGGGAGAAACACAACCCTAGATTAGGAGATGTGCTGAAACAGCATGCCCATGCTGTTTGGCACAGGTATGCCATACCAAAAACTGCATGTAGAGATTGGGCATATTCTCTTGGCATGGGCATGCCGAGTGGTACGAGCACCTCATGCAATATCATGAGAAGACATCTTGACAACTATTGATTGGATATGAGTGCTTCCTTAGCTTGTATGGCTTATGTAACTCATTCTTCTCCATTAAATCTTCAAGTTGAATCCCTTGGGTTCTTTGCTTGAATTGAAGTCCATTTGATCCTAGAAGAATCCAAATTCTTGCACCTACAAAACCAAAAGCAAACGAGAGCAAATATCCGAACAAACAACCATAAACATGCTAAAATGATCATGCAACTGTATGTTTTATGCACAAAAGCGAGGATTAATCAAGTCAAAAGGCATTATAAACACATGTTATCACTGCGCATCAACCGACCTCAAGTTGTATCTACTAAGCCACTTAAGTTTGTTAATAATCAAAGATATTGTGGTGCTGGCACCAACTTTTTTACCAGTAAAATTTGTTTGGTTTTTAACCTTCTCATATTTTCCTTAGAAAAACATATTGTCTAGATTATCAAAATCTTGTTCAATTTGTGCTTTGTGAAACAAAGTAAAATGCTTAGCAACCCCAATTTAGGTGGATAACCCACCCCTGTTGCTCCATGCATTTGTAGTCTTTTTTAAAGGATCAATTACATTTGCTTGGTGACAAAATGACCACTAGTGTACGCTGCTGTGCACACCTACCTTGTTATGGTGTAACCACCAGGTTTAAATTCTACCCTTGTGATTATTATTACAAAGTGTGGTGTTGTAAAATTTGTTGTGAGACCAACAATTTTTATCTTACTACAATAACAATGAGAATCAAAGGGAGATCCCCAGTAATTCCGGCCTTCAAAAGCCACGAATGTTTAACAACTCAACCCACTGTGTACCAAATCCGACTAAAAAAGTGTATCGATTATGCGAAAGCAACAAAAAAACTCAACAAATTCATGGAAATCACCGATGCAAATACCACTAAGTGCACTAATTATGTTTCTTACATGACCACTACCAATAATGCTAAGTACTATTGGGAAATAGAATCTGCAAAGCAAACCCAAATCCATGCTAAAACTACATGTAAACAAAAAGGGACACATACAAAAAAATCAAAAGCCCAAAAACTACACGAAAGTTGGTTATCCAAAAGGCGCAAAATCTCAAGTTCTCGTTACGAACGAAACGATCGGGGATAATATCGAAAAGCACTTCAAAACGAGTTACTCGCTACTATGGAAAAAATCTAGAAAATCAACGGCCAAAACCACAACAACATCGATTTTTTATGAAGATAGCCTTGTAGAATTGCAGGGGTATAAAGTGCAAGTCCCTTTGAACTGAAATTAACGCTTTATGCCGCTTAGAACAAATAATCTAATAGCTTTAGTGGAAAAAAAAAGCCCAAAACCCACCAAATTGTAAAAGCTAGCAAAAAGCGAGTTTTGACGTAGTTGAATTCCTACCGGCTAACAGATTCTCTGGTGGAATATGCGTCCTATGAAAGGGATATCAAATGGCGAATGAAACGCTAGACACAATCCATAAAGACGACCGTTTCATAGGATTTCACTACACTAATATGGAATCCTAGTATGAAATGGTTATTGTCTTTGCCTATGCACCACCATGAGCGCAAGACAAGGAACCATTTTGGAGAAAACTGACGAAATTCATAGAAAAATGTAGCCTCACAAGTGTTCTAATGGGAGATTTAAATGAAATCTAGCACCCAGATGAAAAACAAGGAGGAGCCACCCCAAACCACTCCCAATATGAACATCTTATTAACTTTAAGAATGAATGCGACGTTTGTGATATCCCGACTATTGGGAACAAATTCACATGGAAGAGATCCAAAGATCTAGAAAACACAACCTACGAGAAACTAGACTGTACCCTAGTTAGCAATCAAATTATCCAATGGTACCCCTCTATCGCCACCAAAAATCACGCTTTTTCGTCTTTTGACCACTACCCCATTTCTTGCGGCCTCCCAATCGGGGTCTCATTCAAAGCACAACCATTCAAATTTGAAATGATGTGGACATCTCGAAAGGATTTCCAACACGTCATCAAGCAAGCTTGGCGGTTCAATGCTGGAGGGTCCCATATGTTTAACCTAACGAAGAAAACCCAACTGCGTAAAGCAAAGGCGGAAATGTGGAATAAACACACCTTCGGTAATATATTTGAACACATTAGAAAACTTAACGAAGAACATCTCCAAATCCAAAAAGAGATCATCGAGCACAAAAACTTGTAACTAATTCAAAAGCAAGAGAAACTATCGAAGAAACGGTCTTGTCTCCTGAATTTCCACAACTCCTATTTGAAACAAAGGGCGAAAACACCCATATCAAACGTAATAAAAAAACACCAAATACGTTCACCGGATTCCAAGTGGTAGAAGGAACAGAACTAATATCAAAGAAATCTGAACAATGAAGAGCACGCAAATCAAAAGATTAGAAAACATCAGAACATAAATCAAACGGGAATTCCAAAATCGCTTTCGGGCTTTGGAAATAAACCTTGGAAAACTCTAGAACATTACCCAAGCTGTCCAAAAAAAAATAATCGATGCAGACAACACAGAGCTCACAAAACTGGTATCAAATATAGACATTAAGATCGCTATGTTCGATATCGAGGATGACTAATCCCCCATTCCGGACGGAATGCCGACAAGTTTCTATAAAAAATATTGGAACATTGTTAGCCCTGACGTTATCAAAGTTGTCAAAAAAAAATTTCATACTGGTAAAATTTTAAAACAAATTAACCACACATTTATAACCCTATTGCCCAAATGCAAAAACCTCAACTCAACCAACCACTATAGGCCAATTAGCCTATGCAACACTATCTATAAAGTAATCTCAAAGATCCTAAAACCGCGAACAAAAAGTCTTGAATAAACTCATCCACCCAATGCAAGGGGCGTTCGTCCAAAACAAGAGTATCCACGATAACACACACGTCGCACATGAGATTTTCCATTCCTTTCGCAACAAACGTGGGCAGGAGGGTTGGATTGCTATCAAACTTGACATGGAAAAAGCTTATGATCGTATCAGCTGGGAATTCCTGGCTAATATCCTTCACAAATTCATCTTTCAAGATAAATTCTTAGGTTGGATTCGAGAATGTGTGGAAACTGTCTCCTTCTCATTCCTAGTCAACAACGGACCAACAGAACAATTCTATTCCCAAAGGGGTCTCATGCAGGTTTGACAAGGCGGATTTTCTAGAAGTGGAATCGAAATCCAAATCCAAAGAAATTGTCGATTTTTTGGATTCTTTTCTAAAGCTAATGGCCAAGCCTGCAAAAAAATCAAAAAAATTATCGATGACTATTACCAGATTTCTGGCCAGAAAGTCAATTTTCAAAAATCCGTCTTCCAAGTTACCAAAAATACAAGCAACAATACGAATGAACAAATAAAACAGATTCTCTAGATAGCGAACATAGTTGCTTTGGAAAAATATCTAGGATGCCCGATTTTCAATGTGAGTGTAACACCCCCTCCTTATTGTACTTGAGGTGTTACCGCCAGTAACCCTAATTAGTCCTAATTCAAGGTTACCCAAGGCTTTAAAAACTTATAATCACAACAAGTATTACAACACTTTATTACAAACCATAGTAAGACTGCCCTCCATACACAAAAGCATAACCACCACTTGGACAAAAGTAAAATATTTATAACAGACTTGTTCTTCTTCAAGCGACCACTTTCAAAACCTTTTTACATTCTAAACTCCTTGGCTAGCCTTCTCTTCGCGGATTAACTTCTTTAGTAGCTGATGCGTCGTATACAGACGGTGGGCACCAGCCGGCCATGCAATTGAATAAGGTGGTCGGATTAGTCTAATGAAAGACCAAGCAAGTGGAGAAAATGATTGGTTCCTATGGTAGTGACTAAACATATTGGCATCGAAATCCGAATGACAACCGGTCGATGATCCAACAGTTAGCAATCCCATAGAGGATAAGAAATGAGGCAATGCATAATCAAAAGATAGGACACCACAACTTGCGGTTCCATTAAGAAACATGAACAATTGTTGGGAACTTATATTAATCACACAATATTTTCTTTAAAAGCCTCCATCGACTAATCAGATTGACTTAATCAACGTTTGATTAAGAATCATTCATAACCGGGAGTAAGAATGGTTATCGAATAGACTAACCATCCAGATGCATTAATGTGCCTAACGCACTTATCTTTCATTACTTTCAAACTGTGCATTCGCATCATTTAGTAATTTTTACATAGATCGGCCAACAACCGAGATCAGAGGGTCTATTTCATCCATGATCATTTATTTATGATCGGCCAACAACCGAGATTCGGCCAACAACCGATATCAGAGGTCCATTTTATTTATGGTTCTTTAAATGTATGTTCTCGGCTAAAAACCGAGATACGACCAACAACCGAGATCAGAGGGCCTATTTCATCCATGATCATCTATCCTTGAACTACTCTACTTCACAATAATGTCTCAGCATGAGACAACCAACACAGAAAATCACAAACAACGAACCTAAATTCAATTCTAGCGCAAAACTGAATAAATAACATGGTCATTAATTCTAACAATTATAACATCCTATCATATTTTATTAAGCAAACAAGTTGTTCCCAACACAAATATTAAATGAGATTCAATTCCTCATTTAATAGCAATAATGCAAGAGAGAACCGTCCACTTGCCTTATAAGGCGCGCTCAAAGCTCTCAATGATTCCAACAGAAATCTTTATCTGCCTTCTGCCAATTATAACAACATATTCTTCAACAACGAGCTCATGGATACAATTCTTAGTTGTATAATCCAATTTTACAACTTCCTAATCGATAAACGATTTGATTTCCGAATATCGATATATATATAAATCCTTAGTTATTATGCTTCAAGGAGCCATCTTGGCGGAATTATAACTAATTATCCGCTTCACTTTTGAAATAATTTTCTAAATAAATTTTTTTCATTAGTAACAGTTCTACAAGATTACCAAATCTCAGATCAAACGGATTAACAACGAATCCCGAGTAATTATCCGAAGTCCTTTACCTGACAATCGATGTCTAAACTTGTCTTCGCTATAAGTAACGATCCAGACGTCCGTTTCTCGAGCGGTTTGAACCTGTGGAACCGTATCAATGTCAAGATTATAAAAACCATAAATTTACTTAGCAAAGCGGAACCGAAAGGTCCTTTCGGTGGCTCCGTAACCACCCCGCTAATTAATTTCGAGCGTTAATACCTTCACTCGAACTTCGAGCTTGTTCGGCTCGATGGCGGCTCGGCCTAAGGACCCGAGGGTGGCGGTGTGGTGTCCGGTGGCAACCCTTGGCGGTGGGTGGTGGTTGGCGAGCTGCTGTTCGCCGGCAGCGGGGCAACGAGGCAGAAGAGGAAGCCGAAGATGGAGGCGACGCTCCCTCTCCCGAGTCCGACGTTGTCCTGATTCGTCTCCCTGGTTTCGGCCCTCAAACAGCTGGCTTCACACAACAAGGGGAGATGGAGATGAGGGTGGTGGCTGGCAAGGTGGTGGCTAAGCAAAACGCCGGCGATGGAGGTCGAAGTCTATCGCCCGAGTTGTCGTTCCGTCCGTGCTCTCTTAACACTCTTGGCTTTTGATTTGGAAGGAAAGAGATGAGGTTTGAAAAAGTCAAAAATGTTGGCTACAAATTCTATCTCCCAACAAGCCTTCGGTGTTAAGCAAAGATGTCAAATGCAATTTTTCCGTCCCGGAATGGGACTCGCATTTAAGCGGTAAAATTATGTACCTCGGGTGGAAAAACCCACTAAACGAAAAACGTCCCCAAAATTATGTAGACCAATAAAATCAATTTTCCATGATTTTATCTTGCTACCTTCAATTTTTAAGTCTTTCGTTTCGTATTTTACATTCCTTCCGGTACATAATTAAAAAGACGGCTTATCCAATAAATATTCTTTTTCCACTGAAAAATCCTAGAATTCACACCGATCCATAAAATCATTTCTTTGTGATTTTAGGATATTACCAAGAATTTTCTAGGATTTAATCTCCAACAAAAACAGTGGATTAAGCGTTAAAACGGACAAAATGGTTAAAAAGATATCTGAGAAAAATTCGAAAATATCCTTAAAAACCGCAGCTATTACAGTGAGAGTAACACAAGACACCTTTAAACCCCTGATTCTGCGAACCAGATCCTAATTATCATAATGAAAAGCAAACGCCCTTTCTCAAGAAGGACGTAAAACCCTAATCAAAGTAAACCTCTCAGCACATCCAAACTATATTATGCAATGATTTTTGCAACCTCAAGCAACTTTGAAAGAACTAGACCAAATTAACAAGAATTTCTTTGGAACAAGGAAAACAACTACAAACTACTTATAAGCTGGAATTCCATTTGTCGTCCACCGTACCCGCTCATGGAGGGGGTGGGTATCGGCCGTATCGCCAAGGCAGAAGAAATGAACGAAACACTCTAAATGAAACTGCTTTGGAAAATCTTAGTCGAACCAGACAACCTCTGGGTCAAAATAGTGATAGAAAAATACCTTAAAACAGAAAGTATCTTGAACTACAAGAAAAAACATAACACATCATGGAAATTGTCCAAACTATTAAGCCTAAGAGACTTGTTCGTGAAGGGGCTCATCTGGAAAGTGGGGGACGGGAAAACCATTCAATTTTGGAACATAACCGGATCGAAAATGGTCCTCTTAACCCAAAAATTGGAGTCAAAACCCTTATTAAGTGGGAGGAACATGTTGATGCATATTACCAGGAGGACAACTAGATCATGGAACATTGAAAAACTGAGTGAGGTCATTAATCATGATGACCTCGAAAAAATTTCAAAAATTATTAATCCCAAAAATAAAATCCCGGATAGATTATATTGACAACCAAGTAAAAATGGTTTGTACTCTACCCACTCTACCATGAAATGACTTCAACAATCCAAAGGTGAATCCAAAATTAACCTAGAATGGATTAACAAGCTCAACATACCGAATGAAAAATTTCCTATGGAAAGTAGCATGAAACGACCTACCAACCAAAATGAGGCTTGTTACCCATATTCCGGTACTACAAGACTATGAAGTGTGTAACAACCAAATTGAAGACACAAACCACATCTTACTCTCATGTTCCCTTACGAGGGCGACCCTTAATTATGTAAGCCCAAAACTATGTTGGATTGTCGACCAAGTATCCCCTGATGGCAAAAAACCACACCGGGTCCTGGAGGAAATTAGGACAATGAAAACAAAAGAGGAAACGGAACTCCTCACTAGTTAACACCTGGTGGAGCCTATGGTTCTTTAGAAATAAGAGAGCCTTTGATAACAACAACGGAACAAACTTGAATAATGCCAATAGCCTTAGCGAATTCACACGAAACTAGGTTAAAGAATGGAAACTTGCAGGAGATTCTTCTTCTCCTAGCCATCACACTTACATTGCGAGAGCTGGAGCAAGGAGAAAGCTTGTTAAGTGGGCAAAACCCAAAAGGGATTACATTAAATTGAATTTTGATGGTGCATTGTGTGCAGATGGCGTGACTTCTTTCGGGTTCATCCTTAGGGACTCTGGTGCCTCAAGCCACAATCATCCAATAAAATGTCTATTTGAAATGTAGATTAGAAAGGTTATTTCAGGGAGACAGAAAAGAATCAACACAAATTATAAGAGATTATTGTTTTGGTCAAGCATTCGCCCAAGGTTGACTTTTGATCCTCGATGTCAAGTGGAGCTTTAATCTAACCGATTATCGTTCTCAAACGAAACCAAAGTAAAATGAATTGAGATGATATTAGTGTTTTCCGATTGTATTGCTTTTTTCAGGAGTTTTGGTTACAAAGCACTTGTTCAGATACACTATATCCCCTCTTTTCCTATATTCCTTACATTTTATCCCCTCTTTGACGATTCCATGGCGGTTTATTGCCCATGATGTTGCTGGTGGTTGGACACGTGCTTCTGGCACTCGTCCCACTCACTCTCTTTGCTTCACTCACTTTGATCAACGGACTATCAGATTAAGCTTGGACTGGACGGGCTTCCATTCTTCTCTTTCGTTCGTGGGTTGATAAATAAACTGGGTTGCAGAAGTTTAGGACCCAATAGTTATGTACTAATTTTCAATCAACTTTGAGTAAGTAAGAATTCGGTTAACCAAACATGTCCGATACAATTGAGAGTCATGTAAACGTCACCCAGAAAACTGACAAGAATAAACTGAACAAAAAAAAAAAACACAAAAAATAAGTACAACTAACGAAAAAAAGCCTTCTGTGGGGGCACCATCCTAAAATATGTGTACGTATTTTATTTTCCCTCTCCATTTCATTTTATATTTTAATTTCATTGGACTTAAATTAATAAAATGTGTCGAATTTCATCCAGGAAAAATGCCTTTTGTGCTCGTCAAAATCTTGTTGACTGATTCTCAGATCAGCCCCATTCATTTGGAAACTACCTTATTTTTCCTCTTGCAAAGCTACAACTACACCTACCAGTTCGTATATCTAGCCTGATAGAAAGTGATCATATTTTTTGAAACCAAAGAGAAAAAAATAAAGATTTTATTTTATTTAATCCCATTTTTTCCGGCTAACAAGATAATTACATCCAAAAATCAGAATCTTTGGTGGTGCTAACTAGTAACTGTTATCTCATCCGAATCTTCAGCCTCTCTATGCTTCTTCAGAAACTGTTCCATTTCCAGGTTGTGCCATTTCCATTATTATTATTACATATTTCTTCAATTCAATCTAATCATCACAATCTCTAATTTCAGTCCTTTAAAGAAGTTACATCGATCTGCCCATGTGTTGATCTTTGCTCTCTTCTGTTTTTCTGGACATTGCTTATTACTCACGCCGCAAAATTGAGATTTCCGTCTATTACGGATTCTGATTAGTCAATGTTTCTAGCTTGAAAAAATTTCACTGTAATTTTGAGGGCTTCTCTTTAGAATTAATGGGTTCTAGGGATTCAGTTCAGAAAGTGTTCGATCAAAATCTCAGTCACGATTCCATGGCTAGTGATTCAGAAACTGTAATGGCTATTAGCCCCCAAAATTTTCCCAATTGGGGTTGCTCAACTTCAAATAGCAATGGTAGTGTTGGGGATCTGAATCATTTGGGCAAACAAATTGCTTCCAATGATGCTCCAATGGAACATCAAGCAGGAGCAAGTGATGGTGGAAGGACTTCTTGTGTAATTGATGTTAATTGTACCGATGGAGAAGAAAGTGAGGCAAAAATTTGTAGGATTTGTCATTTGGATTCTGAAATTCAAGAAACCGAGGTTGGTGCTAAGACCAAAATGGGTGTTATTGAGCTTGGATGTGGTTGTAAAGGCGAGCTCGGTAACTCGCACTCGAGCTGTGCTGCTACTTGGTTTCATCAGAGGGGAAATAGGTAGCTCTTTCTTTGCCTTTCTTATTACTGTTATATCTGTTTTGGTTCTCTCATTATATCCAGAACTCATTTTTATAAGCTATAATCTGTGAGCTCAAGTCTGTAGTTTCAGTGTTTCTGGGGGACATTTTTGTATCTTAGATGAAATCAAATTGCCTATAGTTTCCATTTTCAGAGTCAGTTATGATTTGAAATAAGACCATAAAGCTCTTTATGTATTAGAAGTGAAGAACTCTATATAGACTTCTCTGTAGGTAGATTGAATAACCTTCTTGATATTCACAATCTAGTTTGTACTGTTGTACTTGATTCTTTGAAAGAAAAAAGTGAATTTCCATCTTTCCTGATCTCTATTTTTCATGCATCACTTTTCTCACTGATGAACCTTATTTATGGGCTTATTGCCTTACACCATTTTGGTTTTGTTTACCGTGATGGATGCAATTTGAACACAAACCATTCTATTGGTTTTTCTGAATAAGTGAATATATAACAACAAAATTGTCAGTAGATTGCTTTTGGTAACAAGTATGTGAATATCTCTTCCAAATGATAGATCTATATACAAATTATCAGTAGCTTGCCAAATGAAAGATGAGAAGTGTGTATCATCACAATTGTTTGATATATGTTCTACAGTTCAGATTGAGATAAATCATCTAAACTTTTCCGACTATATATATTTTCCCCTTTGAATTACTAGATTACTTTTGGAACCTTGCAAATAACACAAACATTTGAATTGTGACTTTTTTTTCCCCTATTTGCAGGATATGTGAAATCTGTGGCAAGACAGCAGAAAACGTGACAGTAACCACAACTGATCAAAGATTCATGGAGCCATGGAACGGGAATAGGTTAAATGGTGACGAAGCCAACTCATCTGAGAGGAATGCAAGGTGTTGGCAAGGGCAACCATGTTGCAACTTATTATTAGCTTGCTTGGTGATGTCCTTTGTTATTCCTTGGCTTCTTCGTATTGACATGTTTTAATATGCCAGCCAATCTGGAAGACGCATATTTTCGAGGATCCAAGGTCATTTTTTTTTCTTGCTTTCTCTTTCGTCTAAGCATACATACGCTCATGTGTTTGAATTTCTGCTACACTATACATAACATATATCATAAGTGCAGATTATTCAAATTTAAGCTGTATGGTGTTACCAGTAAACATGTTTCAAGTGGGTTGCATTTCAATTTCTGTATTTTCTGTGAATTATATTTGGAAAGATGCAATGCTATGAATAATTTTCATTTCAGCAATTTGAGTTGCAGGTAATAGTCCTTTATTTTATTTTTTTTTGAGTTTGTGTTATGGAATTCTACACCAATAGATATAAACTATGAGCAATTTTTCATGAGAAAATTTTAAGAGAGATTTGTTGACCCTTTCATGAGAAACAAGGGAGGATTACAATTCTTCTCAAAGATGAACTTTATTGGCTAAAAGCCCAGTTATAGATCATATTATCTAGTATGATTTTTGGGTATCAAAAATCTCTAGACATTAATTTCTACTAACTAGAATTGATTTTGAGAATCTTTGTTCAGAAGAGAAGGTTTTCTTGATGACCTTTCATGGGCAGTGAGGCTGGTCAAAAATCCTCCCTTATCCCAAACAGTGTCCCATTTTTTATTTTATTTTAGTTTTATGTATTTGTGATAAGGAAAGAATTCGGATAACTGACTCAGCGAGAACTCCACCACCCTAGAGCATCCAATCAGATGAGATCTCAAAGATCTGAGAGGGTTGTCACGTCGAATGAGGATGTTCTAGTCAATCTTTGTAATGTGACCGGCCACCTTGTTGATTTCCCGAAAAATGAAAATGTGCGTCGGTCGACATATCTTGAATCTTGTAAGAGAGCAAAGGATGTTGTCGGAAAAGCAATTGTCTCGATCTCCAATGGACAACTCCAAGCATCATTAATGGCATTGATAAGGGTGAGGTTAACTCCATTCCTAAAACCAATGGCTTCTTAACTTCTTTCATGATGACAGACCATCCCACAAATGCTATATATGTTCCTAGCAACGACCGATTCTTCGTCATTCCTTATGGAAGACAATCCACCATTATTTAAATCATGTAGTAGAAATGTAGTATGACTTCATTTTCGTTATAATTATTTTCTTAGATTTCATTTTCAAAATACAAATTTATACACACTGCGCCTTGTATTCTCACAGAAAATTTCTTAGATGAAGTATAATTAGTCCACTGTTTACTTGGTTATTATGGATCTCCTTTATATCGATTCAAGTTTTTATTTAAGAATATATCCATAAGTCGAGTTAGGGTAATGTTTTGACAAGTGTACCACGACTAAACACTTAAAAAAGAGAAGGGCATCAATGTTTTTGGTTTTGTACTAACTAAAACAATGAAGAACATGGATCAAAACTTGACAAGTAAAAGCATCTAAATCCAAAGGCAAATCTAGGTGCTCTAAATTGTCCTGGAATTATGCTCATTCCTTCACTCGGAATATCCAAAAACACAACACAAGTAGAGCATGGTATATATATAAATTAAGTACCAGGCCTCTCTGAATTATGCAACAATTCGAAACCGGCACAAAAATGTAGGGAGAATCACAGTGCAACTCTCCCTTGGCAGAAGAGATCAAAATTTTAAATTATGCTTCTCGTATCTGCCAAAGGAGATTTTCCCTGCAATTCACCTCCAAGAATTCCTAGCTGCTTCAACAATCAACACCGTTTTGTGGTTAATTTCCTACATATACAACAATGCCTGCACATTTGTGCTTGTGCTTGGTCTGTTTCATTTGCACTTGTGCTTGTTTTGCTTCAACAATCCAATCTTTCTTTATTCCTTTTCCTTGGAAGGGCTAAAATATATAATCTCTCTCTACCTAGCAATGAAATGGTCAACAATTTCAAAGAGCTTCAGTGAAGATGGTGCTACTACACACGGTGAAGAAGCACATTCCAAGAATTTAATTATATTTCAATGTTCGTAGACAACAAATTTTACAAACTAATAAGCTTCTCATATGTTGTTTTCTTGTTAGGTAAGACGAACACTATACAATCAAGTCAAAATGCAAACCCTACAGATCGAAAAGTTTCACTCATTCACAGTGATGGATCCAGGGGGGGCTTGTACTCGTGGAGCTAACAAAATATGTTATTGTGTCATATCAAGCAAGGCTAATGTAATCCCTAGAATACATATTTGTTAGCTTTTGAAGCTATGGAGCAACAAGTATATATATGAAATTAAAAGAGCTATTACAGTCCTACAGAGATCAGATGATGTCCAATTTTGTTAGTTTATCTTGGTATTTTACAGTAACATGTGCCAAACTACCAAATACATAACTTGTATCAGAAAATCAATGGCTTCTAAACTTTTTGGGGCAGAAACTTTCAGCATAGAAGAAATGATCATAGACAATATATAATTCGTGATTAAAACACAAATGAACAATTAACGTTCCTTCTTATATCTTGTTTCTCTTCTCCCTTTTCTGGTCTTTCAAGGCAACCTGCTGCATGCATTTCCTTTCCATTTTGTTAAGTAAATGCTCCAAAGAACGTTTTCAAGGGGCGAAAAGGCGGTGCATTGGACATCAATTCAAAACAAAACAAAAAACCATATTTAAGAGAATCAAACTGATATGCAATGTTAAAAAGTGGCAAAGTTGGGACCCATGGAGAAGAATTGTCCAAGCATATGCTATAGATTGGTAAAGAATTGCATGACTTTTATTAATGATAGTGGTGAGTATTTATACATGAGATACATAAGAGATAAGGCAAGAATCACATAAGATAATATCCTAGAATATTATGATCATCCTAGAATATTATGCAAAGATATGATAACCTAAATTACAAAATATGATCTCATAATAGAAGATATTATATGATATCAATATCCCCCCGCAAGTTGGACGGTCGAGCAACGAGGCCAAGCTTGTTTAATAATGCAACAAACTGCGGACGAAGCAACGGTTTGGTGAGCACATCAGCCAGCTGATCTTTTGTAGAAATATGAGCAACCCGAAGAGCCTTGGCTTGCACTTGCTCACGAACAAAGTGATAAGCAAGAGCAATATGCTTCATACGCGAGTGAAACACGGGATTTGAACTGAGAAAAGTAGCTCCAACGTTATCACAGTACATCACAGGCTGAGTAGGAAGCCGAATACCCATCTCAGTCAATAAAAACGTGATCCAAACGAGTTCAGAGCAAGCATCAGCGAGAGCCTTGTATTCCGATTCAGTTGACGAGCGTGAAACAGATTTCTGTTTCCGAGAACTCCATGAAACGGGGGTAGAACCAAAATAGATAAGATAACCAGTGGTGGAGATGAAATCATCTTTGTCCCCTGCCCAATCAGCATCAGAAAAACCATGCAGACCAAGCGACGAGCCAGCAGAAATATGAATACCAAGATGAGAAGTGCCATTAAGATACCGAAGAAGCCGTTTAAGAGCTTCCCAGTGTGTAGTTGTCGGAGATTGCATAAATTGCGAAAGCTTATTGACAGCGAACGCAACATCCGGCCTTGTAAGGCTGAGGTATTGAAGGGATCCAACAACCATTCTGTAATTAGAAGGACACGGTAGCGGAGAGCCAGAGTGCTTAGAAAGAGACAGATTGGCGTCTAAAGGTGTAGAGGCCGATTTGGCTGTGTCCATGCCGGTTTTTAACAGAACATCTTGAATGTATTTGCGTTGGGACAAAAACAAACCGGAAGAAGAGCGAACCACTTCAACGCCAAGAAAATAAGAAAGCTCACCAAGATCTTTGAGAGAAAACTTTTGAGCAAGTGTAGTGAGGAGTCGATTGACAAGAGAGACATCACTGCCGGTGACAATAATGTCATCGACATACACAAGAAGATAAACAACCAGACCATGCCGACAGTAGATAAAGAGTGAGGCATCCGAGAGGGCAGAACGAAACCCAAGCCGTAAGAGAAAGGTTTTGAGTTCATTGTACCAAGCTCGGGGAGCCTGTTTGAGACCATAAATAGCTTTCCGAAGCTTGCACACATGAGACGGAGTCACTGGATTAGTAAACCCTGGAGGTTGAGTCATATAAACATTTTCATGAAGAGTACCTTGCAAGAAAGCGTTGTTGACGTCGAGCTGACGTAAACACCAGCCATTGGAGACGGCCAAAGTGAGCACTAGGCGAACCGTAACAGGCTTCACAACCGGACTAAAAGTTTCCGAATAGTCCCATCCCGGTCGTTGGTGAAACCCTTTGGCAACAAGTCGAGCTTTGTACTTTTCAATGGAGCCATCGGAGCCATCGGGTTTATACTTGATACGAAACACCCACTTGCATCCGACAAGGTTTTGAGAAGAATCCGAGGGAACAAGATCCCACGTATTATTAGCCTGAAGAGCATCAAACTCCGATTGCATGGCAGCCCGCCACAGAGGATCTTTAAGAGCTTGGGTGATGGATTTGGGTTCGGTGGGATGGGCAACTTGAGTGTGGAGGTTAAGTTTTTGAATGGGCTTGAATATGTTGTTTTTGGAGCGTGTTATGACTCCACGATCAAGGGCTGGAGTATTAGGGTTTGGATTAGGGTTAGAAAGAGAGGAGGAGCCGTGTGATTGGGCTGAGGCAAGAGAAGACGATTTTAAGGGTGTGGGATTAGGCAAAGTAGAATTAGGGTTTGTAGAATTAGGGTTAGGGTTCGGCGAGGAGTCCAGGGCGCGTGAGGGCGCGTGAGGGCTCGAGAGAGGTGAGGCGGCCGCATGATGAGGAGAGGGTGGGCCCGAAGATCCAGTTGGCAAGTTATTTGGGAAAGAAGGATCAGGTGAGTTGGTTAAGGAAGGCGTAGAAGATCTCGAAATATTGATTGAAGATTCCGAGATATTTTGTGGAGGGAAAGAATCTGAATTTCCAAGGTTGGAATGAGATAAGGATTGAGGGGGTGAATTTGGACGGGAATTGGACGAGGGTGGCGGCTGCAAGGGGACCAAAAAATCGGTCCATTCGTCGCCAATTAGGGTTTGGGGCGTAGCTTGAGAGGGAAGTTTTGTATATGGGTATTCGGTTTCAACAAATTGTACATGGCGAGATGTGTAAATACGTCGAGTAATCGGATCAAGGCACTGAAAAGCACTCTGAGAGGATGAATAACCAATAAACACACACGGAATGGAACGAGGTTCAAGTTTGTGAGTAGTGTAAGGCCGAAGCCATGGAAAGCAGAGACAACCGAAGCACTGGAGCTTATCATAGTTCGGAACACGACCCGTGAGGGCTTGAAAGGGAGACACGAGATTAAGGGTTTGTGTTGGGAGGCGATTAATGAGATAAACCGCCATGATTAGGGCATGAGGCCAATGATCGAGAGGGAGACCCGAAAAGGTGAGAAGGGAGAGGTCGGTTTCAACAATGTGTCGATGCCGACGCTCAGAGAGGCCATTGTGTTCCGGGGTATGCGGTGGAGATGTGAGATGAGTGATTCCATGTGTACTTAGATAGGGGCGAAGAGCAATGTATTCCCTACCATTATTCGAGTACAATACTTTTATTTTGCGGTCAAAGAAATTTTCAACAAGAGATTTGAATTTAATGAACACAGATTGAGTTTCAGACTTTCGTTTCAAGGGATAGAGCCAAACATATCTTGTAAAATCATCCACAAAGATGACATAATACTTGAAGCCATCATAAGATAATACTGGAGAGGTCCATACATCAGAATAAATGACTTCAAGCGGATAAGACGAAAAAATAGTGGACGTATGAAAAGGTAGTTTGTGACTCTTATTGATTTGACACGAAGTACAATCTGATTGAGAAAATGAAGAACAATCTAAATTAAAATTTTTCTGAAGAACTGAAATATAGCGGAAGATGGATGCCCTAGTTTGTGATGCCAAGACACAGCTGGAAGACGACGTTGAGCGGAAAACGAGACTGGAGGACGAGTAGGCCAAACATAGACTCCATCAATGCAAGGACCACTAAGAATTGTTGAACCCGTTTGGATATCCTTCACAAGAAAACAATTGTGTAAGAAAATCATAGCATAACGAGTTTCAGAAGTGAATTTAGAGACAGAAAGAATATTTTTGGAAATTGAAGGCACACATAAGACATTGGAGAGATGAAAGTTTTGAGTTGGAGAAGAAAGGGTAGAAGACCCAGAGTGTGTTATATTCAGACCTTGACCATTATCGACAATTACTTCATCAGGACCAGTGTAGGGTTGATGGAGAGCGAGATTAGCCAAGTCATGGGTAAGATGATGGGAAGAGCCGGAATCAACTAACCAATTGGAATTGGGAGAGGATGTGGTAGCATGGTTATATTGTGGTGGGTTTTGAGGAAAGCGATTGGAAGGTGGGAATTGGACTTGTGGGTATTGTTGGCGGAATTTAGGACATTGGGAGATGACATGACCCACCTCTTTGCAATACTGACAATGACCGAGAAAGGGTTTGGAGGTGGCAGGTGGATTCGGTAAGATAGGGTTGGGGTTGGGGACGAAATTAGGGTTACGTGGGGGCCGAGGGAAAAATTAGGGTTCGGGTTTTGGTTGTAGTTTGGTGGTGTGAAAGGAATCCAATTTTGTGGAGGTTGTGGTGGAGGATTGGTAGGCTGCCAAGGCAAAGGAGTAGGATTGTTTTTAGGCCGATTTTTGTTCTGTTTTTGAGCATTAAGAGCCGTGACTGGGGCAGCCTCCGTAGACTCTTGTTTAAGTTCAATCTCTCTTAAAAGAAGCTTTTCATGGAGCTCCTCAAAAGAGATACATGTTTCTCTCATATTAACAGCGTCGATGACGGACTGAAAGCTGGAATCCAACCCTCTCAAGATGTGGTCGATGAAGTCTTCCTGAGAGAGTGGAGACTCCAACGCAGTCAAGAGATCGGCCTCCGACTTCATGGATTGCATATAGTCGGAAACCGAGGATGTGCCCTTCTTGATAGACCGAAGCTTCTGTTTAACTTGTTTCTTATGACCACGCGAAGCGGTGCCATAAGTTTGTTTGAGTGAATCCCATACCGCCTTGCAAGTTGTTGTTTGTGTGACCAACATGGCCACGGATGAAGAAAGCGTTCCGATGAGGGCCCCATAGAGAAGGCGATCTTGACGCTTCCAGGTTAAGTAGGTCGGATTTGTGATGGTAGCGTTTTCTTGAGCGGTTATTTTCTCCTCGGGCATCGGATGAGAACCATCCAAAAATTTGAAGAGATCATAACCCTTTAGGGTAGCTTGAATTTGCGTCTTCCAAGTGAGGTAGTTGGATGGGGTGAGTTTGATGATGTTGGTAAAGTGAACAATAGTGAAGGGTTTTGTGTGTTCATGAGGATTTGCAAGGGATGTGGCAAAGTCATGAGCCATGGCGGAAGGAAAACAAGGTCGTGTATGGGTGTAACACCCCCTTTCTACCCTGGAGGTATTACCGCCAGTAACCCCGATTAAGACTAAACCGAAGCTACCCAAGGCTTTAAACTGACTGAACAAACTAAAATAAACATTACAGCGGAATAAATACAATTGGTCTTATACAAATCTTAACCCAAAAAGAATAAATAAATAGAACAACCATTCTAGTTGAACAAAATCTTCATCCAGTCTTCATTAAGCTCTTATTTCTGAAACTCAGCTTCACTTTGAAGTAGTTCAACCATGATCTTCACTCAAGTATAACCATTGAAAACCTTTCTTCAACTTCTGGAGCTTCAAACATCTGAATTCGCCTCTTGAATCAACTTCCAAGAAGAACCTGATGTATCGTAAACCAACGGTGGACACCAGCCAACCAAATAAAAGAGAAGAAAATGGACGGGTTAGTCTAATGATAGACTAGCAAGCGGAGAAACTAACTTGGTTCTTATGGTTGTAACTAAACATATTGGCATCCAAAATCCGAATAGACTCGAATTATGATCCAACAGTTAACAGTCTTATAGAGAATAAGAATGAGATTCGCATAATCAAGAGAGAATACCACCGCTTGTGGTTTCCTTTACAGAACATGAACAATTGTTGGGAATTCATATTAATCACATCACATTTTGAAAAGCCTCCATCGACTATTTAGATTAACTTAATCAAAGTTTGATTAAGAATCATTCATAACCGGGAGCAAGAATGGTTATCGAATAGACTAACCATTCGGGTACATTAATGTGCCTAACGCACTTATCTTTATTACTTTCAGAACTTTTCACAAACATGTTGGTAACTTTTAAGCGGCTAAAACCGCAGAGAATCCACCTGTACATGGAGACGTCAAGATGAGAGGGATGAAATCCATGATCATTGACGAACACCTAGTACCAATTTGCACTTAGCCAGAGTGCACAAACACCTCTTCCAGCGTTGAGTGAGGTATGAGTCATGACCCGAATGTTGGGATATGATAGTAACGAGCTAAACCTCCCAACATAGACTGTGTTATAAAGAGTTTATCGGAGACTCGGCTCCTACCCCTGAAAAACTAACTTACTTCACAATAATGTCTCAGCATGAGACAACAAACAAGGTCACACATAACGGACCTAAATCCAGTTCTAACGCGAAACTGAATAAATAACATGGTCATTATTTCTAACAAATATAACGACCTATCATATTTTATTAATCATACAAGTTGTTCCCAACGCAAATATTAAATGGGATCCAATTCCTCATTTAATAACAATAACGCAAGAGAGAATCGTCCACTTGCCTTATAAGGCGTGCTCGACGTCCTTAGCAATTCCAACAGTAATCTGTATCATCCTTCTGACAAATATAACCAAAGGATTTCTCAGCAACGAGCTCACAAAAACATCTCTTAGTTTTATTCTCAACACCTACAACTTTCTAACCGATAAACGATTTAATTTCCGAATATCGATATATAATAAATCCTTAGTTATCATGCTTCAAGGAGCCATCTTGGCGGAATTATAACTAATTATCCGCTTCCCTTTTGAAACAATTTTCTAAATAAAAATTGTTCATCAGCAACAATTCTAAGAGATTACCAAATTTCAGCTCAAACGGATTAACGACGAATCCCAAGTAATTATCCGAAGTCCTTTACCTGACAATCGGTATCCAAAACTTGTTTTCGCTATAACGGAAGATCCGGACGTCCGTTTCTCGAGCGGTTCGAACCTGTAGAACCGTATTAACGTCAAGATCATAAAAATCATAAGTTTAATTAGCAAAGCGGCACCGAAAGGCCCTTGCGGTGGCTCCGCAATCAAACCGCTAATTAATTTCGATCGTATATACCTTCACTCGAGCCCATGGCTCGTGTGGCTCGATCATGGCTCGATCCTCGAGCCCGAGGGTGGCTGGGCATTGCCCGACAGCAGCCCTTTCCATTGGTGGTGTTCGGACAGGCTACCGATCGCCGGCGACGTCGCGCGGCGTGGTCGAAAAGTGACCGGCGGTGATGACTTGAATTCTTTCTCCCGAATCGTTCGTTCCGCCTGATTTCTCTCATGGTTCTGTTGCAGCCAGTACAAAGGCAAGAAGAAGAAGGTGAGAGATGGAGGAGGAGCTAGAGGAAGAAGATGAAGGTGGTGGCCGGCGGTGACAATTCTTTCTCCCGATCCGTTCGTTCCGTCCTTATCCTCTTCTCACTTTCCTTTCTTTTCAAAATCAATTTTGGAGACAAACAAGTAGACTTTGATACGGCAAAGAAGATATGCCGCCACTCTCTCTCTCTGGCTCCTTCATAACTAAGGAATGAAAGGATAAGTTTTAAAACGAAATCCGTCTCGGAACGGGACTCGCGTTAAAGCGGTAAAATTATGTACCTCGGGTGGAAAAACTCACTACATGAAAAACGTCCCGTAAATTATGTAGACCAATAAAATCAATTTTCCATGATTTTATCTTGCTACCTTCAATTTTAAGGCTTCCGTTTCGTATTTTAAATCTTTCCGGTACATAATTAAAAAGACGGCTTATCCAATACTTTTCCACCGAAAAATCCTAGAATTCACACCGATCCATAAAATCATTTTATTATGATTTTAGGATATCACCAACAATTTTCTAGGATTTAATCTCCAATAAAAATATTGGATTAAGCGTTAAAACGAACCAAAAAGGTTAAAAGGATATCCGAGAAAAATTCAAAAATATCCTCAAAAACCGCAGTTATTACAATGGGGACGTGAAAGAGGGGAGAGAAAGGCCGAGAATCGTTAGGCGGATGATACCATATAGATTGGTAAAGAATTGCATGACTTTTATATGATAGTGGTGAGTATTTATACATGAGATACATAAGAGATAAGGCAAGAATCACATAAGATAATATCCTAGAATATTATGATCATCCTAGAATATTATGCAAAGATATAATAACCTAAATTACAAAATATGATCTCATAATAGAAGATATTATATGATATCAATATATGCTAGTGTTGGACCAAGCTTGGTAACCATTTAATTATATAGTGTAGTGTAAACACTCTGATACGGATAGTTATAACCCGTACCAAGTAATTCAATGGAATGGAGATAATAGGAAGAATGAGAATGGCTTGAAGCCTGGGGAAGAGACAGACATAAGAGGAAGATAGGGAGAGAGAGAGAGAGAGGGGCTAGAGATAATTAGGGTAGAATTGATTTTCATTGATTGATTTCCATAGCACATAATACATAGATATATATAATAATAAAACTCTAATTGCTGAAATAAAAAGATATTCTTCCTAATAAGATAAAATCAAATCTCTTAATAATAATATTCTTAATATAATCCTAATATAATTAGCCTAATATAATTATCTAGTGTATCAATTACTCCCCCGGTCAGAATCGACTTGTCCTCAAGTCGGAAATCAGGAGGAGACTCATGAAACTGATCGTGGACCGTAATCCGCCAGGGTCAAAAACAAAAGTCGATCCATCTCCATCCACATCTGCAGACCCATATGCCAGCTTAAATCTCCTACTAATGGTCATCACCATGCTGCAATCGTTGTACAACTAATAACGAAGCATCTGTGGAGCCCAAAAAACAGTAGAGTTCAAGCATCCACCCTGTTCAATATTAGAATAGAAAAATGCCAAATATCAAAAATAGGATTACAAGTGACGACTTGTGGGGTAACCTGTGACAGAACGTTATACAGAACATTACACAGAAAACTACTTAAGCTCATCCAAGGTTAAAAATAGTCCTTCAAAAGGAAGAAAACTAAGACTAAAACATGAAGTGTAGGCTAATATCTTCCAAAAAAAGAGCCTTGCATATCTGCATTACTGGGCAAATCCCCTTTGGCAGTAAGCTAGAGAGCTGCATTTTTCAAATTTAATTGACTGCAGTCATTAGCCAGCTTAATCCCAAAGAGGAATTTACCCTGTAATACTCCTATGCATTCTGAGTTCCCTTGTCAATGAATAAAATTGCAACTCTAGGCCACTTTTATAGTATGTGATCAAGAAAAGTATACCATGTTCCATGCTCATCTCAATAGCATATTCCATTATACGTACAGTGTAGTCTGAGTAGACGAATCGGTTTTAACCTCAAAACATGAGAAAGTGAAAATGTCTCAAACTCACAAGTAAACAGTACATTCTAGGAACATTCTCAGTGATTTGATCAGATTACAAGTCAAGTATATGTTTTTGATTCTTCACAAAACATGAGAAAGTAGTGACAATGTCTCAAACTCACTTGTAAATAGTACATTCTAGGAACATTCCCAGTGATTTGATCAGAATACAAGTCAAGTATCATGTTGTTTATTCTTGATTTGTAATCTGATTAACTCACATTGTGTTTAGAAAGAAAGTGCAACCTTGATCGGGTTTTTGTGTGGAATTGTACTCTTGTCTAAATCTCAAAACCATGTAAGAATTTTGATCATAAAACAAGTGCTTATTTTACAAGAAGCCTATTATAAACTATTAATTAGAGGCATCTTTGGATATTATTTCAGCCACCATTACACAAGAAGAATATTAACAAGTATTAACTAGAGGCGCCTTAAGGTATTATTTCAGCCACCATTGATTTGTGAAGTCTTCAACTGCACAAAACCATTCATATTCTAGAACAAGGCAAAAGGCAAGATATTTGGTCCATGGCAGACCTCTCTGATGGTACCTAGCTAGATGATGTAGGATAATCAGTATATTTATATGACAAGAACAATCCTAAGCAGATTGCACTGGCATATGCTTCAACTTTGTTCAGCATATCCAAGCTCTTGAAAGAACAATGCGTTGTATGAATTCATATTCTATGGTTTAGTGAGCATTTGGATTACACATTGCATTAATGTATTATCTAGCATAATCCAAACGCAACTAAAAAAACTCCACAATGAATCTTGATTCTTGAGAGTAAGATTAACTGAAATAGAATGTCATAAATAAAATTAAAGGATACAGAAAGCTGAGAAATAGTTAGCAACACCTTTGTAACTAATAAATTCAAGTGCGACAGAAAATGACCATCCTCCTCTATTTCCTAAAACCGAATAAATGGTTCCCGGGCAATCAAACTGAAATTTTACATATAACGGTATACAGTTCAGTAGATTGGTGTAAAAATGATGCAGCAAACACCCAATCCTACTAAAAATTGTTGTAGTTGTAGATGTTGATGAGATCAAGATGAACAGCATCCCCCAGTCTTCATAGCAGAGACTTCCTTTCCAACATCAATCTTCTCCCCGACAGGAACAGTGGAGCCATTGGTATCCTCCCCAGCTTCCATGGCTTTCTTCCTTACAATGTTGTAGATCTGAGTAAGAACCTCTGAGAAGGCGTTGTCCACGTTGGTGGCTTCAAGAGCAGACGTCTCCATGAAGTAGAGAGACTCCCTCTCTGCAAAAGACCGGCCATCTTCTGTGGGGACCGCCACTAGGTGGCGCAGGTCGGATTTGTTGCCTATCAGCATGACAACAATGTTGGGGTCTGTGTGGTCTCTCAGCTCCCTCAGCCACCTCTCTACACTCTCATATGTCGAGTGTCGTGTTACGTCGTATACCAATAATGCACCAACTGCGCCTCGGTAGTAAGCGCTGGTGATTGCTCGGTACCTGGATACGTGAAAATTGGAGGAAGAACAAAGAAAAGAAGTTTATTTCACTTAGCCAAAGCATTGCAAACTGGAACTCAAAAACAAAAAAAAACAAAAAAACAAAAAAAACATTGATGCAAGTGCAAGAGAATGGTGCCTGAGTGATGCATCGGTCCAACTCAAAGGCAGAATGTAATGGGAATGTGCTTAGAAAGAGGGAGCTTATGTACCATTACAAAAATGTTCCATATTCTATCCCAAACCTTTTACAAGTCGACATATACCAATATAATTTCCAAGTTCATGTTTGAAAATGCAGAACTATGAGATGGAAGATGGTGTGCACGAAAACAGTAGGATGTGGTTCATACTTCTTAGTCAATTAGACTTTTAATTCAACATACAAGTGTAACTAGTCTTGCAAAGTGCCAAAATCCTTGGGACTAACCTAAACAAAAAAAGAAAAGAAAAGTTACTTATCTACCTCTTTGATAAACTTTATTCTTGGGCACTTTATTTTACATGGTTTTACATTGTTCTTGGGCATTATAAATCAAAGGATGTACAATCCTAAGTATATTCAAATTTAATATCAGCAGCCTATAATATTGATTTTGAAGATGATTATGATTGTAAATGCTCCTTCAAAGGCACATGCTGAAACACAGTTGAAGCCACATGTAAGATAAGATGCACATACTTCAAAATGCTCCTTCAGAGTCTTTAAGCTTTATCTAAGGGATGAAAATGAACTTCATTCTTCCAAACAGATACTTAGTCCCTATAATGAGCATCCTAAAGAGCAGTGCAGCAAAATACAGCAATTTTTGTAACTGAGGTAGAAAAAGAAAGATCTTTTTAGCCTCATGAAGCATTTCATTTTAGGTCCAAGCCTTGAGCAAAAACTAAATAGGCTACAGAGATACAAGCTAAATTAGCTCTCGAACAGCATATCAGTCTATTATTAGAACAAAGATCAGTTTAATTGAAGCACAAAATGGCATCGAAGTTAACAAGGTTTACCAGCCTAATTAGTAATGTGTAGAAAAGATCAACTTGTATCCAGATCTACGTGAATCAAACTCAAACTCTCACCGCTGATCCACTAAAATCCAGATCAAGCTAGAAGTGCAAGGCTAAGCAGAGCAAAAAGAGAGAAAAGGCAAGCAAGAGAAAGAAACCCTAGATAGAAGAATGTGACCTTTCTTGACCAGCAGTGTCCCAAATCTGAGCTTTGATGACCTTGCCGTCAACATTCAAGCTCCGAGTTGCGAACTCAACGCCGATTGTGGACTTGGACTCGAGGCTGAACTCGTTCCGGGTGAATCTGGAGAGCAAATTGGACTTGCCGACGCCTGAATCTCCGATCAGGACCACCTTGAAAAGGTAATCGTAGTCATCCTCTGCTCTGTAGCCGGACATTTTAGAGTTCTACTTGTTCTGATTCTACTACTGTTGCTGCCAAACTAGCTTTCCAATATCTCTGTAGCAGCAGAGTGGAGATCTGGAGATAGAGAAATGGGGTGTGTAAATAAGAATTGATTGGGCGGCTTTTTCAATAGGAACACGATGGGTCCAAGTGTGAGAATTTGGAGAGAACACAGAACAAGCCTGGGTGGAGGGGGGTATTAAGTTGAATTTTAAAATACAAAAACAAAATTGATCAGTAAAATACAAAAATTTGAAATTTCTCATTTATAAGCAAGCGTTTATTTCTATATTTATTTTCGGTTTTTGACAGTTCCTTTTTTTTTCTTCCTAATAACGTTTTCAAACTTTAAAAATGAAGAACATTGGTCATTAAGGTAAATTGCACTTTTTGACTTTTGTACAAGTTTGTCCATACGATGATTTCTAAACAAAACAGTATTAGGGTGAAGCCTCTAATCTATACAAATGTTTTTAATGGTCAAAAATTATAAGGGAAATTTTGGTTGGTATCCTTGAGTTTTGGACTTTTTAAACATGTTCTGAAAAAAAAAATATTCTGAATGATTATCTAAACTTTTTTACAAGTTTGACTTGTGTCGTGTCCTTACTTATGATTTTTGTTAGTTTAAAATTAAATTAGTATTTTGGTTCAAAAGCATAGTAAGGCATTATAGACTTTCTTGGGGAAGTAAAATGGAAAAGATTGCATTAAATCTATATGGAAGATTGATAATCGAGACACTAGAATATGATATAGGGTTATTCGGTTTGGAAAGACAAATGTAATCTAGGATTACCTAAGGATTTTCCTAAACATTTTTTTGCAAATGAATTATCCTTTGCATTGCCAAACTCATTAAGTATCTAGGAAGCAAGAAAAGCAAATGTGTTCACCTTTTATATGATATAACACATTGATAATGTAAACATGTGATAATTAATACATGATAAAAATGGATTGGGTTTTAGTAGAGTTGCATTTTAACTTTATGGACGGAGTTGGTAAGATCTATACCATTAAAATATAAAGTAATGACTTAGATTCAATTTTCTTTTTCAATTTTTATTTATCTTTTTTAAGATTCACTAATTTTATTAGGTTAATAGTAACTTTATATATAGAGACATAGAGTGACTCTACTATATTCAAATTATGATAAGATGTATCAAATCTATTTGGATGTGTGATCTAAACGGTCTCTTAATGTTAATAAATAATTTACATGATAACAATAGTCAATAGCCATGTAATGTCATTAATTAAGTTGTTTCTCTCTATCTAACACTTATATTTATATGAGTTTGAGCTCATTTTGGTGACAATTTAATTTTTATGAATTGGAATGTCCTAGAAAGTTATAGTATATACTTGCTTTTAGTTAAAATATAGGAAGTATACTTGCCTATTACCTCCTAGTGTTCGTTTGGTTAAGCAGAGATGCATGATTCTCAAAATTTTACTTTTCGAAAATTAAATATAAAAAAACTAAGACTTTTTTGGATTTTCAAAAAAAAATGTTTGGTTAATGTTAATTTTTATAAAATTAAGATTATATATTTTGTTTGGTTGAATGTTAAATGTTTTGGGAACTTGTTAAAAAAATTACTCTAAAGATCATTATACATGAAAAATAATATCTTGATTTATTTGGATAGAATATATATGGAGTTATCTCGTCCCAAAAGAAGCTTTGGTGGCTTGTCTCAATATTAATTTCCCTTGTTTTATAAGGGAGAACTTAGTATCAGAGACCATTGGTGTTAACGACGTGATTTCTGTCGATGGTATTTTACATTGTTATATGGTGGGTCTAGCATTGACGCAATGAAATGGTTTTAAAAGGGTAGTCATCGTCGGGAAATGGCTTGGTATTATGTTGTGTCTCAAGTTTGAGAAGTTTTGGGGAGGTCTTGCTATTAATGTTGGGGCAGTTTTTAGCCTACTAGAGATTGGGTGGGTGACGACTGTCAATATTGATGGAACTATTTGGGATCATAGGCAACTAGCTACAACGAATAGGGTAATCCGGGATCATAATGGTTTCTAGATTGTCGGATTTGCACATAATGTTGATAGTTGCTCTATTTGAATAGTTGAATTTTGGGTTGCCTTGGATGGGTTACACTTAGCTTGAGACAATGGTTGTTGGAGAGTCATCCTAAAGCTTGATTCAAAGAATGTTGTTAAGCTTCTCAGGTGGATTATTTCAACCTAATGCAAGAGTGTCAAGGCTATATTCTTATAGATTGCATTGTTTAGTTTCATCATATTTTTAGGAGGTCAATCAGTTTTCTATATGATCGTTTGCTTTTTCTTTACCTATTAGTTGCCATATTTTGCATGAGTTGCTTATTGGATCATTATGTATTCTTGCAGAGGACTTGAGAGGGGTTGTTTTTCCTCGACACCTTCATTTGTACTATGATTTTTTCTCTCAATTCTATATGAGCATGCAACTCTCCTTTTTTGACTAAAAAAAGTAGATCTTACCCATCAACTTCATGGTTGAAGGAATCGAGTTCCTAAAAATTTAACATTTTGAGACTTTTTATTAAATTTTATAACTAAACATATATTTGATTATACTTCCTAAAATTTTGCACTTCTTGACTTTTAAACATCCTACCAAATGACGCTAGGTAAGTTTTATTTTCACCCTTTTAATATACAAAATATTACGTTCCTTTATTTAAATTTAAAAATTATAAGATTCAAACAAATATATTTTTTGATTTTGTATTAAGAGCTAAATTGACTAAATGGATCGGTCATAATTATTACGAGGAGCTAGACTTGTCCAAAAACGAGCTTGGGTCGGGTTGGGCTGAGCCAAATTCAATATTTTGTCCAAATGTCTCGAGTTGGGCCAGGCTTGGCTTGCTCATATGGGTCAAGGGCATTGTCCATACCCGCCCATGATTGTGGGTCGGGTTGTCCATCGAGCCTGTCTGTGATCAAATTCCATTAAACTCTAATAAAAATATTAATTAAATTAGAAAATGCTAAAAATTAGAAGCTTTGCTACATTTAAAACTTATAAACCTAGAACGATCGATAAATTGGGCCTCACAACGAACAATACATATATCTAATTCTAATAACCCAATCTAAAATTAATGACCAATTGAAACATAAGATTTTGGATGTCAAATTTTCTTTTAACAAACATTTTCATCGAAACTTTATGACAAATTTTGGGTTAATCTCTAACAAATGACAATCTTGATTTACATAGTTATCATAAATAATATTTTTATAATAACAATAATACGGGTTGGGTCGGGAACACGGACCCGTCTAGCCAAACAATCAATTCATACTATTACTCGCCCACTTTATAATACAAGTCAGGCCAGACCGAATGATCAAGTCCGCATTTGAACTAGTCTACGATAACCTTATAAATTTCTAAAATTCCAATCATAGGTGGTTAAGTCGGAAATAACCTTGAATGACTTATACTTCCTACCTTCAATCAAATGCGAAATTAATTGGTTCAAAGTTAGAGATCGTAATACACTTAGATGAGTTGATTGATAGAGACTCAGATCTTTCTTATATCTCAATATTGAATCTTAGGGATGTAATTTCTTAAAACTTGTGATAGAATGCTTTAAGCTTTATTTGTATGTGTAACATGTACATAATAGAGAAAAGGATCACGTGAAAATGCTTAATAGAGTGCAAAGTGAGAATAAATCTCTTCCGTTTTAAAAAAAAATCAATATCCAGGATTACACTTGCATTAAAAGGGGTAAATATATCATGAGCGCATTTTGCACAAATTATTCGCATAATTTAAAAAAAAAAAGCATTTCGGGGAATGCTCGCATCTTGTGCATCTTTTTTTATCTTGAATGCGCATCATAACTAACTATTTGTGCATCGATTTTTCATACACATTACGTATCAATTTCGAACCTTTTTTTATTGTTTTTATTTTTAACCATTTAGTTTTGTGTATGAATAGTTAGCTAGTTTTTAATGCACATACCAATCATTTCAATGCACATTTAAAATAATATGCACTTTTTGATTGTTTTGATGCATATATGGTTAGTTTTAATGCACATAAATAATAAGAAACACTTTTGTGCATCGATTTCGCCATGAATGTGCATCGATTTCGCCATGGATGTGCATCAAAACTAATTGTTTGTGTATCAATTTCTTGATGAAAATTGTGCATCGATATTGGACGTACTTTTTTTTATTGTTTTTAATATTTTTAATATTTAGTTATGTGAGTGAGTACTATAGTGAGCTATGTTTGATGCAAATGTCATTAGTTTCGATGTATATGTAAAATAACATGTACTTTTTGGCTCTTTTCATACACATATAATTAGTTTTAGTGCACATAAATAATAACACTTTTTGTGTATAAAAACTAACTTTATGTTCATCAAATTAAAACTAATTGTTGTGCATTGATTTTTTGATGCATATTGTTCATCGATTTCAAACTTTTTAATTTTTCTACCTTATATATGTGTATGAATAAGTTTTTTGCATGTATTTTAATTAATTTTGATGCACATATCATTAATTTTGATGCATATGCATGAATAAGATGGATGTTTCAGTTATTTTGATGCACATTCGGCGAGTGATGATGCACATGTATAAATAAGGCACACTTTTTTGTGGTATTTTGATGCACATACAAGTGATTTTGATACACAAACACATATTTAAGATTCCAGTTTTGATGCACAATCTATCAGTTTTGACGCACATTTAGCCATGATGCACATGCAAACAAAATGCACTATTTAGTTGTTTTAATGCACATAGGACATAAAGTTTTGATGCACATATGACTAATTTTGACACAGAAACACAAATCTAAGATGCCATTTTTTATGAACATTCAGCCTTTTTCGATTCACTTACAAACTAGTTTTGATGCACAAAAATCAATTTTGATGCACATCCCCTGTATTCGTTTTTTTTTTTGAAAAATATATTAATAATCCGCCAAAAAATTGTCTATGCCTTTTTTTTTCATTTTTAAGTGAAATGATCTGAGCCCTTGATCGATTTATCCCCATCCTACGCCTCAAATTTATTCTCATTTCCCACCGTAGCACGCAACCTCAATTTTTTTTTTATATTTTTGTGTTGCCTTTGCCTTGTTGAGGGCTTTCTTGTTTTGTGCTTGTCCATGTTAGCTTTTGGTGCTTTGGAGTAGTTTGGAGGTTTGTGTGGGACCTTTCTTAGGGTCGTTAATTAGGCCAAGTTTCTTTTTGGTTGTGGGTTGTTTTTTTGGGACCTCTTGTAGAGGGTTTTTGTGATTGGACTAGCCATGTACCTCGTAGTGGGTATTTTGTTAGGTTGTTGGGCTCTTGTGGGGCGAACCATGAGTTTGTTCATGGTAGAGTCTTTAGTCAGACTAACTTTTTAGTCTTGTTCATGTAGGCGTACCTTTGATCCGTTGAGCGAGAGCCCTTCCACACGGGACTCACACCAAGTACGCCCCTTCCCTTTCTCCGATCATACATATTTACCATTTCGAGCATATAATTGTACATAATATATGTTAAAAAAATTACACTAATTAACATATATTATATGATCTAGTAATTGCAAAAGTGAATGAAAGTAAATGCCTTCACGCATCTGGTCGGTGGATAATTATTTGGAATAGTACCTCAAGGTCACCATTTCGAATCTCGCAAGGAATGTTTGCCTTTTCTCTTTAGCATTGATTAGTAATTTGTTCTAATTCCTAATGAATATTCTAGGCGAGCCTAAGTAATACCTGTGACAACCCTAATCCTTAGCCTAAAAAATGTACGTGTACAGTTGTTTGTACATGGTTTGTAATTTTCTAACTTTGGACAATTGGGCTTTATGTAATATGTGTTATATATGTGGTTTATCAGAATTGGGCCAAATCCTCGTAAGAGTATGTATTGGGCCAAACGGCCCAATACACGCACACCTGAGGAGGCCCTTACTTTGGTGATCCATCTCAATGTAATATCCGCTAAAATTCTAAATAAAATAAAACGGATATTTATCCTAATTTTTTTTTCTAAAGTAGAGAATTTAATAACCTTTATAATTTCTTATTAAATTATAAAAGGCTATAAAAGTTATTACAATGGCAATTAATTTTTTTTTTATTAAATATATTCAGCAAATCCGATATGCTTTTAAATATTTTTCTCTTAAAATAGAGAGTTTGAATATTCTTATAATTTTCGTAATAAACTATAAAAAAAATGTTATAAAAGTTTATCAAAGGGACAAATGAAAAATAAAAATAAATATGGTTCATATTAATTTTGAATTTTTGGTTAATGTCATATTACAAGCAAGCAAAAATAGAAGGAAGGACAAAATAAAAAGGTGTCAAGAGGGAGGCTCGAACCCAAGACCTCTTGCACCTTTCACAAACTTAAACACACTCAATTCCGCTAGGCTAACTCAATTTCATCTACCCAAATTACAACTCTTTTAAATTTATATCAACTTAGTCTTCTTCTTCCCCAATTACCCAAATCAATTGTCTGATTGATTCGACGTAAACTCTAGCCCATTGTTTCCACCCATTGTTTCCACCCCTTGCTTGCAAGACCACCAAAACTACATCATCCTTTGGTCATCATTCAACAAACACAATTCTCTCCAATCCTCATCAATCAAACCCTACTCCATTGGACAATTTCCATTGCCATGGATCAAGGGAGCTCTTAAGTTTGCCTATAAAAGGGGCTAAAACTCCATAGAAAATTCACACAACCAATTCCTCTCCTTCTCCATCTCAAATCCGTCCAAATTCAAGTCCAAAAATCCCTAGAATTGACTTTTCATAAATCTGATTTTTTTGTTAAAAATCCCCAAAAACCCTCTCTTACACCTTTTGGCCGCCTGACCACCGTCGACCACCGGCCGGTTCGTCCACCACCGCGCACGAGCCGCCGCCCGCCCAGGGAGCCACCGGAGGTCCGCCGTTGCTGCTGCTCGTGAGTCCAGTCGTTCAGCCTTGCTCCTCTTGTTCACGTACAAGCAGGAAGAAGAGATAGGAGATGGGCTAAACTCTAGTATTTGGGCTGGAGTAACGAGTTTCAAGTTGGGCCTTTCCCCTTTTATTTTAAAAGGCCCATCAGAATTTTATTAAGGATTAAAGGAAGGAGGAAGAAGCCCAAAATCCACCCACCTTGTTTTGCGTGCCTTTTTCGAGCCCAAATCCCGTCTCGTTTTCGCTCGGTATAATTTTCCGACTCGTATACTATTCTATATCTCCTTATGAAATATTTTCCACACATATATAATATTTAATTAAATTAAATAAATCATATGTGAATTCCTAGAATATAAATAACAATGATATTTTAAGCTTGTCTTTTAAACCTATAATATGCTTTGGAATAATATTAGTAAGATATTACGAATAAAGTATTTTAATAAAAATAAGTATGGAATTAAATAAATTAGATAAATAATTTGCATGTATTTTATATAAGGAAATACATTATGATAGACATGTGATTTTCTTATAAAGTTATTTTATAAAATAACTAGCATATGAAATAGAGTTTTAATATTAAAAATATCACCTTTATAACGAAATAAGATTTATATAAGATAATATTATTGCATGTCTCTAGTTATAGAGAAATTGAAGATATATGAAATCAAATACTATAATAAAAGTAATAACAAAATTATTATTTAAAGTGCCATATCTCTAGGTGTAGAGAATTGTCATAGTTATAGTTCTATTTATAATATATGGTAGTGGTGATAAAATACTTATGACATATTATAATAATTATTCTAAATAAATTGTAGAGAACTCTTACAAAAGTATTGTTACAAAAGTGGTAGTCATGAACTATAGTTAAAACATTAAATATTGTTTTATAAAAGGATAGTGTTAATAATAGTTATTTTACTAAAGTCATCTTTTAAAAAGAATATTAGTTTAATGTAACTCTAAGTGTAGAGTTTTGTCACAAGACATAAGTTCCAAATTAAATATAAAGAATTATGACCTTATATTGATCTTAGGATATTATATAATATAAGGTTGAGTTGTATGGAGAGAAACCATATAGATATAGAAAGGATATTATTTTATAACCTACAAATATTATAATAGTGGACTATAAATATGAAGTAGGATACTTATAAGCCATGATTATATTTTATAAGCCATGACCCTACTTTAAAAGATTATGATCATAGATATTTTTATAAGAAATATAATGTGAAAGGAGTTATAGAAATAGAATAAATAAGATTAATCTAAATTAAAAGTATTTTAGGCAAGTTACCTTATAAGGAAAAGTAAGAACTTCTAATTAAGGAAACTTTCTTGTAAAGGGATTATAGACATTATTCTAGGGTCACCCAAGAAGAATCGAAAATTCAAGAGTAATAGTTTATTTACCTTAATTAAGTAAAAAGGATTATTTCATAATTATTTTTAATAAAGGTTTTTCGGAATAATAAGGATATTACAAAATCAAAATAATAATAAAGGAATATTATTATTTTAAAGAAAATAACTTTCTAAATTATTATTATAATAATTTAGAAACTCAAACCCTCTTATAAAAACATTATAAGAGGTATTCCGAACTCGAGAAGGAAAATCGTGTTTTTGAGCCTTTTCGTAAATCCCTTATCAATAGGTCGGAATCCTCGTTCGTAGCAAGGAATCACTTAAGTTTCGCAAAAGCTCGATTGTTAGAACTCGCCAAAGATAAGGCAAGTGGAATTTCCCCTTGTGCCCTTTTACATCCGTCTATATGATATCTCTCGATGTTGGGAACTTCTTGTATGCTTAATAAAAATGAACCTAGGAAATATCGATTGCTAGAAATAACGACCCTTGTTAGCATAGTGAATACTATATTCCTTGCTAGGATTATATTTGCTAGTGTGTGTACTCTTGATTGATTGCAAATCTCGTTCAGAGATTTGAATTGAATAAACTAGGAAGGGGTGCGAGTTAGTCGACACCTCTATATAATCTTACTAAGTCGTACATCCATACGACTTTCGGGATCATGATCTCCATCCGCTCCGATTGCAAGGAGGGATTGAGCGCACTCTAGCTAAGTGCAGGGGAATTGATGTTCTCCTACGGGTGGCTCGGTTTATCCGTGTCCCACCACTCTCTCTTGTAAAAGTCATCAACAAGATTGAATATTTTCATCACTAATTAAGATAAGTGCGTATGCACATTTAAGATACCAAAACCAGACCGGTCTCAAATGATCGTTCCGGCTCTCGGTCCGCTCAAAAGCGCGAGAGGTTTTCACTTGTATGAGTTAATAAATGTTCCCAACATTCCATTGAAATCCTAGAGAAGTCTACAATATAGTAGTTCTTCTATCTCTTTCGAGTTATCTTTGCTTAAAGATATACTCTTCTTCGAACCAATAAAACTCCACATAATCAAGTCTTATCTTATAGCCTCATCGTAAACACAACCCGTTCATCTTTCTCGAAAATAGTAGAAGTTACCAAATTTACCCTCGGGAATTTCCATTCCCGCTTGCTTAGACTCTTAGACTAATTCTTCTTTTCCGCATGTTTGCCTGGCATTCTATCACCCCTCGCGAATTATGTCAGAGTCTAGGAACCCCCATAAGGCATGAAGCGAAGTGAAGACGAAGGAAGAACGGGAATTTTCAAGATATACTTCGTTCATCATTTTGTTTTGATTCCAATATGTTTCAAAGACAAATAGTTTCGCATTTAAATTCTTGAACAACTTTATATTTATCAACGATGTAATATGTTTGTAAGAACCAAGTCTCCCTCGGGAGCACCTTTTCTCGTTATGTAATATGTTTTTATTCCGCATTTAATTGTTCTATATCATTCTAAAAGCCTTGGGTGACTTTGGACGGTAAAGTCTGAGGTCACTGGCGGTAATACCCAGTGTTGTAAAATAGGGGTGTTACACTCAATAACCATAACGACGTTGTTGAGGTTCTAGGGTTGGTGAGAGCTCTTTATAAGCTCCTCCTTCTCCCTTTGCGCTACTGTTGGATTCTTTGGGAAGCTTCTAGGGTTTGAGCCATTGAAAGCGTTTACACGGCTTCTTGCCTGAGATTGACGTCGGCGACCTCGAGCTCCCTTCGAGATCCAAACTTGGGACAAGAGAAAGAGAGAGAGCACCTTGGAGACCATTGTGGTTTGTTGATTTGTTCAACCTATGCTTCTCTCGCTTTGAATCTCTTGCCTCAATTACTTGCTTTGTCTTCAGTTCTCTTTGCCCTTCTGAAATTCCCCTTTTGATCTCTAACATTCCGATTGAGGCTCAAAGCCAAATAAAACTTCGTTTGTTTTGTCTTTGCTCTTCCTTTCTGTTTGTTTGAGTTCTTCTTTGTATTCCGCACTTCAAATTGGTATCAGAGCCAGGTTTGGCTCGTATAGATCTAGGGTTTGAAGTTTCTGGACTCTCTAGTCCCGGATCTTCGAATCTAGGGTTTGTTATTGGTGTTGCTTAAGTTGGATCTTGAAACTTGAGGCTCTCTTTGCTGGATCTGGGAGTTTGGCTTCTAGATCTTTAGTTCTCGTTGTTGACGTTTCATCTTCTCTCTCTTGCTCTCGAATCTTCTGTTGCTATGCTCCACTGAGTGCAAGTTACTCTTTGGATATAAAGTCTTGAGTCTCTTCTTTTCTCTTTTCTATGTTGGATCTATAGTTTAGAGTCAAGTGACTCTCTAGAACTCAAATCTAAGGGCTCACAAAGATATTTGCTTTTGAAACTATTTTAAAAACTTGTAGTCTCAACTATTTTAAGTGTTTTAAGTTGCATGCTTGCTTTGCTTGCTTCTGAGTGGTAGATCTCTGATTCCTTTTGCTAGAAAGGGGTGGGGGATCCTTGATAAACTGGGTTCCAGTTATACTGGTGTAATCCCGTTGTCGGATCCTACACAAAGCTCTTGCAAAAGAGCGTCTTTGTTCAGATCTGAAACCCCGAGTTCCTATTTAGGGCTTTTGATCTTTGTTTATGACTTATTTGTTACTATTGCTCGTTTACCACTTCACTTGATATTTGTTGAGACTTGCAACAGGCCAAAGCCATATCCTGTTGGCCCTGTTGTGTAGCTCCTTTGTATACATTCTGCAGGATCTGGTCGCCTGTCTCTCTGAGTTGCTAATCTCTCTCTGAGCTTGGCTCACTATGTCTAATCATTCATCTGTCCGCATAAAGCCATTTGATGGATCTTATGACTTTGTTGTCTTGATTATAGAAAAATATTGGCCTGTTGTTGATGAATCATGACCTGACACTTTTGATGCTGCTAAAAAGAAGGAAATGGATCAAATAGCTCATTCTGAGATTATTATTCGCTTATTTGATGAAGTTGCTCTCCAAGTGGGCGCAATATCTTGCATGAATCTCTGGAATGCGTTGAATGACCTCTATCAGGTTAAATCTCTTCCCTCTATCATTAGCTTGCTTAGTCGCATCTTTACTTTCAAAATGGATGTCTCTGTTTCTCTGAATGATAATCTTGATAGATTTCTTAAGATGAACCAGGATTTGGAAAGGTGTGGTGATAAAGTTGTAGAATCTCACCAAGTTGTGCTTTTGCTCACTTCTCTGCCTTCCCAATTTGATAATTTTAAAAATGTGATGGAGTTTAATCAAGATGGTATAAATGGTCTGACTAAAAAGAGGATCATTGATGCTATAGCTCAGAAAAATGAGACCATGAAAGTGTTTAAGTGTAAACAAGATAAAGATTCCAAGAATGAAGTCATGTTCACTAAAGGGAAACCCAAAAACCAGAAGAAGAGCTATAAGATGAAAGAAAAGGAATCTGACTCTTCTAGCTATAGTTCTGGTGGTTCCAAACCCAAATTTGAGAAGAAAAATCTGAAATGTCATCACAGTGGTAAATACACTCACTTGATTAATGACTGTTTTAAGAAGAAAAAAGATGAGGCCTTGGCAGCCTCCACAAAAACATAGAATGGTACTTCTGCAATTGTTGAGTCAAACCTTTCCTATCCTTGTGAATTGGTTATGTGTGCATATCATGTTGATTCTGATCATGATGCTTGGATACTTGATTCTGGTTGCACCATGCATGTTACACCTCATAAGCATGTATTTGATTACTTGCATCTTTGTGATGATGGTATAGTTAGGTTGGGTGATCATTCTTCTCTTAAAATTAAGGGTGTTGGCACAATTCCTTTTAAAATGCATGATGGTATTGTGAGAATTCTCCAAAATGTTAAGTGGGTACCTAACTTAAGGAGAAACTTATTATCTGAAAGCATGTTTGATGACCTTGAGTGTCATATCCACACCCATAAAAGAGTCAGAAACGTCTCCAGAAATAGGAAAGTCCTTGTAAAAAGAATTAAAAAAACGTGGTCTTTATCATGTCATTGGTGCTCCTGTTATGACTATGTCTTATGAAGTGAATGCTTGCATGAATGTTAATTCAACCAAGTTGTGGCATGCTAGACTAGGTCATATAGGAAACAAGGGATTGCATTATCTGTTCAAGATTGGATATTTAAGTCAAAAACCCTCTGATTTGAGCATGTATGAAAACTAAGGGTGTCCATAAAAAAATTGAAACCGAAAAACCGATTATTTTTTAGGTTAACCAAACTGACATTTTTTTAAATTTCGGTTTGGTTAACCGAACTGAAAATATTTTCGGTTTCGGTTCATGACTTTACATATAATAGTTAACCGAAAAAACCGAGAATATATTAATATTTTCTCAAATATTAGTTATCTTTGATTTATTTAGTGGTTAAACTCTATGATCTTCAAGGTGTTAATGTAGTTTGAGTCTTTCCTTCTTCAATTTTAACAATTCACACACTATTTTTCCACTTCTCAATTATATAAGGGTCGCTTATTAAATTTGATGTGATAAAAATTAATACAAATAATGTTTGATCCCACACAATATAATATACACTCAATATTTGTTTACAACAACCAAAACAGTATGATATACGTACATATTTAAAATAAAAGTCTTGCTCGATCTTTTTTTATTCAAATTTTATTATTTTAATCTTAATTATTTAAGATAAAATTACATAAACGGTTATCGGTTAACCGAGAAAATCGAACCGAAAAATTGGTTAACCAAACCACGGTCAACCAGGATTCACGGTTCGGTTTCGGTTCATGATTTTAACTAACCGAAATTATGGTTAACCGGGTTTGGACACCCCTAGTGAAAACTGTGTGTTTGGGAAAGTTACTAGAACCGAAACTGAGAAATACTTGTGACAACTCTAATCCTTAACCTAAGAAATGTACGTGTAGATTTGTTTGTACATGGTCTGTAATTTCCTAAGTTTGGACAATTGGGCTTTATGTAATATTTGTTATATATGTGGTTTATCAGAATTGGGCCAAATCCTCGTAGGAGTATGGTATTGGGCCAAACGGCCCAATACACGCACACCCGAGGAGGCCCTTATTTTGGTGATCCATCTCAATAACCATAACGACATTGTTGCGGTTCTAGGGTTGAGGAGAGCTCCTTATAAGCTCCTCCTTCTCCCTTTGAGCCGTTGTTGGATTCTTTGGGAAGCTTCTAGGGTTTGAGCCATTGAGATTTGAGAGCGTTTACTCGACTTCTTGCCTGAGATTGACGTCGGCGACCTCGAGCTCCCTTCGAGATCCAAACTTGGGACAAGAGAAAGAGAGAGAGAGATCACCTTGGAGACCCTTGTGGTTGGTTGATTTGTTCAACCTGTGCTTCTCTCACTTTGAATCTCTTGCCTCCATTACTTGCTTTGTGTTTCGGTTCTCTTTGTCCTTCTAAAATTTCCCTTGTGATTTCTGGCATTTCGATTAAGGCTCAAAGTCAAATAATATATACTTTGTTTATTTTGTCTTTGCTCTTCCTTTCTGTTTGTTTGAGTTCTTCTTTGTATTCCGCACTTCAGTGACTCGTAGAAATTAAGAAATTACTTATACTGTACAGTAATTGTCTCCTCCAGCGCGCGCAAAGTTGTACGTACGTAGTATTGATTAATCAGCAACGAATTGAGTGAACAATTTTGTTCAAGAAGGGAGAAGAAAAGTCAAGTTCTGTTATTAAATGAAATTGATGAATCCTAATAAAACCAACTAAATAAAACCAAAAAAATATAAAAAGGAATCTTCTTGAGGGCTAGCTAGCTAGCTATTGCGCATTATATATTACCATGGGTCTACATCAGCCCCTTCTAATGAACACCGATATACCTACAAAAACAAGCACAAATAAAGCCCTCAACTTAAGTGAATTATATTATACATCCACCATTAATATCAAAATATCACTGATTAATTTATACTTTCTATGCATTTTAAAAAATAAATGTAAATTTTGTATATTGTTGATATATATATATGATGATGATGAGTATATGAATTCTTTTTGTTTCCACTAACAAACTGAAACAAATGAAAAGGGAATTAAAATGCATGAACTTCATACACTGAAACAACAAGCTGTGTGCCTTGTCCTGCTTCCTCTTGGTACGTTGCAAGGCTTTGCTTAGCTTGGCGGCCATGTCATCCTGAGTCAGCACCCTCGCCCTCCCACCGGAGCTTGAGGGTGGGCCCATGAACGCGCCACGTGGGACAGGAGGGGACCACAGACCGCTCTTCTCGTAGTCGAAGTCGAACTCAAATGCATCATAGAACTTTCTCAAAAGCCTCTCGCTCTTTGATATGGAAACATGTTGTGTCCTTGTAAGAGGAGAGCAAGAAGAAAAGGAAGATAAGGACGGCGACGATTCGGAAATTGACATATACATATCACATATGTGGGTGCTTCTTGTTTTGATTAGGGTTTAAGGATTAAAAATGCACTAGAAGAGGGGTGAAGAGGTAGAGAGAAAAGGTTGAGATTGAGAAGGAGGGAGCCATGGAAAAGAGGGAGATGACTGAAGAGAGAAGGTTGGAATGAATATGGCATCTTTTCTATTGGGATAATTTTATGTATAGCTATTGGGATTTTTTGTTGACACTATTATATATGATAAGGACGTGTATGGTTTTATTTAATCATTGTGTGCGAGCTGAGCTACATTTTGTTTTTTGCATTACATGTTATATACTTCTTATGGTATAGTAAAAGAATATATATAATTATAAGTATAGAGTACGTACAAAAAAGGGACTTTGATATAATTATTTTGATGATGTGATTTAGTGATGACTGAACTCGATTACGAGTGATAATGACTAAAATATTCCCACTAAATTGATCGTTTCTAATATGATCTTATATTACTACATATGTCACCCATTGAATTATAAATTTTGAAATTTTAATATAAGCATTGAAGCTAGCTAGCTATAAACTAATTAATATGATAATCTCATGGAATGTTTATGAAATCTTTACTTTGTTGTTGTTTCAGATTTATACCGTTAGTTGTTTTACAAAATCCAATGCTTTCAAGTTAGGTCAGGTTTATAAATTGATAATTAAATTCTACCCCCAAAAAATACAGTAAATTAATAATTAAAAGAAGGTTGGAGTCTTGAAGAGATGCAATTTAAGGGGAGGACTGATATGACATTTCTAATTTCGTTGTCTAACTAATTAATACATTATAATGCGGAAACTGCACACCTGTCCGGTGCTACAATTAATTATTATGATGCTTGCATTCTTACAGTGAAAAAAATAACCAATATAGGGCAGTGACATTGAAGGAGCTCGGTTGTAACATGCATGTTTACAATCAATTCTTAGAAATTACTGTATGATTACTGTAGTGGAGAGGATGTTGACTTGAGCAAATCTGTACTTCATTGTCATACATACTGTATTAACTAGTCTTACAGATTAACCTTTCCAAACAGAAACTAAAGTGGGATGATACAGATTCACCTGCTAGTGCAAAATTGCAGATGATGCTTTTGCATACAAGGGCTCAGTAAGTTAAATAACGAGTGTAATGAATCCGTACTAAGTTGCGATTTAATTAATCTCATGTTAAAAGACTGACTTCCTAATAAGTGAATTTTTCTTTTCTAATTAATCAATTATTTTTTTTCCTTTTTTTATCCTCTCTTATTTTAAGATATTTTCTCTCTACTTTATATCGATAAAAAGTACTCATGTCATTACAACAGAGGAGGAAAACAGTCATGCGCAAATGATTAATATTGTGCGAATTAAAAATAGATTTAATAATTTTAGTCTATTTCTTTAAGAAAATCAACGTCCAAGATTAGACTTTCATTAAAGATGAATAAAAAACGATACATGTATATTTTTCTCGAATTATTCTTGTATTTGTTTAAAAATTTTGTTTTTTGGGAACACATGCAACTTGTACATTGATTTTGATGTACATCAAAACTAACTTTATGTGCATCAACAATACTGATTGTTTGTGCATCGACTTTATGATTCACATTGTGAATCTGTGAGCGGGTAAACCAAACATAATTACCATAGTTATTTTCGCTATAAAGGTATTTATTAAAATTACTGCGCAGTTATTTTCTTATTTTCTATATAAAATTATATGGCGGTTATGCAACTTAATGGAAGATTCTATCTTTTATTAAAGGATAGAATTAAATTGGAGATAGGGTGGAATATTTCTTACTTGGGCTTTAAGGCAGTTGGCCAGCCCAAGAGGATAAGATTTTCGGCCCTAATGATATGATTTTCGGCCCCCCTGTATCTCTCTCTTCCATTATAAATACATGCCCTAGGCATGTAGGGAGAGACACACATGTGCATTGCATATTCAAAAATCCCAAGCAGGCTAATATTCGCTTAGCTCGACTGTTTAGGGTTTCATCGCTCTCTTGTTGTACCTCGACGCTCAAACGACAATTGCTCTTCTGACTTAGGCATCAGAGGTGGATTAGGGGGTCCCCGCCCCCTGTGTCCATTGTTTTGCAGGTTTTCTAGGTCAAGAGATTGAAGACGGAGCGGAAGAGGAGGAGTTCTTAATTGGTGTATTTAATACGAATTGAAGACGAGATTTTGTACACCAACAATTGGCGCCGTCTGTGGGAACGAGGATTAAATCCATGAGTAATCGTTCCTAGAAGAAAAAGAATTTGAATTTTCGAAGCCTAGGGCAATCGCGACACCTCAGCGGACGAACCGCGGACGCGGAATAGCGTACCGCGACCGCGGCCACAGAACCGCGATCGCGGCCTTATGGGGCCGCGACCGCGGCCCACCGGAGTGCGCCTCCGGAAATTTGCGAACTCCGGATTTTCGACCGGAGTAACCCTCCGGAAATATGTGACTCCGGAAATTTGTGTTTTTAGGTTTTTTCTAGCCTAAGGGCGTCCCAAAAAAAAACCAACAAAGGAGATCCGCTTTGAGATTTGTTTAAACCCTAAGTAAAAGCATGATCGAATCACCACAACCAGTGTCGATCGCAGTGCGTGCTGCGAAATCGACGACACTGGGGGCAAGATCAACCTTGTCGGACCCTTGTCGAATCCAATCCCGCCTAAGGTTGGTAATCGACCATCAATTGACGGATTAGGCTCCGGGTGCGTGCCCGGTAGCCCAAAGTTGAAAACTTAATTGTGAATCAAACATCCAACCACAATCAAAGCGACGGAAAGCAATTTTGGGAAAGATTATTCGATCTACGCAATTGTGGTGTTGGAATCGATCCCTGAAGATTAAGAAGTCGTTTTTTGGAAACCCTAGGGCACCGTCGCAAAGCGTACCGCGCGAGACACGCCCAGCGAGTAAAGCCGCGACCGCGGCACCGTAGACCGCGATCGCGGATCAACGATCAAAGTCGGGATTTCCGAAAATCGCTCGAAGAATTGAACCGTAATGGAAATTGATCAATCTGATTCCGATATTCACTCGGAAGGTCAGACCTTTGTGCCCGGAAACGACTTGAACTGTGACTCGGCCCCTCTTGCTAATACGGTTGTTCATCGCACAGACTGTTCGGGTGTCTGAGTCGAGCGACGGAATCGTCAGTCGTGGTACTACAAGGCCTAAATCGGTTGAATTTGCTCAAGCTTGAGAAACGGCAATGTGTGTTGCCGAACACAAGAATAATCAAAGGGTTCAAGAGCAAAGCGAGTCGATCCAAGAGATCGCGATTGCCGAACCGAACCGCGGCCAGTCAAATCGCGCCTGCGGTTCAGAAAACGCGATCGCAGGCTGCGTATTTGGGAGCGTTTCCTCTATTCACGAGCCAAACCCTAATTTGGTTAACCTTCACTTATATCAAGGCCAATCTAGTCATGCCTGGTCCAAACCCGTTGGAGATGACAATCGCATCACCTTGTTATTTGCTCCGAACGGCGGGAATAGGTCGTCTACAACTGCCAGAGATGAAGAAGAAGGTGAACCAAGAAGAAGTTCTTTCGTCGTTGGGGCAAACCCGCCGGGCTTTCGACAATCGTAAACCTAATGCGGGGTAATCGTGACCTCTCCGCATAGGACCCGTACAATTTGTTTAAAATCGAATTGGATCTTACTTGCCATAGGTTGAACGTCCTATTAAAACGTAAAGCCGATCGTAAAAGCAAGCGAAGCGATCCTACCTAGCAATCAGAAGCCTTAATCACTAAGGGATGAAGATAGATCAACGCTATTCAAGAGATTTTGAGAGTCTGAGCGGACTTTACCAATCGTAGTAGAGCGCAACCAAAGAGTTCTCCTTGCTTTCCAAGATCATCCGATAAATGGATTCCAAGTCAAGGCGCAAGAGAAGTTCTCAAGAAGATGTCAAAAAAGCGATCAATCCATGCAAGCGTGAGGCTGGAATCGATTTCTGCCATCCAAGAAACAAACTTTCTTAGCCCCAAAGAAACGACGAACTCGTAAGCCCTAAATTGCCAACGAGCTCTAGCGCCACCGCGATCGCGGCACCATCGGCCGCGACCGCAGCCTCGGCAACCGCGACCGCAGTCCGTACCACCGCGGCCGCGGCCCAGGCAAAAGCAATCGCCGCCTGCTTCCGAAAACCCTAAAAGCATTGGGGACAAAACCCGATCTTCGCTCGAAAAGAATCAAGACTCACAGGGTGATCAAGCGAGATTCCGATATTCGCTCGGAAGATCAAACCCTAGAAAGTTCCAAGCAAGACAACTTGCTCAAAGATGATCAAGTCCGTGACCCGACCTCACCCTCAAAGCTTGGTTGCTCTGTATGCAAGCCAGCGAGGTTCGGATCAAGCGATGGAATCGATGGTCATAGTGCTACACAATTTGATGAAATCAATCAGCGATGCGCGTCGCTGAACCCGAAAGCAATCAAGTAGTGGAGCATCGACCATCATCAAGAATGAAAACGAGATTGTGCTTAATACGCACTCTAGCTTCCGCTTTAAGAGAGAACTAACGGATTCAAGGCGAGCATAATAAAGCGGAGCCTTGTCGCTATCCAAGCCTTGGAGAAATCGCCAGGCTAAAAGCGTTCTTTGTAAAGATCCAAGAAAAGCACTTCATCGATGAATCGGCGATCGAATGGACCAATCGACGACTCGTTAGCATTATCGGGTTCGGTGATAACCGCCGCGGTCCCAAGCCGGTAAACGCTGGTGAGAAGATAGAAGAAGTATACAAGCCAAGTACGAGGGAAAATTACCGCAATCGTAGAACCTTGCGAACGACGAAGACCGCGATCGCAGCCAGCGAGGCCGCTGCCGCGTCCAAGATTCCGCGATCGCGGCGCCCAGAGGTCGCGGTCGCGACCAGCCTCCAGAATTGTTCGTTACCTCGTTTTACGAGCACCGTGCCCGCGGGTCCCTAAACAGCGACCGCAGTTCGCCCCCGAGAACTTCAGATTGAAGATCAATCCTTGAAATCGTACGACGTGTGTCGGAATCAAGGACTCGAAAATAAATGTTGGGGCATTGTAAAACCGAAAAGTCAACGATGGTCGAATATGATAGAAGAGTCCGAGTTATTCAAGATTGGACAATGATCAAGCGATAAAAAACAAGTCCGTTGAAGCATTGGCAACGTTAGCCACCCGTGCAAGAATCACTTAAAGACCTCGATGCGTGTCGAGGCAGCGGGATATCACCAGGGCACGGGAAGTTCTCTTAAGGGCTCATAGGTTTTGGCAATCGCCGGGGAAGACACTACATTGTCGTTCTTTTTCGGGCCAAACTTGAGAAGCATACCCCCAAGAAGGGTTGAGCCTACGCTGAAACAAGATCGATAAACGCATACATGAGATATACGCCGAGGATTGCATCTTGACTCTCCGATCTCGTTAGCAAAGATATTGGTGGCCTTTTTAAAAGTGCCTCGAGAAAACCAATAAAGTAATTGACGCGCTCTTTCCAACCATCTCGTCATCACCGAGGATTATCAGGACATTGTCACTACACGAAACGCATCCTACCAACAGGCGGCCGTAGCGTAATGCGTGGAGGCCTATACGTCAAAAGGTCATGGAAAAGCACACACATATGGTGTAATTCGGCCCGAATTGGAAGGGACTACAGCGCATGGTCGGAGAGCATATGAGCGAGGAAAGTCTCGACGGGGGAGATGTCCCCCGGACTTGTAAATCTCGCTCGTTTGAAGAGTTTTTCCCTTAAAAAGGAAAACCGTAGACGCTAGATCGTCGAAGACTACCGCGAAACAAGTCGACAGCGGCCGCGGCTTGTAAACCGCGAGCGTCGGTTTGCCGGTAGTTGCTTCTTGCGTGGATGTTGAGCTTAGGTTGGGATCGCTAGAATGAACGACTTTATTTTATTTCTGTTTTCTTAAAATTAGAAGGCTTGGCCAAGCACTTTTTTCAACATAAACGTTCTATTCTCCCCAGTCTGATTTTGTTCGTTCTAGAGATTCCATCTTAAACCTCGGCAGAAGATACGACTCGAAAAGGTAGCACTCGCCCCATGATAATCGCTCATGGATGTACGAATATACGAATATACGAAAGCGCTAGGGGACCAATCGACCAATCTGCATGGCCACTTCGATTAGAAACCCTCTGTACCCTACGTCGCCTAACACGGTGGGTCGTGTAAGGGCGGTGTAGGTGGGGCATTTGTGAGCTGGTAAACCAAACATAATTACCATAGTTATTTTCGCTATAAAGGTATTTATTAAAATTACTGCGCAGTTATTTTCTTATTTTCTATATAAAATTATATGGCGGTTATGCAACTTAATGGAAGATTCTATCTTTTATTAAAGGATAGAATTAAATTGGAGATAGGGTGAAATATTTCTTACTTGGGCTTTAAGGCAGTTGGCCAGCCCAAGAGGATAAGATTTTCGGCCCTAATGATATGATTTTCGGCCCCCCTGTATCTCTCTCTTCCATTATAAATACATGCCCTAGGCATGTAGGGAGAGACACACATGTGCATTGCATATTCAGAAATCCCAAGCAGGCTAATATTCGCTTAGCTCGACTGTTTAGGGTTTCATCGCTCTCTTGTTGTACCTCGACGCTCAAACGACAATTGCTCTTCTGACTTAGGCATCGGAGGTGGATTAGGGGGTCCCCGCCCCTTGTGTCCATTGTTTTGCAGGTTTTCTAGGTCAAGAGATTGAAGACGGAGCGGAAGAGGAGGAGTTCTTAACTGGTGTATTTAATACGAATTGAAGACGAGATTTTGTACACCAACAACATCCATTTCAAACGTTTTTATTTACTATTAACCTTTTCAGATATGTGTATGAATACTATAGTCAGATAGTTTTTCATACACATATAGTTTGTTTTGATGCACGTGCAAAATAACATGCATTTTGTTGTTGTTTTGATGCACGTGCATATGGTTAGTTTTAATACACATATATAATAAGACACCTTTGTGCATCGGTTTCACCTTCAATTTACATCAAAAGTAACTCTATATGCATCACAACTAATTGTTTGTGCATCGATTTTGAACTTTTCTATTTTTTAAACATTTTTAACATTTATGTGAATAAAAACTACATTAACTCGGTGTTTTATGCACATGTCATTAGTTTCGATGCATATGTAAAATAATATGTACCTTTTCGCTCTTTTGATACACATATGGTTCATTTTAATGCACCTACATAATAAAACACTTTTTGTCACCAGTTTCGCCTTGGATGCGCGTCAAAGCTACTCCATGTTTATCAAAAGTAATTGTTTCTGCATCGATTTTTTTTATGCATAATGTGCCTCGATTTCAAACTTTTTTTTTATAATTTTTACCTTATTTATGCTTATTAATAAAGTTTTTGCATTTAGTTTAATTAATTTTGATGCACATACCATTAGTTTTGATGCACAAGCATGAATAAAATCGGCGTTTCAGTTATTTAGATGCACATTCGACAAATTATGATACACATACATAAATAAGACATTTTTTCTTAGTATTTTGATGCACATACAAAAACTGGTTTTTTTGACACACACCCTTAATTTCCCCCAATTCAGCAAATACTGTTCATTCATAATTCGCACATTCGACACCATTCGCACCTAAACTCGACTCAACAAATTTCAAACGAGTTGTAGTTGACTGGATAACGGTTATGTCATTAGCTAGCAAGTGAGAAGTAAAAATGGTTCATCCAGCCAGCATCGACGTTTGTTTGCATCTTTTATTCGTACTCGGTACTTCTGTAGATTTCAAGTTTCAACGAGAAGAGGAAGTAAAGATACTTTTTTCTTATTGTATAAGAATTTAACAACGAGAAGAGGAAATAAAAATATTTTTTTCTTATTATATAAGAATTTAATTGTGAAATATGCAATGATAGCATTAAAAATGAAATCCGTTATTACTCGGACAATATTATCTGCCCTTTGTCATTAAAACTGTGTGTGCCAGAGGAAGTGAAAGCACATTTTAGATACCACCTCCAATAATGCTACTCCATGCCCTTTGCATTATGAAATGAGAAGGTTTAGCTAATGGTCCCACTAGTGTTAAATGCTAATATATAATTTGGATGCTGCACAAAATCATGCCTTTAAAATACAACAAAAATGCAAAATAAAGAAGCTCGTTTCATCAATGAGATTTGCAAGGCAATGAGAAATATAATTCGTCTCCAAATATCAAAAATTAAAACTATAGAAGCAATTTCAGAAATTCCTAAATGTAAAATTAAAAGTTTCTTTTGTGGTTCAATATTACTAAATGAGAAAATTTGCAATTCTGGTGTGTTCAAGGGAGGAAGGTAGAAGAACCAAACAATTCCTGGGACCTAACAAGAGTGACCCACTTAGGAGCCTCTTACCTTACAAAAAAAACTGTCTTTTGCAAGACCTCTTGCCTCTCTTGATAGTATCGTGTTACGTGCAGATTACTAGAGACCGAGGAAGCCGAGTTCTGTGGCTCTCTCCTTCTCAAAGGTCTCAAAGTACTGATAGATGATAGTGACGGCGAGTAAAATACCAGTGCCCGAACCAATAGCGCCCATGAAATCAGCCAACACTGTCAATGCGCCAATGCAAATCCCTCCAAAGGCAGCTGCTGTAGGAATGTAACGGTTGAGTTCCTTTTGGAGGTTTGAATCACGGTGTCCAGGCATCACCATACCTTGTTCCTAAGAACCATATAATAAAACAATAAGGAATCAATCATCATCTTTCAATACCTTTAAAATCAAACCAAACATAAGGACTTTCAACAAACCCCCCATAATTCAGGATATATTTTTACAAGAATTAATGCTTTTTAAACTATTTTTCAGAAACCACTAAAAATTTTCATTCCTGCAAGGTACAACTCTTTAGTACTTATTGATGAGAAGCTTGAATGGTCTTTACAAAGCTTCTAAAAGCTAGTGATTATCAGAAAAATGATCGGAAATAGATGTATTCTAAGAAAGTACTATACTTTTTTTTATTGAAAGAGGTGACTTGGAAAGAAATGGAAAATTTTGGCTTTTTTTTTTGAAAACAATCAAAGTAGTGGGCTTTGAAAAAAGAAAAGAAGACACTACTATAGATGATTTCTTGAAAACTTCCTCAATAAGATAAGTTAGACCATACTCAACCTTCTAAAGATGTTCTGCAAACCTAACAAAATTACCTTAAGTTGCTTGGCCACATCTCTGGCTGAAGACCCAGAAACCTCAATCCACGTTTTCGAAAACAGTGCACAAGCAGAGAGCATGAATACTATATAAAACAATGCATGGAATGGATGTGCCGCCATGGCTGCCAAGCTGCAAATTTGAATACCAATGAGAGTAAGGGAAACTGTGGTTTAAAGAACCCCAATTTCAAGCACGAGAGATAAGGACTTAATTAATCACCTGGATGGTGCAGTGATGTAGTATGCAATACCACCCACAGGGACTGATTGGCCATTGTATTCAGATTCCTTCCAAACGCCCAACAAATCGACAATAAAATTGCCACCATACTTCCTATACAGAAGCTACACAAATTGACAGTGTTAGAAACCTTAAGAAGTCAGAATATTTGTATACAAAGCAATTTGAAAGGTAAGTACCTGTGAGATGAAGTAAAGGTTGGTAACAAGGGCAGATTGGAGAATAATTGGCATGTTGGATGTGTAGAACAGCTTGATGGGGTATGATCCCTGCTGTCCACGTGCGTTCTTGGATCTTACAGGCAAAACAACGCGGAATCCTTGGAAGTAGATCACAATTAGGAAGATCAAAACCGTTGCAAGAAGGTTTGTAACGTTTGGAAGGTTCTGCCTGTAGAAAGCCTCACGAAGAGCACGGACTTTATCCGTCCTAGTTATTAACAGATGGAACAAGGCAATAACAGCACCCTCAAATTCAGCTCCTCTTCCCGCATTGATAGTTGTCGGGCTAAATGCCTTCCAAATAATGTTCTCACTGCAACCAATTTAAGTATTTCAGTAATATTTAAATTAAGATTCAAATTACTCAAAGGATCAGGCTAAAAGTATTGTAGTGTAGCTCACCAGATATTGGTAGCGATGAAGAGTGAAATACCAGAGCCAAGACCGTATCCCTTCTGAAGAAGCTCGTCAAGGCATATCACAATTATACCAGCAAAGATGAGTTGAAGGATGATAAGGATGGCATTCCCGACACCAAGCTGGCCAACGCTACCATACATTCCAGAAAGAACGTATGCAACAGCCTCACCAACAGCTATGAGAATCCCCAACAACTTTTGTGCACCATTCCTAGAGAAATATGATGACAAAACCAATTACATTCTGATTTCTCCACCAACAGAATAAAAATAGAAGATCTGCATGGAGAAAACTATCTGAACTAGTCATAAAGGATTTGCTTCAGCTTATCAGGTCTTTTCATTTCCAAACTAGACTGCTCATCATATTGTGAAGTTCCCAATTAAGTATTGAGTCTTTCTAGTGTGTGCAGTGGGCACATGTTAAGTTGGAAACTATTTCCAAACTACTCCCTATGTTGGAATGATTTAAAATAGTTGAATAGGAGGATCACTATGACTATAGCCCTTTCCTAGAAATTAAATTTCAAATCCATAAACAATCAACATAGTTGCTAAACTTGAAATTTACACATTAGAAAAAGCCATTAAGTATAGACCAACAAGGCAGTCACAAAAAGTATGATTGCAAGATCTAGCAATAAAAACTCACCACTAAGTTCATACAAATCTCTGGTGTTCACAGAATATTAAAGATTATTTCTCTTAATTCAAAAGCAAACTAACTAAAAGCAGTGGCAAACTTACAAAAGTGCACGGTCCTCTCTGACATTGTTGTCAACTTCAATGATCTTTGATCCAGCCAAGAGCTGCATCACTAATCCAGATGTGACAATGGGAGTGATACCAAGCTCCATCACGGTTCCACGGCTTGAGGCAAGGATCACACGCATCCAGTAGAATGGATCAGCACCTGTTGTTGAATGAATTCCATAGAGAGGAAGCTGACTGCAGACCAAAAATATGAACAGAGAAATGACAGTGTAGATGACTTTTTCCCTGAAAGGAATCTTCCTGTCAGCGCTCTGGACTTCAGGTAGAAACGCAAGGAAAGGTCTGACCAAATGTAGTACTCTGAATCCTCCCACCATTATGAATTAGTCAAGATTAAATATCACCTGTTCCAGACAATTGTACAAATCATCAGCATTTCTGGTTCACTAATTTTGTTACACATCTTTTATGCAGTTCACAGCCATGTATTTTCATGCTTAAGATTCACAAACAAACAAGGCATCCAAGTGAACTGAAGCTTAACACTAATATTTCCCGATAAAGCTCGAATTAGATATCAAATTGATTGATATCAAGGACCGCAATGCATAAGACAATATCTAAGGGAAGTATGCAAATAACAAATCTTTCAGATTCGTCTTATAAGAATGTCGTCAGCACAAACCTACTTGTAGAGGGAAAGGCAATTGTATCCTGAAGAAAATAAAATACGGCATAACTAACATAAAATTGGATATAACCTTCAACAGAAAACACCGATATTCTCTAATAGCAAATTGTCGTCTACAATCGCAAATTCATGAGCAAATTTATTGGATGAATCCAGATCAGAAATCAAATTAGATTTGATTCGACTACCATATAACACAAAATAGTAATTTCGATCCAAAACTCAACGAGCACACGCAGAGGATTAACTGGTGCAGAATTCAGAATCAAAGGTCAACAAGCTTCAAATACTATACATACAAAAGACACACAAAGAACAATCTGGTTGGAAACAAGCTCCTAATAACTTCTCCAGCGTTTTTTTAATCCAAAGGTCATAAGTCGAAGCATTAGAATTGCAAAACTGAATCTGTAAATTGAAGCATAAAGAAGAAGAGAAACGACGACCTCGTAGAGAAGGAAAGGGGGAAGAACATTCAGATCTATCGAAGCTCGGCTCTCTCTCTCTTAAGGGCCTTTGTTTGATGAGGTCAACTATGGTGAATATGAACAAAACTAAAATAAAAAATACTAATATTAAAAAAAAAGTGATAAAACCTTGAGGGCAAATGGGCCGAATGCCTAGATCTGTTTCGTGGGTTCACACTTCCTCTTGGCCTCTTGCTATATAACCAAGCCAGAAGGGTTGACCGCAGTCAATTGACACGGCAATGGCTTATGGATCCTGTCATTTCACGACCCGTTTCTCAGTCTAATGTGGACGTGTTTTTTTTCATGAAGCTTCCGTTGTACACAGTAATCTCTCCTTTTACAATACTTGTTTATAGACAAAATTTCATATATATTAAAAAAAAAATTCCCTAAATTACCCCTATTAAAAATATTCTTTTTTGGGGAGATTCAACCAAATAAAAATGAAATTTGGGGAGAAGTATAATGTGGAGTATACAAAAGATATAAATGGGTAAAAATTTGATATGAACATCTATTTTAAAACAAAAAAATAAAGGCTTTAAGAACAAGTATTATGAAACGGAGGGAGTATTGTTTTTCGAATTGGACTTCATCTTCTCTATCATTGGTCCGGAGCATTTCATAGGCACATTGGGCCTAACGGTCCAACGTATGAGCATATTAAATCATCGTGTATAAAATCAGTCTATCATGACCAATGGATTGATGAAATTTTTCAAAAAAAACTATTACCAATAAATTTCAAAAAAAATCAAAAAACAATCCATAAATTGCCTCGTGGGAAGTTCTTGCAAATTTGAATGTTGTCGATTTCTAACAAAGTCGAAGACCTCCAAAATCACTCTACCATGACCTATGGATTGATGAAATTTTTCAAAAAATCTATTACCAATAAATTACAAAAAATAAAATCACAAAACAACCCATAAATTGCCTCATGGGAAGTTCCTACAAATTTGAATGTCGTCGATTTCTAACAAAGTCGAAGACTGCCATGGAATCTACAAAGAGGAACGCCAAAATCCCGCTCTTTACTCTTTTTTGCTTCCAATTTGTATAATCCTCTTACCTCCTTACCGAAGCAACAACTCTGCTATTCAAAGGGTCTTATAATTCAAAGTGATAATGTTCAAAACAAACCATTACTTTTCTTTGACTAATGATCTTGCTAATAAACAACAAGTTAAACTTAAAATTTAGTATGTACAACACATCTGTTATGACAAAGTCAAGTTTCATAATAAGACTTTCTTATTGTGTCACCCTTATAATTGAACCATTTGGAAAATTAACTAATATTAGATGCATCAATTTTCTGATATTGACAAGACAATCCAAATGTGGTGTTATATGATCAGTTGTACCGGTATCAAGAATCCACTCAAACTTATTGAAATGTCCAAAAGAAAGATTTATAAAAGTACTACCTACACAATTAGCTTTTGAAGGCATCACAATCTTGCCTTTAAGCATTTTCATCATCTCATGGCACATAGCTTGCATGAATTCTGGATCAAATCTTCCTTGTTTTGTCCCATTTTCAACATCCAATGGAGTCCCTTGCTGGCTATTCTCATTCATCACTTCCCCAAGGCCCCAACTACTATAGGAACCCCATTTTCCTTTCTCTTGCATCTATATCAGTCAAGGTAACCCAAAATCTCAAAGAGAAATTAATACCTCATACTCTACTTTGATAATTTGTTTGCAAAAATACCTTCTAATTTCTAATATTACATGAATGCCCAAAAAATAGCAAAAATGCCCAAATGCATGTCCTTTCCTTTTTTTAGAAAAATATTAAAATAATTCATTTATTTGAAACTTTAAATTAAGAAAACTATTATCAATTTAAATTTTAAAATGATTTCTACTAATTAAAAAAAACAAGATGTAAAAATATTAGATTAAGAGGAATGGAATGAGCAGATCAAAAACAAAAGCCTCATCTTCTTGTTTCTTAATCTAGAGTCTCGAGACCTCACCATTCTTCTCTTGTCGAGCCAGTGTCGTCCCTCTCGTTGAGCTAGCGTCGTCTCTCTCGAGCCAGCGTCTTCTTTCTCGATCTCAAGCCAGTCCGACGGCTTTTCTGCCGGACGAATCGTAGGAGGCTCGAAATTGAATTTTAGGTATCATTGTTCATGGCCCTGCAACCGAGGATCATTGCTTGTGGCAACTCCGTTGCCACTTTTGCAATGGCGGTTAGGTTTATCACAGGCCCTGCTGTCATGGCTGCTACTTCCTTTAATTTGTTGTTGGACTCCGAAGAGTCCTCTTACGCATTGCCATTGAACAGGTAATACGAAACAAAAATCTGAAAAATTAATGCGAAATTCATCAAGGAAGTTTTGTTTTGCTTTGAAAGATCTCATCTTTCTTTGCTTTTTAGGCTGCTCTACCTCAAGGAATCGTTCCGCTTGTATTCGCTAAGGAGTATAACGTTCACCCCGACATTTTGAGCACATGGTATCGTTTTCTTCTTCGAATCTTTTCTTAAGGGCGCGACACTTGATCATATAATACATTATACAATACAATCCAAAAAGACACTAATGTTACAACAAGGTTGTTGTTGTGTTAACCTGCATTTACCTTAGCAGGGTGATTTTTGGGATGCTAATAGCACTTCCTATAACACTGGTGTACTACATTTTACTGGGTCTCTTCTAAAGATTAGGAATTGCAAAAAAGTTGGGTAAGAAGAAGAGCTGAAGAAGGAAAGATCAGAATCCAAACAAGTATGAAAAAGGAGGTCTACATGCTTGTTTAAGAAGTAGAATTAGATTCTTAGGAGGGCACTTTTGGAAGAAATCAGATGTGGTTGTGGTTGTGATAGTATCTTTATTCTCTAGGATTGAAATGATATGTAAATTCAGTAGGATTTGGGCGTATCAAGGACAAGAATTAGATAGTCTTTTGAAAAAAGTAACCATTCCATAAGATAAAGAGTAGAGTTAGCTTTTCTTGTAGGCCCAAAGTTTTATCTTGTGAACTAGGCTGATGAATGATGAGCTTTTTCTACTTCTGTGATTTGCTTTTTTTATGATCAAGGAAGAAAAGTGTAGCACACTAGCATCAGCTTCTTTACTCTTTTTATGTAATTTGATTAGTGGACAAGTCCAAGAATGGTAAAAAAAGAGAGCTTTTGTCATGGTAGCTGGATTGAACTTTTACACTTTTACAATGTCTTATTTTGATTATTTTGGACCTCATTTTGTCAAATTGAGACAATGGTTTTTAAAATTTATGGTAAAGGAAACACTAGAGGTAAAATTTCAGCCAGATATGGACCAAGTTTGTCCCCTGTCACTGATGCAAATGTAGGTTCGTTAGCAACTTCCTTTTTCTTTTTAAGTCCGTGACAGGAGCATATTGTGGTATGATAGTAGAATAGACAAGCATGACAGTATAACATCTAGTCCGACTAGATTTTTACGGAAATCTCAACCATTTAGGATCTTTGCCATATCTTTGACTTTTTTTTTCTTTTTTTCCTCATTAGTTTTCGTATATCATAACTAATAAATCATTTTAAAATATCTTTTCAAATATCTTTTCATATGCATTTTATTTATTTATTTTTACAATTTTCGTTTTATGATTTTAATTTTTTGAATTTAATAATTCATTTCTAAAAAACATTACAAATATAAATTCAAATAATTAAACAATAAAATAATGAAAAATAAAATTGCATAAATGCCAAAAATGCATGATTTGTAATTTCCTATAATGTGGGGTACTTTTGCAAACTATTTTTGTACAAAGGGTACCGTGGCAAATCCGCCAATCTCAAAACACTCTTCCTTAATGTGACCATTCATGTCACAATGTGTGCAATGTTTCTTATTAGTACCTTTTGCCTTTTTGTGCTCTTTCTTCTCGTATGTGCAGTGTGCTTTCTCCCTTTCCCTTTGAACCATTTGCTCTTGAGTTACTGTTGTAGTGATTCTTGCCATTAACACTATTGCTTTTCAACTTGAAGAAGCAAATTAAATAATAGGCTTTGTTAACTGTTGGAAGAGGTTCATGCGACGAAAATATTTGGCTCTTTATTGAATAATAATCCGAATTCTGATTAACCATGAAGTGCTTCAACTTGTGTTGATTTTCAAGCTCAAAAGTATTGTCCATAAACTCACATTTGCATTTTTGAAGAACACCACAAGTGTAGGTCGTAACACCACTCATAAATTGTAATTCATCACAAGTATAGTGATTGACAAATTTCTCTGATTAACTCTTATCGGCTCTTGTTTCAACTGATACACAAGAGGAGCGTTGCTCTGACTGTACCTCTCTTTTAGGATTTATAGAGCATGATTCGGGATTAGGCGGAATAGGAAATAAAGGCAAAAAGAGAAGCCAAGACAACACGAGGAGCGAAACTACAACCGCGGCCAGCAAAAGCGCGGGATGGCTCGGCAATGCGCGACCGCACTTTTGAGATCTTGCCCGCGCTATTGGGCACGTCCGCGAGAGGTTGTTTAGTGTCTTGCAAGTCAGGCTTCGGGCTATATTTGTCAGATATGATTTTCTATCATTAATGGGCAAAAGATATTGATATTAGGAGAGAATTATATCTGGGGGATATTGGAATATTTAATTCTTGCATATATCTTGTTTCCATATTTTAGGCCTTGTTTTCTCTATTTAAAACCAATTAGGATTAATGTAATTGGTGTACAAAATCAGAGTTCTAGAGAGATTAGGTTAGACTGATCAGATCAATGTAGATCAGTGGATCAGGTCTTGTAATCCTTGAAAGTCTCAGATCTAGTGGAAAGTGGCCCCTAGCTTGGTAGTGCCCCCAAACGTAGTCATTCTGACGAAGTAGGCCAACAAATTATCTTGTTCATCTTTCTTGTTTGTTTTCTTACTTCTCTTGTGAATCTATGATGCCGTTATTGTTGCAAGTAGGGTCAAATTTTCTAACACTCTCGAGTATCTCCTTCCACAGATCACAAGCTGAATCAACATAATTCAACAATTGAGCTATATATTTTTGTAGTCATGGAGTTTAAAACCCATCCTATCAGCCCTCTCCCACCGTGGTGCTTTGACCAACCCTTCTATTGGACTCAGAATTGTGCCATCAATGAAACCTAGCTTCATCTTAGAGTTGAGAGCTAACTGAATTTGGCGATTCCAAGCAACATGTTGAGAATATAATTTGTATCCCACATCTGAAATATAAAGAGAAACTGCCGAGCGTATATACCCTTGGGTTACTCCTCCTATTGCCAATTGGTTTTAGGATGGAACCTCACGGGCTTGTGTGCTAGGCTCGTTCGCATATGTGTGCGCTCAACCCAACACATCCCTTGATATTCCACATGGTATCAGAGCCTCATTACCGGCCACCCTTGTGCTGCCACATCAATCACATTTGTCCTCATTCACGTCCGCCCTTGAGCCGACATCGTCCTTGTGCCAGTACATCTGCTTCGTCACCCCTGGTCCTGGGCCCATTATCGATCTTCTATGTCCAAGTGTCAAGTGGCTGACCTAGTTGCACTTGAGGGGGCGTGTTGAGAATATAATTTGTATCCCACATAATATAAAGAGAAACTGCCTTGCATATATACCCTTAGGTTACTCTTCCTATTGCCAATTGGTTTTATGATGGAACCCATGGGCTTGTGTGCTAAGCCTGTCCGCGCATGTCTGCACTCAACCCAACACGTACCTTGATATTCCACAAAAATGTGATGATAAGTTATCCCACATCGAGAATATGAAGAATAAATGTCTAGTATATATACCCTTGGGTTATTCCTCCTATCACCAATTGGTTTTAAGATGGAACTTCATGGGCTTATGTGATTGCCCTGTTGCGCATGTGTGTGTTGGGACGGTCTCCCCCTCCGTCCGTATTGTGGCCCGACGAACTTTGACATCGTATCAGAGCGGTTTGATCTTTGGTCCCTGGTTATTTGGGTCGGGCCGGAATGCTCCCCACCCGTTATATTGGGCTAGCCTGCCATAATGGCGCGATTTGGGCTAGCTGTTTGGGCTCGTTGACGATCCGTAGGCTCTAAGGCCATTATGTTGTTAAGTGCCAACTAGGCCAGGGCAGTTGTCACTTGAGGGGGCGTGTCATGATAAGTTATCCCACATCGAGAATATCAAGAATAAATGCCTAGTATAAATACCCTTGGGTTACTCCTCCTATCAACAATTGGTTTTGAGATGGAACCCATGGGCTTATGTAATGGTCCTGTTGCGCATGTGTGCGCTGGGACGGTCTCTCCCTCCATCCGTATTGTGGCCCGCTGAACTTTGACACAACAAAGCTACTTCCAAAGAAAGGGGTTGTAGTAAGCAACCTACTTGGATAGTCAGAATTCGACATATGTAGAGATTGTATCCATATCAAAGGCATTGTATATCAATGAGTATGATCAGGATGCGCTGAAAGAATGATGCATAACATGATTTCGTTAATAGACAACCACTTTTTCATGTTTGTGAATTTGGAAGATGCAAGAAGTAGAATAAAAATACTAGGATTAACCGGAATGAATTGCATTGGGGGTTCGATTATTGATGTCAAGCAACAAAAGGCGCAATATAAGTAGTCTTACAAAACCAAATACAAGTCACACACGCCTCCACAATCGATTGTTAGAGTTTTGAGGTTATTAGAGTTTTGTGGTGTGATCAGTATCGAAAATTGTTTTTCACTCTGCTAACCAAATGCTCAGCATAGTCGGCTGTTCCCAGTTTGGTCAGTACTCCCCCAGGCCCGGCTTTCTCAACACACATTTGCAATGGCTCAATCACAGCATCGAAATTGGTCTGTCATGGAATTAATTTATATATGTGCTTATATATTTGACATAAAAACATGAATTCTTGGTCAAACAAGTCACTAATGAATTGAATGAGGGCTAGCTACCTCGTAGAAGTAGCCAACACAGACCCGGTACTTGGTGGTGTTGTTGATCACGCGATGAACCGTGGACTCATACAGTCCATTGGTTAGAATCTGCATTTTGCCCGGCCATATATAATAAATAATCTATATATCAATCATGATATGCTAATGCTAGTTGTAGTTGGATATTGGAGGCAGTACGTTTAGTTTTAGTTTAGGTGTAATACAAGGGAATCACCTTTAGCATGTCACCAATGTTGCAGACAAATGTGCCGGGTATTGGAGGTGCCCAGATCCACTCGCCCGACAGGTTTCTCACCTATATATCATACTTCATATCATAATCGTATAATTTTATGCGGAGTATATGGTTAAAAAGTTGTATCAAGTTCAATTCCCTGAACTGATCAGAGGAGCAAACGTGTTAGGTACCTGGAGAGCTGTAATATCTTCATCTTGATTTAACAATGCCAACAGACCTGCCAAGTGATTTTGTAATTAGCAGCTATACCAATTCAATAAATATAGGGAGAGTCTCATCTCATCCCATGTACATTATATTGAATTAATAGATCTTACCATAATCGGTGTGAACTCCGCTATATAATATAATAAACGGTTGGTTGGATGGTTGGTTGTACAAGTGCAAACATGAGATCAGAAAAAGTGAATCAATTTGGTTGAAGCCATTTGGCATATATGCCATGGTAAAAAGGGAGGTAAAAGTAAAAAGGTTGTCATTTTCTGATTTGTGACATGGGCCATTTGCAATGGGCAGTCCAGGGTAACCAAGAGGCCGCATTTGCCAGAATGATTCTCCAGCAATGTTACCTTCAAATTGGTGGGGTGACCCACCCACACCTAGAGCAATCCCTTGCATTATTTTTCTAGCCAGATCTGCACGTTAGGCAGCATCACAATAATTATATAATTAAACATTTATATCATATCATATGGGGCTCTACTCAATCATAATAACATATATAATATAGAATGAGAAGATCTTGGCAGTGGATTACATTACATATATAATATACCTGTGCATAGCTCGATGTATTCTTCCATCAGTGGCTTGAAATTAGGAAGATTAGAGGGCCTGCATCATCCATATATAACATAGATTGCAATAATAAGTGATTGATAATCCCATTGCAAATATATCTTTTGAAATTAAATTAATACCTACCTAAGATTGCATTGCTATATATGTATACATATTACTCAGGATATTCGCATTGTGAGACTTCACTTTCAGCTCAAATTTTTTGGAATCTATCCAGGTAAAAAAAGCACTTAGCAGATACGTACCATAAGTTCAATCCTTCCATTGTTTTGCCAATATCACCATACCTTCCTGGTTTCGTTTCTCTGTAAAACTGAAATCACACACACACACACATTAAAATATATATTTACATGAAAGATGTAATTGAATTTATTTTTTTAATGCAGTTTTTTCCGTTGTTGTTCCATGTCGAGAGTAAGTATATCAGATGTACGTCTGAAAACGAAAACGAAAACAGAAACAAAAAGATGGCGTACGTACATCAATGGCTTCAACCTGATCAATTACTCCTTTGGTTATATTCTGCCCAACCTCTTGGTAACCCCTACAATTCAACGTACATTAATTAATTACTTTAATGGGACATTACAAAAAAAACAAGAATGCCATGATGGATAGTGAAATTACTTAAGAGGTGATGGAGTTAGTTAATAAATAATTACCTGTAGCCGGTGGCACTAGACAGCTTGATCTTAAGCTTTTCCTGATGGGGTAGGTCAAAGAATTGACGTGAAACTTGTCTGATTCCTGTCATCATGGAATCCGGAATGCCATGGCCTTTCTGATCATCCATCACCCAACCCAAATCTACACAATCATAATCAATAACCAACAACCTAATACTCCATACATATATAGTTGCTTGCATTTGACTTGCATACCACATAAAAGAATCCAGCCTCGTGACAAGCACGATCCAATTGTCTTACGACGTCAGCCACAGCCGGGTCTTGAATCATGTTTGGATCATCTGACTTGGCCAACAGGGGGGCGATATCTGCATCACACGCGAGAGATGAGAGCATTCCATCAAATCTCAATCATTACCAAATTAGTCATTCAAGACTAAGTACAAAACTCCAAATATGGAAGCTATAGGTTGCTAACTTGCAAAATGCATCAAGGGAAAAATAACCATATATCATACACCTACTTAATTAGCTAGCTAGCTAATAATTAAGTATTACAATGCTTGCTTGCTAGCTAGCTAGCTTCTTCGTCTTACCGATTATAGGAATTGATTTGAAATTGGTGGCCATTGGAGATCAATGTAGGTACGTACTCCGGAGATTGGAAACCTGCAGATCCAATCCTAGCTATCTCGTTTTTTTCCCTCTCAAATTGCAAGTCGATCTATTTGTTTTTGGTCAGACAAGTTGACCTATTTTTATACTGTGCAATGTGTGCATCATGTGGGGGGGCGGACCGCGTAGTTTCACGGCCACGGAAATGATCATATACAATGAAGCAACTAGTATTAATGATTTCCGCAGTTCTTCCGCTAGAGAATATATATTATATTTATTTGATACAAATACAATTATTTTAATGGTTTATTTAGTTTTTTAATTGCCTGTTTCGTCTTCGAATTAAATTTCAAAGTATTATTTTTGGGAGGAGCTGTCATGATTAAATTTAAGGGCACGTTGCTTCTTGATTTAAAATTGGCAACTGTGATTAGACTAAACATATCGATTAGGAAAGCAATTAAGTACGTAGTTGCTGTATCATACATGATTCAGGCCGCGGTTGCTGAAGGAGAGTGGAAACCGGCTCGCATCACTAGAAACGGACTGGAGATTTCACACGTTTTCTTTGCCGATGATGTAGTCTTGGTTGCCGAGGCCTCTTTGACGCAAATGAGGGTAATACAAGGCATCTTGGATGCTTTTTGTGCCAAGTCAGGACAAAAAATAAACCCCACCAAATCCAAGCTCTTCCTCTACAAAATCGTGCGCCTAGGGCTAATTGATAATCTCAGAAGCGCTTGCGATTTTGAGGTTACGACAGATCTCGACAACTACTTGGGTATGCCAATCCTCCACAAGAAAGTCTCGAAGGAGACCTTTAGGCCGATAATCAACAAATTAAATTGGGGCCCGACTAGCAGTGTGGAAGGGCAGATTCCTAAGCTTCGTTGGGCGTGTTACGCTCACAAAATCGGTGATGGCCTCTATTCCTGTTTATGCCATGTCCACTGTTGTGTTGCCCAAGGAAACCTTTGATAGGATAGATCAGACGATTCGCAATTTCATCTGGAATCAAGAGAGCGGCAGGAAACGGATCCATCTGCTGAACTGGCACGATATGTGCAAACCCAAATCGGAGGGTGGACTTGGCATCAGGTCAATGCGTGCGCTAAATCTCACGGTAATAGGCAAGTTAGGCTGGCGCTTCCTACAGGGCAACGACAAGCTTTGGAGCAATACTCTTCGCGCTAAATATATAAGGAACTCAGGGGCCACAGTTGCTAGCCCTTCCTATGGTTGGCAAAGCATGGTGAAGGGCATCCGAAGCGTCGTCTCAAAAGGGATCGAAGCTTTTGGCTCATGGGCAACAGACGAGCTGTAAATTTCTGGCTTGACACTTGGCTCGACGAGAGCCCCCTCGTTGAATTTGATGTTGGGGCTGTTGAAGGGGAAGAACTCCAAAGAAGAGTTAGCGATTATTAGACCTCTAGTGGCGGTTGGGATTGGAGCTCTCTCACCGAGCGCCTGCCCAACGCCCATCTTCTCCGACTTGCTGCCACGACAATCGAGGATAATCTGGACAGAGAAGACCACCTGAGTTGGAAACTCGACCCCGCAGGGAAATACTCAATCTCCTCTGCCTACAAACTGATTATCGGTGGATGTCCGACTATTTGGAACGACAACATCCTCTTCAAGATGATATGGAGGCTCAAAGTGCAAGAGAGAATCTGGTCGTTTATCTGGCTGGTTGTCCGTGGAGGCGTTCTGACCAACCGTGAGCGGATGCGCCGACACCTCTCAGCGGAGGACACCTACCCTGTGTGCAAAGCACAACCGGAAACGCTAGAACACCTCTTTCGGGACTGACCGAGGATTAAAAATTTGTGGCAATCTTTACCGTTGACTAGAACGCTTACTGATTTCTTTGAGCTTTTTCTATGCAGTTTGGGTGCGCTCAAACCTCCTGGCCGGAGCATACACTGCAGACGATGTGGAGTGGTCGGTCGTCTTTGCGACAACGCTATGGTGGACTTGGAAATGGATAAACAAGATTGTTTTAGGGAGATCCAGCTGAATCCACAACCCGATCGAGTTTTTTGAAGCTCATGCCAAAGAATACAAACTGGCTTGGGAGAGCAGAACGGGAAACGTAACGAATGTTCACAAAACAGAGTGTTTGATTGCTTGGGCTATGATGTCCATGTTTTTAGCATAGTTTTAGTATGTTTTTCTAGGATGTTTAGTTTTGTTTAGTTGTGTTTTTGTGAGTGTTTTGTGTCTTTTTAGTATAGTTTGCATATTTTGTAAAAAGTATGGAAACACGCTATTTGTGTGTTTTTGTGTAGGTTTTGAGGCGGGTTTGGATGCATTCAAAGACATTAAAAGAGAAAACCAAGCTAGGAAGAAAGCTATGGAAGAAACTCCCACAAAATCCAAAGGAAGGAAGGAACAATCACAAGAACAAGTGCAAAGACCAACCTCGATATCGACCCTCTAGGGGTCGGTACCGAGGCTCCCAGTTGACCGACTTAGAGCTTTTTAATGCTTTTATTCTGTAATATTTTATCTTTAGTAGGTTTTATCTTTATGGAAACTTTTTAGAGGGATATTCTACTATAAATACTCTTGTTTAGACAAGTTAGAGGCTCTCTCGCCTCCCTAGTTTTTATATCGACGCAAGTTTAGGATTTTTAGAAGACAAGTTTGTTGCTTGGAGCACAAGGAAGAAGATTGTTGCAGATTTCTTGTGTTCTAAGACAAGTTTGAAGTTTTAATTCAAGTAAGCCTTTAGTTTAATTCAAGTATGTTTTCTTTCAATCTTTTTGCTTGTTTTTCTTCAATCATGAGTGAGTAGACTCGTATTCTAAGGTTGGGGTTAGAAACCCAACATGATCGTGCATGAATGATGATGTGATGAATGAGTTGAATGCCTTTTATCTTGATAGCATGCATTTAAAGGAAATGTTTACTTTCATGTTTTGAGTCTTTTTAGCTTAGTCTTGAGTTAGTTTTATGTTTGTTTCGTTTGTTTTCTTCGTTCGGTATCTACTCTTGTATTGTGTGGATTTCAGGCTATTCTGGATGGAGATTCAAGCATTTGCAAGGATCCAAGCTAAGAGGAGTGTTTTATGGAGCCTAAGTGATGAAGGACGGAGCTTACAAGTGGTTGCTCGGGTGCCAAGACGAAGAAATAGCGAAAAAAGGGAGAAAAGACAGCCCAGTCGAGTACGTGACGGAATACGTGACCGAGTACGTGGCCGGTTTCACAACTACCCAACCGAGTACGTGACCGGGTTTAAGACCGGGTACTTTAAATAATGTCGATGAGGCTGTAGAAACTTACCCGACCGGGTACGTGGCCGGGTAGTTCCCCCTGTCGGGATTTGGGCTGAATTTGCACTTTGTTTTGTCTTTTAAAACACTATAACCCTAGTTGATGATTATTATTAGATATTATTGTTTCTAGCCTCTCTAGAGAGAACCCTAGTTGGAGATTAGTTGGAGATTTCTATAGACTTGTTGGATTGGAGTTTTGCATCAATTTGAAGACAATTTGGTATGTTGTTTATTAAATTTGATTTGCTTTCCTCCCTTCTTATGTCTAGCTAATTCTCTTATTCTAAGGTTGGGTGAACCCAATGATGAAGTAGGTAGATTTGAATTGTGATGTTTGGTTGAATGGAAACTTGATTGAAGTTTGATTTAATCCTAGGTTGCTTTATGCCCTATTTGCTTTGCATATATGATTCTTGTTATAATTTGAGACCGACCGTAGATAATTGTAAGAGGATATTGATTTGACAAGTACCAAGAATTGGTTTTGAATAAGATCCCTAGGTATTAAACTAGAGAATTATCTATGCGACAACAATTTAACTTCTCTTGTGTGAATTTACACTATCGTAGTAGTTCTAGGGTTAGATAATTCTAGCGGAACGTGACAGCAAATGCTAGGTTGTTTGCCCCTCCTCTCTAAAGAGCTTAAAGGGTCTAAAAATGATTAACCTTACACGACAACGATTGTTAGTTGAGTCTAGGCACATTCACTTATTTTTTGAAAAGAGATTTGTGTTGATTTTAGATAGTGAGTTCCTTCAAACGACATTCAAGTTGAAATCCAAATAGACATCACTTAAAATCTACTGAAACATCATTGTGAGAATCCTAACCTTGGAAGCTCTTCTCCGCTGATATTTCCTTGTTATTTTCAATTACTTGTTCACATTTCAATTCAAGAATAAACTCTTTTACTTATTTATTTGGCTTGATCTACTAATCCGAATATCAAAGGGTACTACAAAGTTAATTGTGTTCGACACCTTGATACTACAACCGAACCTTATACTTACGGTGTAGGAAAATAGCCTATCAAGTTTCTGGCGTCGTCGCCGGGGAACTATTGATAATATTGGTTGTCTCTCGCAACCGGTAGATTAAGTCTTGTTTTTATTTTTAATTTGTTTCTTTTTGGTTTTGGTTTCAGTTTGTTCTCCCTCTTATGAGAAGATCTCTGAGCGCTAGTGCACTACACAACTACGATTCTGAACCCGAGCGTGCTTTTCATAGAAGAAGAAGAAGAGAGCAAAGGGAAGCTAGAACCCAAGCTATGGAAGGCGATCAGGCAAATGCACAACAACAATTGTTGTTGTAACAACAGTTGAATGCTCAACCACCTATGACATTGGGTGATTATGTCTTACCACTCCATCAAGGACCCACAACTGGTGTGGTCCGACCTCCAGTCCAGGCTATGAATTTTGAGCTGAAGCCATCTTTGATTAATATGGTTCAATAGAATCAGTTTGGAGTTCTACCTTCTGAGAATCCTCACCAACACCTAAACACTTTTCTGGAGCTTATGGATACGGTGAAGATTCATGAAGTTTCTAATGACGCGCTTTATTTGCGCGCTTTCTCATTCTCTCTAAGAGATAGGGCTAAAGCTTGGTTCAAGGCCCTGCCTCATGGCGTTATTACTACATGGGATGAGTTGGCCAAAGCTTTCCTAACTAAGTATTTCCCGCCTAAGAAGACTGCAGAGATGAGGAATCAAATCATCTCATTTCAAATAAAGGATGGGGAATCTCTTTATGAAGGTTGGGTGAGATTCAAGGAGCTCTTATTGTTATGTCCTCACCATGGAATAGACAAATGGGTGCTTCTTCACACTTTTTACAATGTTGTTGACAACACCACCAAGCTGCTCATTGATGCCTCATCTGGAGGTACTATTATGAAGATGAATGTTGATGACGCTTGGGATTAGATTGAGGATATTTCCCAGCATACTCACTACTATAATGATGATCGATCTATTCCAAGCTCTAAGAGATCAGCTGGGCTCTATGAGGTGGATAAGGAAACTCTACGTGAAGCACAAATGGAGGTTTTTTCTCAACAAATCAAGCAGTTGAATTTGAAGGTGAATGGGCCTAATAACTGGAATGAAGAAAGCTCTAATCAGGTTGTCTCAAGTGTGGTGTGTCAGTTTTGTGGAGCAGGTGATCACACTATATCATCCTACCAAGTATTTGCTTCTAAGGAGGAACCAAATGAGGAGGAGGTGAGATACATGAATAAATTTGACAGAGGGCCTAAGAATGATCCCTACTCTAATTCCTACAACCCCGGTTGGAGAAATCACCCCGACTTCTCTTATGGGAACAATTAGTCACAACAACGAGCGCCTCTTGGGTTTCCACCAAGGGCTCCACTACAACCAAACCAAGAGGCTCAACCCTCCCAAAAGTCTGCATTGGAGATTGCTATTGAGAGCCTTGCCACCTCCATGAAGACGCTAACAGAAGAAGTGAGAGCTCAAGGGAAGAATTTGAGGATCATAGAACAACAAGTGGCTCAACAAGCTTTGAATGTTCCTAGACCTCTTGGTCAATTGCCTGGGCAACCTGAAGTCAATCCTAAGGAGCAATGTCGGGCTGTCATTCTAAGGAGTGGAAAAGAGCTTGAAGAGCTCCCACCGGTGAAAGAAGGAGTTGCAGAAAAGACAACGAAGAAGCCATCTAATGATGAAGAACCTAAATATGTTGCTCCCCCACCTTACAAACCACCTCTACCTTTTCCACAAAGGAAGATTCAGGTGGTGCAAGAGCAACTATTTTGGAAATGCATGAGTATGATAAAGAAGCTCCACATTGACATTCCTTTCATCGATGTCCTCACTCAAATGCCTACATATGTAAAATTCTTGAAGGAGATTCTATGCAAAAAGAGGAGGATTGAAGACTATGAGACAGTCGCCTTGGTGATGGATCAAGTTGAGAAGATGTCAAGAAAGCTAAAATATCCAGGCGAATTATTTATCCCTGCTGGTTTTGGTTCTCTTCAATTTGATTGCCTTTGTGATCTTGGTTCTAGTGTCAATATCATGCCCTCGTCAATTTGCAAAAATCTGAATTTGGGTGATTCTATTCCAACCAAGATGCGTCTTATCATGGTTGATAATTCAGTCACTCATCTTGTGGGCATTATTGAGAATTTTTCAGTGAAAGTGGGCAAGTTCTTTATACTAGGAGATTTTGTGATCCTTGACATGGAGGTGATGAACGACATGACTCCTATCATCTTTGGGAGACCCTTTTTATCCACTGTTGGAGCTAACATTGATGTCAGGAATGAAAAGATCTCACTCACTATAGGGGAAGAGAAGATAGAGTATGATTATTTCAAAGATAACTTCCTTAAAGTGGACAAGAATTCTCCACAAGAGACTGTCAAAGTAGATTGTTGTAATATTGAAGTGAAGCTGGCTAATGAGGAGATTCAATCTGATATTGCTCAACCTTCTCAAGAAACCTTAGAAGTTAAAAGCCTCATGGATGGTGGTATTGCTGATGATATAAAGGGTAGGGATCACAAGAAAAAGAAGAAGGACAGAGCAAAAGCTGAGATTAAAAGAGGAGACAAGGTGAAGTTATTCCATGAAAGATCCAACATGTTTCCTAGTAGCAAAGGAACAAGATGGTGAGGGTGTATACATAGTGACTCGAGTTTTAAAAGGAGGAGGAACTGAGCTTTAGCATAAAAACTCGAGGAAGTTCAAAGTGCAACGAAATAGGTTGAAGCTTGTAGATGAGCCTGATCCAGTCAGGGTGGGTACCAAAGACCCTCCTGATCCGACCACTTGAAAGAAGATGGGAGGTCGAGCTAACGACCTTAAACAAGCGCTGCTTGGGAGGCAACCCAAGGTTAGTGTTTTCTTATCTCTCTCTTTTATTAATACATTGGGGACAATGTATGGTTTAAGCATGGGGGAGGGAAACATGTTTCATGTTAGTTAGATGCATATAGTTGCATGTTAGATTGCATTTGCATTGAAAAAAAATTGAAAAAAAATTAGAAAAATTTCAAAAATAATGAAAAAAAAAATTGCATTTTAGGAGCTATTAACTAGTTTAGGACCTGCGCCTTGCGCATGAGCTTTTTTAAATGAATATTGAAATATTATTTTAAATAATATGTAGATTATTAGATATAAAATTAAAAAATCAATTAAATTAAGAAAATTATAAGTTCATTATAATGAGTTTTTTATGTTATATAAGATTTTTGAATAAAGTAATTTATGGATTTGATTAGGAATATACAAAAAAAATATGTGTTAATCTTATTGGCTTAATCACACAAACACAAAATTTTAAATTAGAATGAAAATGAACTTGAAAATTTCTTAAGATATAAATTTAAGTATTATATAATATTTTAATAATATTCAAAAAGTCGTCACTATTTGACCCATTTGATCAACATAACCATGAAAAAAAAACTACAATGGCCATACCCAATTGACCCGTAAATTTTAATAATCTAAATTTGTACACAATCCAAACTTAAAATGATGAAAGTGGGATGAAGAATAATTTATAAAAAATTCAGATTATTTATCAATTAAGTTTGGTAACATGAATATTAAATCACTATTTTATTTAGAGATATTTAACTAATTTATTATGAGACATTAAATTAAAAAATAGGGTAACGGGAATATTAAATTTATATATAATATTTGTCATTCTCATGGATAGGAATTTAACATAAAAAATCCATAATTAAAAAATATACGAATGATTTTCTTGGCATATTAAGGACATCATTAATCAAAAACATACAAATATCTCATATTTTGATAAACAAAATTATGTGGCCTTAATTAACCCTATATAGTCCTCGTAGGAGCATATAGATAAAACTATTATATAAATGCAATTTTTATCTATATTATTTAATAAATTTCATATTGATATATGGGCAGAAGATAATTTATCAAATCTCATACCAAATTGATAAAAAAAATATTAAATAAGGTGAGTTAGTGAATTACATATTATAAAATTGAAAATTATTTCCTTAAACATGTAGATTATGGAATCTCGTAGCAAATTGATAACATGTTTGTCATTAGATAATGTGTACGATTATATAAAATTACTAGTTGTCCCCGTCGTGCCATGCACGACTATGACTCAATATTTTTTAGATGTACTATAAAAAGATATTAATAAATAAAAAGTATAATATAAAAATTTTTGTAAGTAATTTGTTACCTGTAATATGTAGTAAGAAGATATTTCACATATAAAATCAAATAATTATTATTATAAAAATTATGAATTCAATCAAACAAATATACTCTTTTATAATTTCCAATTCATTCATTAATTGAAAAGCTGGAAAGTATATATATTGATATGGCTTAATATGATGGTTGTACATAAATTGCCTAAAATTCTTCTTGATTTTAAGATAAATTGTCTTATGTAATCATTGTAATTTTTTATTTGAATTATTTATTATTTATTAATTATAGTTAAATATGACATGTTAATGATAGTGCAGAATATAATATGACGTGGGATATGACGTGTAAAAAATATAATGACATGGCTTAAGGAAAAGGAATTGTAGTGGATTATAAGCGTGAGTTTGAGCCAAGCTTGGGGAATTCAAAAAGTGTTGATAGTAAATTTCAAAAGTGTGGATGGAGTTTGTTATGATGAGGATAATGTAATGAAAAAAATGAGGAAAGAAAGCTCATAAGAATAAAAAGAAAAATTCTTTAAGATGAGCAAAAATATCTCAATGAAAAGGTTGTAGAGAATAAAAGGAAAAAAAAAGAGGGAAAGAGAAGGTGAAAAAGAAAACAAAAGATGTTTGGGAAAGAAGTGCATTAAGCTAGGTTTTGGTGTTTTATTTAGGAATATTCCTTTTTCCGGATTAGCACCACATGCCAAATATTTATCCCCGCCAAAATTGTTTTCACCCTGGCCTCATTACAACCTTATAAAAGACCTCATGATTATTGTTTGTGTACAAAGTCCCATGCGGTGGAGATTTAGAACGACATGCAAGTTTATGGTAGCTAAGCTTTCAAAAGATGAGACTTGAGTGAAACACGTCCTATTCAAACACTTGAGAGAGAACAAAAACACAATTGTCCTATGTGAGGTTTAGAATGGATATGTTGCCTTTATCTCTTTGATGTTACAAATACATGCTATGATTTTGGTTGTCATTCTTTTCTTCTATAATTCTCGTCTAGACTATTGTCAAAATGGATGCATAACTAGCTTGTCTTGTGGGGTGTCGGATTTGATTTCTTACTAGAGGACAAGTAAGGTTTAAGCTTGGGGGATTTTGATAGCATGCATTAAAACATAGTTTAGGACATATTTACTTTCATGTTTTGAGTCTTTTTAGCTTAGTCTTGAGTGAGTTTTATGTTTGTTTCATTTGTTTTCTTCGTTCGGTATCTACTCTTGTGTTGTGTGGATTTCAGGCTATTCTGGATGGAGGTTCAAGCATTTGCAAGGATCAAAACTAAGGGGAGTGTTTCATGGAGCCTAAGTGATGAAGGACGGAGCTTACAAGTGGTTGCTCGGGTGCCAAGACGAAGAAATAGCAGAAAAAGGGAGAAAAGACAGCCCAGTCGAGTACGTGACGGAATACGTGACCAAGTACGTGGCCGGGTTCACAACTACCCGACCGGGTACGTGACCGGGTTTAAGACCGAGTACTTTAAATATGTCGTTGAGGCTGCAGAAACTTACCCGACAGGGTACGTGGCCGGATAGTAGGCCGGGTAGTTCCCCGTGTCGAGATTTGGGCCGAATTTGAACTTTGTTTTGTCTTTTAAAACACTATAACCCTATTTGATGATTATTATTAGATATTATTGTTTCTAGCCTCTGTAGAGAGAACCCTAGTTGGAGATTAGTTGGAAATTTCTATAGACTTGTTGGATTGGAGTTTTGCATCAATTTGAAGACAATTTGGTATGTTGTTTATTAAATTTTATTGGCTTTCCTCCCTTCTCATGTCTAGCTAATTCTCTTATTCTAAGGTTGGGTGAACCCAATGATGAAGTAGGTAGATCTGAATTGTGATGTTTGGTTGAATGGAAACTTGATTGAAGTTTGATTTAATCCTAGGTTGCTTTATGCCCTATTTGCTTTGCATATAGGATTCTTGTTATAATTTGAGACCGACCGTAGATAATTTTAACATGATATTGATTTGACAAGTACCAAAAATTGGTTTAGAATAAGATCCCTATGTATTAAACTAGAGAATAATCTATGCGACAACAATTTTACTTCTCTTGTGTGAATTTACACTATCGTAGTAGTTCTAGGGTTAGATAATTCTAGCGGAACGTGACAGCGAATGCTAGGTTGTTTGCCCCTAGTCTCTAAAGAGCTTAAAGGGTCTAAAACTGATTAACCTTACGCAACAGCAATTGTTAGTTGAGTCTAGGCACATTCACTTATTTTTTGAAAAGACATTTGTGTTGATTTTAGATAGTGAGTTCCTTCAAACGACATTCAAGTTGAAATCCAAATAGACATCACTTAAAATCTACTGAAACATCATTGTGGGAATCCTAACCTTGGAAACTCTTCTCCACTGATATTTCCTTGTTATTTTCAATTACTTGTTTACATTTCAATTCAAGCACAAACTCTTTTACTTATTTATTTGGCTTGATCTACTTGTCTGAATATCATTTGGTTCTACAAAGTTCCATGTGTTCGACACCTTGATACTACAATCGAACCGTATACTTGCGGTGTAGGAAAATAGCCTATCATATCTATTCTTCTACTTGTTTGTGCAAAAGCTTTGACGAAAGTTGGAGTATTTCCTGTTCTTAACTTGATTGAAAGAGAAAGTGGTGAACTTGAATAAAGATAAAGTTTGAGACGAAAGTTGAGAACTTTATATCAAAATAAGTAGATAAAGTAAATTGATTTGTGAAAGTCGATTGATTTTCTATTTTAATCAACGAAAGTTGATAACTTTATGTTAAAGGGATGATTTTTATGATTCATATTGTTTGGATTTAAATGATTATGTTGTGGTAGACCCTTATCCTAGATTTTTTCTCCTATTTGTGAGTCGAGTTTCAATCCCAAGTACCTTGGTAACGACCCTCCCTAGGTCGGTACCGACCTCCAAATTTCCTCTTTGTTTCATTGTTTACTTTCCAGTGTACTTGTTTGCACCTCATTATCTACCCTGACAAGGTCGATACCGACCCCTTTCCAGTGTACTTGTTTGTTTACTTTGCTTTGTTTTCTCTTTTGTTTACTTTTTATTTTAGTAATTACACACAACCTCGCTTCCCGTGGACGATCCTGACTTCGCTATACTCAGCATGGTCTTGACTATAAATTTATTTGCTATCAAGTAAATCCCTCTCAACAGGCTAAGCCACCCTCGGGTTGGATAAAAAATGAACTCTGACATCTCGGTGAGCCAGGATGGGAGAGCCACGGCAGGCGGTGTCTTCAAAGACGAGGATGGTCAATGGTTAGATGGATTTGTTCACCACATTGGCATTTGCACGGTGCCAATGACGGAGCTCTGGGGTATCCTGGATGGCCTTAATATTGCTTGGGAGAGGGGCTTTAGGAACATCATCATCGAGTCGGACTCGCTGCTCGTGGTTGGCTTAATCAAGAAATCGCTCAGACCGTCACATCATCTTTTCAGCCTGGTATCCCGGTGCCAAGGCTTCCTCGCTCAGAACTAGAACGTCTGAGTCACTCATGTCTTTAGGGAAGCAAACATGTTCGCTGACTCCCTCGCTACTTTTGGCTCCTCTTTCCCTATTGGTCTACATGTCCTTGACCACCCGCCTGTCGGTGTTTCTAGATTGTTATTAGACGACGTCGGGGACAGGGCGCTCCCCCGACGTATTATTTGTTAGCCTTTGTATCTCTTTCCCTGAATGGGCTCTGCCCTAATCTTGATAAAAAAAATATAGAGAATATTATATTTATTCGGCAAATTCATTTCAATGATCTACTTAATCATGTAATTTGCTGATTCATACTTAAAATTAAATTTAAGAACAAAAAAATACTCCATATGAAGGCCTACACAAAAAATTAATTGAGGAAAAGGGTTGTGTCTGGCATGCGGGTGGATGGTAATGCTCCGGTTTCTCCCACGACAGTGTCTACACCAGTAGTGCAATCATGGAAGGACATGGTTGCTAGTGAAAATGGAGATCGTAGAATGGTTTAGGAAGATGCGTTTCTTGAGGGGAAGATCGATATGTCATTCCCGAAAGGGGATGAAGGGGACCCGGTTTCAATATCGATTCAGAACTCCTCAATACTCTTGCTTCGGTTTGGAAGAATTCGCTCATCATTAAATCATTGGGCAATATGGTACTCCATGCATGCGGTTATGGAATAGAAGTTGAAAGAGTTATGGAAGTCGGGAGCTCACATCTTCGAGATGGATCTGCCTAATGGGTATTATGTGGTTTGTTTTGATGCTGAAGGAGTATTACGTGCGAGCGTTGACAAGGGGGCCATGGATATTGTTTGGACATTATCTAATCATTAAGTAATGGTTTCCATAATTTAATCCATACACTGACGAAATCATAACGTGCGACACCTACGTGGATTTGAATGTCAGGCTTACCATTGATTCTCTATCAAGAGAATTAGGTCTTGCTTCAATTGGCGGTGGGTGTTGGTATACTAATGCGTTCCGAGGTTGCTCGGTTTGCATGGGTGCCCGATCTAGGTTCGAAAAGGTCTGGAGTCTTCTCCAACAGGACGAAACTAGAATAAGCACATACGAACCACATGGTGGCTCGTGAGGGAGTAACAAGAAAGGATCAAATTGAGTCCGATCCTAAGGCCAACATGGGGGCTCGGCCGAGATGGGCAATTAGGGTTAGAGAGTTGGAACAAAGTACACCGAGTACTTTAAATAGAAAATGGAAGGTCTAACTAGGTCTAGCTAATGAGCCTTATTCTAGTTATCGGGCCAATCTCTTAAGCATAAGATGACACACGCCCAAATAGTAATACTATAAATAGAAACTAGTTATAAATAGGAAATATAATACTCCCTCCGTCCCATATTGTATGGGTTTTTAGTCCAAATTCTTTGTCCTACAATGTACGGGGTTTTGAGTTTATTTATGCTTGTCTTTCTTGGTAATTGTCATTCTAAGCAATTCTATCCAATGGAAATGAGGATGACACTCTTTTCAAGCAATTAAAATTTAATTTTTAAGTAAAAAGAGGGATAATTATTTATTTTAAAGCAAAAATAAAGTTTTTCTTAATATGTGTGCACAATGCTAATACCCCATACATATTGGGACGGAGGGATAAATATAATAATAAAGAGCTAGGTCGGAATCCAAGGTGGATGAAAAGGTCTCGATAGACTGGGGCTCGTCATGATCGATCGAGGTCTAGGACCGGATCGCATCATGTACTGATTAAGGTGGATACTCATACTATGTTTTCGAATCATTGTCCCTTTGCTCGAGTCTATGTTGAGGTTGATATTATGAAGCCCTTGAAGGGTTCGACGACTGTTAATGGGAGTCGTTTTCACATTGAATATGAAGGGCTTCATTTAATATGTACTAAGTGTGGTAGATACGGACATGTTATTAATAGATGCCCACTCTTGCAGCCCATGATGACTAATGGCGATATGCGGGCTCCTTCGGCGACATCAGTGGTGTAAGCAAGACCACCAAAGGCTGGCCCGACGGATGGGGAAGACATGTATGGTCCTTGGACGATAGTCAGTCATCGACCAAGACCGAATCATGGGAATTCAATGATCTCAATTGATTCTAAGGGGAAAGATAAGGCTAGTAACCAATTTTCTATCCTAGAAAATAAGGATGTTGAGGATCCTAAAGATATTGGAAAAATTGGGTTGACTAAGGAACAAGGAAAGAAAGTGTTGACTACTGAGGCTAGCAATGTAGGAGTATTAGTTAAAAAAGTGCTGAATTTTGTGTTGGGCCCCAAGGGATTTTTGTTTTGCACGAAAAATAGCAGGCTACTTGAACGTCCTAGATTAGGATTACAATCGAATTTGAACGAAAGCAAATTATGTTTTGTTTAATTGATCTAGAATGAACAAGTGTCTATTCATTTCTTTTGAAAGCACTTTTCTTTTGTATTACATGATCTCTCGATGTACAATCTCTGATCCTAATTTATTCTAACCTATTTCAGCCGTTATCCACATTCAAGGCTACGTTCCCATGTTTATCGGAGTCGCCAAAACCGTCGCCCACTTTCCATGTTGCGGAAGGAGGGATTCGGACATTCATAACTGCTTTTAAAGCATCCGCCTCCACTCAGTGACGATAGTCTTCTTTCTTCAGCTTTATGAATGTTATCTTCTCCATAAACTTGTTATGTCTTGGGCCAATGATTCTAGTACGCGTTGGACTTGCATTCTTCTTGGGCCGCTCTATTGTTGGGCTCTAAATTAATGGACATAACAATACCCGAAATTTAATCTGAATCTATGCACGGGATTTGGATCGGATTTTAATATTGATGCCTACATTAGTTATATTTTAGTGGCACATATTTGTGGTCCTAGTAATATTAAAGTTTGTTCTATAATCATCAATCCACAAATTTCTGATCTTATCTGTTTTGACCATGGAATATGAGTTAAAAGCTTCACTAAATTTGGAAATAGCATAACATTGATCAGGATACATCATATCAAAGGAATACATGCTAGAAATCATGAACATACCACCTAGTTGCTTGATTCTAAGAACCAAAGTATGGCAAAATAAAATAGGCGGTTTTTCATCATTTCTACCAAGCAGCTCCAATACTTCCCACATAGCACACAACTAAGACACTTATACTAAAACTCAGGGATTGCATATCAATATCATCATAGCCAAATTTTATACCAAAACTATGATTAATAGCCTTAACCATTCCATTCATGTCACACCACTCAGTTAACCCAAGAAACGGGTTAGACTCATGATAGAGATGCATACTGACATTAAACATCTTCCTTCTACAACACTTGGCAAAATTCACGATATTCACGGATCCCTTACAAGAAGTCATGAGTTGATCACCTGTTAAATTGATAACTTACATCAAGTCCTAAATAACAACAGTAGGTGGTATTTTGACCCCAGACAACTTATTTCGGAAAGTTGCCATGACAATTTTTCCTCTACCATTGTCTTTATCTTTCTTAGATCCCAAAGGACCAACCTCATCAGGCCAATTCAAAACACTACCATTGAAGGTCTCCTCGGCCATGGTAGGTTGGGGTCTATGTTGATCATGTGGGAACACGATCTCAGCTTGTTCTTGAGAGTATTGGTCATCAAACCATAGTGATTTCTTATAGGATCTTTTATTTTTCTTCATTAGAGCCAATTGGTTCTTCACAGAGCTTCCATCGGACGGATCACTCCAGGACCAAATTTCACAGTTTTCAGAGAGAGTGAAAAATTAGTAGATTAGATATTTAAAAGAGAGAGTGAGAAACCAGAAATCCCCAATATATGGAAAACAAAGCCACACACAACGAATAGCAAAATGAACCAGTTCTTATAAGAGATGTGTGTTAAATTTCGGGGACCGAAAAAATCGAGTGACATGTTGGGGGTTTTACCACTTAGCATATAAAGTCAAGATTCACCTTCTAACCTAAAAACGTAAGCCATTGGGTTAGGTGAAACCCTTATTTATATGATAGTGGTGTTTTGTCTTGTTAGTCGATGTGGGAATTACCATTTTTCTCCAACATGCTCCATCAAGTGGTAACTAGCCTGGCCTAGTTAGCGTTTGAACTTTTTTTAACGGATCTAGCATCCCAATCTCTTTATAGAGAGCCCACTTTTTGTTTTTTTATTTTTGTATGGATTTACCAGAAAAACCGGCCCAGACCGAACCTGCTCTGATAGCATTTAAATTCCGGGGACCGAAAGAATCGGGTGACATGTCGGGATATTTTACCACTTAGCATCTAAAGTCGGGATTCACCTTCTAACCAAAAAGTTTAAGCCATTAGGTTGGGTTTCACCCTTCTTTATATGCTAGTGGTGTTTTGTCTTGTTGGTCGATGTGGGAATGATCATTTTTCTCCAACAATGTGAGAGAACAAAGACAATCTGAAACACTTTGAGCGTTGCCCCTCATCCTTCGTTCTCTAGAGACGTACAAAGAGACCCGCCTCATGTTCTAGAGCCTGTCTCTGGCTCCAAAAAAGCCATGTTGCCTGTAAACTCGCAAGAGCCCTATATGTTTCCCCGATGAACACTTCTGCACAGTGCTTTACCTTCACCAACCCTAGCCTCCAGAGCGAACACGGATCTAGGGAAGAAAGCCTGTGTCGCCTCAAGCACCGCCTTCTCATGGCAGGATGGAGCTTGCCCTTAGGATCATATGCCTCGATGGTGTTGACTTGGATCAGGACTCGAGACCCGTCATAGTATAGAGAGGATTAGTGTGGCGATTGCTGCAATTTGGGTTAGATTTCGAGATATAGGGTTTTTGATTTGCCATCAGGATACCGTTCTTTGGTTTGGGAACGAGAGAGAGAGAGAGAGAGAGAGAGAGAGAGGATATGGGGTTCATTTCTTTTGGCTGACTGTTTATTGTTACTATCATATTAACTAGTTGATCATAAGTATATATTTAAATTTTTTAACTATGTACTTATGTAAATTTCCATGAACTCCAAATGAATCTTATATTTTTCTTATTGACACCCAAAATAAAAATATTATATAAAAATTCGGGCTAATGTATGTCCATTGGTACACAATAATAATACTTATTTTTGAATATTATTTCAAAACTAGTTCCTAAATTGAAATTAATACTCTTTTTTAAAAAATTAAAATTAACAAATAATAACTAAATTTACCAATATGATATATGTATAATACATTAATACATATATCTATCTAACTTGATTCACATTATGTCCGGAAAAAGGTTGATTCGAAAGATCTCGTGGTTCGACATGTCAATGTCGTTGATCAGCTCGCCCATGTCCTTACAAAGGCATTAACTGACTGTGTCTTTACTTCTGTTTGTGCCAAGCTGATCGTCCATCCTCGCCCATCATCTTGCAAGGTATTACATACAGATCTCAATTCTTCCTAAGATATAGTTAGTTATGTATAGATAGAAAATCTATTTTCTATTATTTTTTGTATACTAGGGAAGGATCGTGTGCGGCACGCACACGCGCAGATATATTTTTGCCCTTTCTTTTGTAGTCTCAATAGAGAAAAAAAAGAAGCATCAACAACGGGAGAAACAAATTTATAAAAACACAACAGACTACTAACAATGAAAATAAAAAGCAACATTGCATTAACTCACTTAATAATTTCTTCAATAATCTAAAAAAAATTCCTACACAAACGGATTTGGGATTTTACTTTAAATCCTACATTATAATGTGGGATATATAACGCATATGACTTGTGTAATCTAAATAGGGTTACATACATGAGATGAGAACTGCTTACATGGGTAATTAAATTCTTAAATAGAGTTATCTGAAATCACCCACAAAAACTGGTTTTTCAATTACATTCTCTTTGGCATGAGAATCGATTGACATGACACCATTTGATATATATTATATTGAGTTATTATGTAGGATAGGGTGGTGGGCCCTAAAATATCGGGCTAATTTATTAGGTGGGACCATGAAGATATGAAGAAGATCGGAATGAATTAAAGACACTATCCACCATTAATAAGGCATTAAATTGCATGGAGGAAATCAAGAAGTGTATAAAGGAGCTGTTGGAACGCATTAACTACATGGCGAAAATCACGGACGCCTTAAATGCTTAACGCGTTGACAATTCAACAGAAGCAGTAACTGGTCAAAACTAGCCGTTGGAAAGCATTAATAACAAGGCGAGATTCTCGGGATTGGCTCATAAATGACCAGAATGTAAGCCTATAAAAGGGGAGGAAGAACATCAGCAAAGGGATATTCTCTCGGACTCGCTCTCACACGCTCTCTCTACAACAAAACAATCTACATACAATTGTATTTCTATTCTACGATTGTTCATCCACGATCTCAAAAGCTATTTTGCTCTTCATCTTCTCTCTGGCGTACTCATCAATTGTTCTTCTACATCTGAATAGAATCATAGTGAAGTTTACCCTCGTTATTCTATATTTTTGCCTACTTATTTCGATATCTATTATTTTACCAATTAATGTGTCTATTGCTTATCATTGGTATCTTGAATCATAAGGAGTAACTCGCAACAGTGTAATTGCAATCTTATTTCACTATTCTGGACTCATATCTCTTTCTCTACTTGTTTACTAGTTCATTTGATATTTCTCTTCGTGAATCTCTTATTATTTGCGAATTAACTTGTTTAAACTGATTTTTTACTAGAGTTCCCTCATTATAGCATATACCACATTTACGTGTTAAATCTGCCTAAAACATAGGATTTAATAGAAGAGCAACTGATTACATACTTCATTGTCCAAAAAATACGAATTCAGTGATTCCCCACTTACAACTAATTGCATAGTTTCAAATTTAGAATAACAAAGAAATAATAAAATAAATATTGGTTCAACTACGAATTTGTTTTAGCACAACTGGATATAACCAACTAAATTATTATTTTTTTGGAAAAGGTAAATTTCGATTGAAAGAGAAGGATATACAAATACACTTAGGTCTACCTAAGTGAGTTTCGCATCAATCAGAACAACCCCAAGAAACAAGGGCGTTCAAGGACAAAAACGGACCATAACGGTTTTCGACTTACAAAAAACAACACAACAAACCACAGACTAATTAAGCCACGGTTGCAAGATATTTGCGGGGTCCTTCATCTTGGCTCGGATTCGATCTTTGACAAGCTGGATGGTAGTCGTAAAGGCAGTGATCATATAGGTGGTAGATCACACTTCGTTCCTGGCCTCTAGCGCCAGCTCATGTACGTGGTAGTCGTAAAGGCAGTGATCCACAGCTTGAAGATGGTGGAAGTTTGTCCATTACTAGTGGCAAACCAAGTACGCCATCCATGTATGCCTTGGTGCATCACAATGATCCCAGTCTAGTGCATGACATATCCAATAACAACATAAGAGAAAGGACAATCAAACTAGGTGTGCAAGGTAGTTTTCGGGGCATTAGAGCAATGTGGGCAAAGATTAGTTGAGCTATTTCCAAACCTGAATAGTATAACCAACTAAATTAAGCTTTGATTTCTGGTATGTACGGTGTTTTCGGCCTTCAAACCATGATCAATACATTATCAATGCGAGATAGTAATCTTTGCTCTGTCAAACTTCTACAAATTACTTGTCAAACTTCTAAGATAAAAGGAGGATTCACTAAATGTGTCTTACATAGTAACTTGTAGAAGTTTGACAGAGCAAAGATTACATCTCGCATTGATAATGTATTGATCATGGTTTGAAGGCCGGAACACCGTACGTACCACTACAATTCTGACCACCGAATCTAAAGGAATTTGATATGGATGCAAAAGATTAAGATCACACTACAAAATGAGTAAGGTGACACAAAATTAATGTATATGATCCAATTATTATGTAAACACATATCCAAGCGACTTACCAACATTGAAGGCGTGCTTTTGTTTTATGTTGGACACAGTGTCAAACTCAACTAAAGTCTCGAAGTTCTGCAGTAAAGAGAAGGTGGAAAAGAAACAAATTTGGAAATGCAAGTTTTAGCACAAATTGCCATCTTATTTAGACCTCTTCAAAAAGAAAAAAAAATTTCCATCTCCAATCTATTTTCTTGTCCTAAGTACATACAGAAACTTCAGTACTTCACATTCAACACCAATTTCCTTATCCTAATCCCCAGGTAATATATTGAATTATAATATATTATTCTCCCAAACATGAATGAACATAAATCCATATTATAAGGACAATTTCCAAATGACCAAATGCTTCGCTAATTGCAATATCAATCCAAATATGCAAACAAACAACATCATGTATATCTAAATTTCAAAATCAAACCCACAATCCACCTAGCATATAATGAATAGCAAATGTGATTCCATTCTTATATCCTAGCAATCAATATAAACCATCGACAAATTCATATCCAAATACGACAATTTAGAGGTATGAAATTCGGAACCCTAAATCAAACAAGGGAGATAGGAAAGGGGGAAATAAAGTAATAAAGGAAAAAAGAAATGATGAATTAAGTAATAAGGAAAAAAATGGAGAATATGGGGCACGAAATTTTAAGTTTTTACTGTTTATAAGAGTTTTTTCCCTTCTTTATAGGTTTTTTTATTTTTGATTCGCTATATTGGAGAGCAACGAATAAAATTACCTATATATATGTAGAAGGAGGTTCTAGTGTTTATAGGGCTTATAGTGAGAAATGAGAACAAAAGAGAGCCATTGGATTAGAAAAGTGAACGGTGGAAATTAAAGATAATTATTTGGTTAAAAATAAAATAATTAGGGGCGTTGGCATTTAGTGTAATTTTGAACAACATCTAAATCAGGGGACAAAAATACCCTTGAAAACCTAAAAGACCAATATCACTATTGAAGGAAGGATCGCTCGCTTGCCTCCCTCTCTCCCTCGATCACCTCGATCGCCTCTCTCCCTCACTCGCTAGATCGCTCCCTCTTCTCTAACACGCTTGATCGCTCGTTTCGCCATTGACAACTCCGACAAGTTCCGCATCGCCGATTCCCGTAGCGTCGCCCTCTTCGATAGTGAGAATCCCATTTCCATTCTCTGAGAGTAAGTTTTCTTTGCTTAATTCGACTTTGTATTGCTTTAATTTGGTATATTGAATTGGTTCAGAGTCGGGCGTGATTGTGCGTTTGCCTTTGGATAGTGGATTACTATTCTCATAAGAACCATACTCTTGAATGTTCCATACTCGTGAATGCTGAAACTAAACCTTATGAATTTTGATATTTGTTTGGTCAAACTATGGTGATCTGGTTCGTGAGGCTAAGGCGAAGCGTCTAAGGGTCAAAGGACTGGTTAAAAAGCCCACATGGAGCTCTCCTTGTGAGGAATGTATGAATCTTCATCTTCATGCCCCAGTTTTTTAGGTATTTTCCTCTTGGCCTTTGTTGTTTTCTTATTGGTTCATGTCTTATAACTTTCTAGTTCATGGTTTTGAACTTGTTAGTTCATGGGTTTGAACTTGTTAGTTCATGGGTTTGAACTTGTTGGTTCATGGTTTTCAACTTGATTTTTACGGCTGAACATATTTAATTTTCCAAAATATTTCAATGACTTCAAAGGTAGATATGAATAGTCAATTTGATTGAAAAAGACTCTTAATAACTGTACGAGTTTTCATACTCTACATTGCCTTGGAACAATTAGGTTAGTAGACTGCTTAATATTGAATTTTTTTTCTAACTCATAACTCTAGGTTCATAATATTTGTTCTACTGGTTCATATTTTGAATACGAAGGTTCATAATATTTGTTCTTGGTGAATGGATATAATTTATGTCATTTAGTAGCCTATTAGCTCAAATGGTAGAGCAATGTGCCTATGCAAATGTGGGTTCAAATCCCATATAGGCTATTCTTCACACGGTTAATGTCTTTTGTTTCATTATAGTTCTTCTTTTGGTTCATTTTTTTATAATATATTATCTTACGGTTCATTTCTTTTAAGTCATATTAATTGTTATTTCATTTCATGTCATTTGTTTATTTGGTTCATATATTTGTGAACAAAGGTTCATAATATTTCATCTAATGGTTCATGTCTTTTAGTAAATAATAGTTGGTCTATTGGTTCATGTCTTTATATTGATAGATTCAAAACAATTATCAATAAAGTTATTAAAATTTAACACAGTAGCTCGAGTGCATATGCATCAAAACTTCAATTTTATTAGTTCCTTGATAAGAAAGATGACAATAATCTATTCAAATACAAGATTATAATACAACATACATAGCATAGTAACCACTTCTAGGATCATTACCAACATCATAAAGTAATCCTTAGAATTAAACAAAGATGGAGCATGGAGTATCTTTGGAGATTAAATGAGCTTTCATTTTCTGTAGTGGTGCATATGGAGTGATTGTAATTGATCCTTCCTGTGAGTATGCAAGGTTCCTTTGGCAAAAAGTTTGTATTACGATGACACGTTGATGCAATGGAATAATTCTTATCATTTAATGTGGCTCATAAATGCATTGACCACATAACCGAGCATGCCGAAAAATTTGACTGGAGCTTGATGACCAATCTACAATAATAAAAGAGAAAAATTAAGCTAATTTAGAAGCAACATGGAACATATAACGAGCAATAAAAAATGAGTAAAATATTGTTGTTCTTTGGTTCACAAAGATTGTCCTTGCGGTTCATAATATTACACAATAAAGTTCATTGAAAATGACAATGCGGTTCCTGTAAACAACACTTGCATCTATTGTTAATATTTCCACCATTTTAAATTGAAATTTAACTTCTAGATAAACTTGTTCCTCAACAGTTGTCAATGTCATAGTAAAGTGTCAAATTAAGTTTGCTTTTGTTGCATATGTTCTCATTATGATCCTGATTTATCCACGATGTGTGCATACCTTTATCACACTTTGCAGAACTAATCTCAACATCCAATAAAGAACTCGATGCATCTCCACTTGCAGAACTAAGCAAATTTAATTTTTTGTAGTGGTGCATATGGAATGATTGTAATTGATCATTCATTTAAGTATGCAAGGATCCTTTGGACAAAAGTTTGTATTACGGTGACACGTTAGAGCAATAGAATAATTCTTATTATTTAATGCGGTTCATAAATATATTGACCATATAATCGAGCATGCCGAAAAATTTGACTGGAGCTTGATGAACAACCTACAATAATTAAAAAAAAAGGAAAAAATAAGCTAATTTAGAAGGTACATGGAACATATAATGATCAATAAAAATGTGCAAAATATCGTTGTTCTTTTGGTTCATAAATATTGTCATTGAGGTTTATAACATTATACAATAAGGTTCATTGAAAATGATAATGCGCTTCATGTAAATAACAACAGTATTTGACATAAATTGTATCAAATTTGGTCATCTCTTTCTTAACATATTAAGCTCATAATCCCATTTTAATCAATCATTCCCTTAACAAATAAAGCTCATCTCTTTCTTCCCCTTTATAAATTCAAAAAACAAAAGGATCAAATTGAAACAAGATCAGGTGGCTTATGTTCGAAGGGATCAACCAAAAAAAGGTAATTCAATCCCTCTCTTATTCTTTGCTTCTCTTGTTTTCATCCCCAGCCAATCACAATACCCAAACATGCAAAGACCTTAATTATACTGAACCCTCTCACCATGTGACCATACGGTAACATATTTAGCCAATTAAGAGTGGTATTGTTTTGAGTCTATTAATTTACAAGGTTATCTACTTATTTTGGACATATTCTATAAATTTGTGGCTAAGATAGAGGTAATGAAAGCCAGCTCAACTTGGTCAAATATTCATGTTCCCAAGATGAATAAAAAGACACCATAAACATCAATTATACAACAACAAATTCTTTTATCACCGCTTTTTTCTTTTACTTTTAAATAATGACATAAGAGTGAAAATGAGGTAAAACTAATAGTCATTGATTTAAGTAGCCCATGAATGTGTAACAAATAACTAACAGTCATCAAACATTCAAGCAATCAAGCAAGATTTATAGGTTTTATGGGGAAAACATATTTAGGCATTTTATCAAACACTTGGTGGGCAATCAAACAACCATACAAAATCAACCACTTTTTCTACCCAAATCCTTCCAATAGAAATGCAAAAAACATACACAAAATCTTTATTTTGCAATCTCTATCAATTCTATGGTTCTCTTCATCAAAATCCATGAGCAAAGATGAAAAATCATATCTAAATCCATGAAAATCCATGAACAAAAAGAGTGAAAATCTTACCTAAATCCATTAATAAGGAGGAATTGAATGTGAATTTGCTTGAGAGGAACAAAGATTTGTCAAACGAAAGTCACGATCCAGATTCAACAATGATCGAAATATACGAAATCGAAGCCTGCGTGTTTTGTTTCATGAGAGGGAGAAGGAGGGTTGAAGATAGAAGGCAATAAAATGACTGAAATGCCCCTCAAACTTTAAAATTTAAAAAGGAGCGTGTGTATTATGTGTACTCATCTAGACCCTTAATCTCACAAAATCGACGGATGAGAATTGTTCTCTTTTCTTAGGATAAGAATTGTTCTCATTTGATCCCCAATCTATATATGTAACCTATCTTCATTGAATCGAAATCAATCAAGTCTCTTTTAGATATTATTACAATATTCTTTGAGGAACTCCATGAGAAAATTGCTAATCAAATATATCTCACTCAAATATGCATCAAAAGAACAAGATTCAATAACGCACTTAATCCTTAAAAAATGTAGCATCACCTCTATATTCGCAAAATGGCAACAAAGCGACTTCTATCATTACTACCTTTTTTTAAAATGGAATTGGTAACGAAATATTAAGGTATTGCTACATTTTTTAAAAATATATGCTATTTCACACACAAAAAAAATCTAAAATTATATAAAAAAATTGCATATTTTAAGACCAAGTTTTATCAAAAAGCGTTTTTAAAACGCTTTTTATTAAAAAGTGTAACAATAAGTTTTTTTTTGTTCGAAAAAGTTAACAATAAGTGAGGGTAGGTAATTAGTGTCTTTGGCATTGTGATGATGTGGTTGATTTGTTGTAGACTTGTCGTACCTAACCAGGCATACACTTTTGGCTACTTCAAATTTCTATTTTCCTTCTGTCTAGTCCTTGTTCAGATATTATAAGTCAAACGACGTCGTCCGTTCGTAATTCCATATGTTTGACCATAGCATTAGTTTTGTGATTGAGGTTGACTCTCTATCCCCCACATGGCATGAATGCATGATCGTTGTGGGAGTGTTTTGTCCGTGTCGTTAATCTTGCTTCGGAGTACCCCATACGACGTCGGGGCGACCCGTTGAGCACGTAATAGGCTGGGTAACAGGATGTATTTGACAGCAGTTCCCTGGGCTGTGGGTTTTCCTCCTTGGCCAACCGATTTTCAAGCACTTTGCCATGTTTCTTTTTTGTATTTAATTTTTTATGTCAAGGGCAAATTAATTAAGGTTATTTTCTACTTTTAACGTGTATCCGTAGATAACATTAAATAATTCTAAACTTCATTAGTATATTAAATCTGATAAATTTTCTATATAAATTATTACAAACATATAGGGTTAATGCAAACGGTATCTGATAGGTGATGGCAAAAAGAAAACGAATTATTGACTATCCTATTCATATATATCATCATATCTCCTCATTTCTTTTGAAGAAAAGATAGAACAAGTATACTTTCAAAATAAGTTCTATTATGATAACATACATATACATATCACACGTATGATGAATGAAGGAGATATCTATTTCGACATAATTATTGTTCGAATAATTAAGGGCCGTGGAAATTTTTTAGGGTTGTTCTCAGATTAAACTATCATTAAAGAACACAAAAAAGGTACGAGCGTATTTTTTTTCGAATTAGTTATGTATTTTTAAAAAATCCAGTTCTTATAGGGACGCTTGTATTTTGTGCATTAATTTTGCATGAAATGTGTGCATAAAACTAACTCTATCTGCATCAAAGCTTGTTTTTGGTACATCGATTTCAAACTTTTTTATTTTTTACTCCCTCCGTTTCACAATGCTTGATCTTAGACAAAATTTCAAAAATATTAAGGAATCCCCTCCAAATTACCCCTATTAAATACTATTTATTTTTTCTCAATTATCTTGGGAGATTCACCAAAAAAAAAGAAATTTTGGGATATATGTAATGTGGGGGTATACACAAGGGTATAAATGGAAAAAAATTTACATGAACATCTCTTTTGAAACAAAAAAAAGGCTTTAAGAACAAGTATTGTGAAACGGAGGGAGTATTTTTTAAACTTATTCATGTGTATGAATACAATAGTTAGTTTTTATGCACATATAGTTAGTTTCGATGCACATGCAAAATAAGATGTATTTTCTGGTTATTTTGATGCAGATATGATTAGTTATGATGCACATGCATAAATATGACACACTTTTGTGCATCAGTTTTACCATGTAGATCCATCGATTTCGATCTTTTTTGTTTTGTAATGCACATTATGTCAATCTTGATGTATATTCAGCTTCTTTTGATGCACTCACAAAAAAGATACATTTTTAGTTATTTTGATGCACATAAAGTTAGTTTTGATGCACATTCAACCATTTTTTGATGCACATATAATCAGTTTTTATACACACACATATCTATGTACAAAGTTTTGGTGCACAATCGGCCAATTTTGATGCATATACAATCAATTTTGATACACAAACAAGATACACTTTTTAGTTATTTTGATGTAGATATGGATGCTTTGGATGCATAAAGTACAATTGGTTTTGATGCACAGATAAGTATTTATGCACACAATTTCAATGCACATTTGGCCATTTTTATGCACATAAAATCAATTTTGAACTTTTGATGCACACAAATAAGACATATACACTTATTATTTGTCTTGATACACATACATATACTTTTGATGCACACACAAATAAGACATATACACTTTGTATTTGTCTTGATCAATTGATGCACATATATATGCTTTTGATGCACATATATATGCGATTAGTTTTGATGCACCAACATATATTTATATATATAGTTTTGATGCACATTTGGTCATTTTTTATGCGCATAAAATCAATTTTAATGCACAAAGAAACAATTTTAATGCACAAAAACCCAATTTTGATGCACATTTTGTGCGCCCATGTGTCCTTTGCTCCAAAAAATACACGAATAAATAGTCAAAAATTTATTTGTGTCGCTTTCCCATTTTCAATTAAAACGACCAACGCCTTTGATTTCTTTCCATCAAATGTCTAATATTTATTCACCTTTCGCACCTGACTACCCATTCACATCTGAATCAAATATATTTTTTAATTGATCAAACTTTTTGTCAATGTAAATTTAAAAGATTGAATAAAAAAGAAATTAGAATTATCAATATGTGAGCCTACTAAATAAGGATGGCAACGGGCCACATAATGCCCTTCCCCGCTCTCATCCTCGTTAAGTAAATTGATTTTCATTTTTTTCCTTGATCTGGAATTGAAAATTGTCCTCATTCCCAATTTTGTTTCATTAGAGATTTCTCGTCTTCGTTTGCTTTCTTTCATTTTATAATCTCTGTCGATTTTCGAGTTAAATTCTCGAGTAAAATTTTTCATCTATCAACCTTATACATTATAAAGCAAAAATTATCTTTGATGAAAAATTATTCTACGTGATATAATTTTAATAAATTAACTTCAAGAAAATAATTTAATAAATTTTATTATGCTTACTAGACACCCTACCTTAATCATCTTTAATCTATAGTATTATATTAGATTTATTTTTTCAACGTGTTATATTGTCTACCAATCTTTATATTAATGTTTTACATATTTACAAACGTTATCTTATTGATTATGTTGTAAAAGATAAAAGCCCTAGTGCATAACCTAAACAAATTAACTTAAAAAATTGTTTTAATACATATTTTAATAAATTGTATTATGCTTTCTAGATAAGGTATTCTAATTATTATCATCTTTATAAAAATTGAGTATTTTATGCATATTAGTTTCTCAATAAAGACTGAAAAACTATTTAAGATATTCAATTTAATTGAATAAATATTATAATAATTTCAATCTAAATTTACGGCACGATCTCAACAAATGAAAAAATGTTTAAATATTTTCAAATTGAAATATGGGGCATAATCTTAAAAAAATTAATATTTATAACGCATATAATTTTAGCTACAATATTATATACATATATTTTATATTTTGTATTAATATTGTATATTGCATATTTTTAGTAAATCCATCTCATGAGTATCACGTGACTTGAACTAATTTTACCTAATTTATCATCCATGTGGATTACCTGTTTAAACTCCCATTAAAATCCTATATAATTTTCATTGGGTTATATATTGATATTCTTGTAAATATAAATGTTGGGACGATGTTGGGACCTCTGGTTCTAAACATCGGAACAACGATACCATTCTCCAGTTTTGATAATGGCAAACACCATATGGGAACTAACGTGCTTTGTCCAAGTATTTCGAAGGAACACATGTCAAGTCAAGAACTCCCATGAACGTCCATAGAACACAAGCATACACGATGAAGAGTTTCTCTCAAAGGAACTCTATAGAAAAAAGTTCCCATCACATGGGAACTCACATGTGCAGACAAAGACCGTTCAGCGCAAATCGCGGGATCCTGTCTCGGACAGAATGAAGGCTCAGTCTGAGGAACAGACTGACACGAGTGATCCAACGGTCCGATTGATTCAAGAAGTTGACCTAGTTCAAATTGAAGTCATATGTGAAGATTATACACTTGGGCTGCAAGCAAAGGGCATTTCGGACAAAATGAAAGATGCGATTGAAGCCCAAGTACAACCGAGTATAAATCCAAATGAATAATGCTAGGTTCAAGCACTTCTCCCAGAACTCACTTACATCCACAAAGAAAGAGAAAGAAAGAAGAAGAGAAGTCCCCGACGGCGAGTGTCTGATCTTGACGACGGTGAAGTCAAGTTCCCAAGAGCAAGGGACTGTGATCGGTGTAAGGTTTGATTTACTTGTCTTAGTTGAGTTGTTGACTTAGAAACTAGGTTGAGAAGATTCATTAGTGTTGCTAGAGTTAGGTAGAACTCCTTGGAACAGAGAAGTTTGAATCTGGCATGTAGTAACTAAGGAACAATCAATAATATAAGTAAGTCATTCAAAATCCTCCAAGCGGAGGTAGAGGTTTACCCATACAAATAGTTGGTTGTAGTGGGGTTCCTCTATAAAGGAATTGTGTACTTACAACTTTTAATACTTGCGGTATTGTTTCTTCCGCTGCCTTGTGAACAGCCAAAACGCTTGTTCCCAAGCTCTTGCTAACCCGTTACGATCCAACAATTGGTATCAGAGCAGGCTGCTCTAGATTTGTGTTAGCATCATAGGTTTCAAAATGGCTCACGAACTCACCCAAGTCGGTCACAACAACAGCAAGCCTCCAAGGCTCATTTCTGGTAGATTTGAGAGCTGACAACGCGACATGAAAGACTGGATGCGTAGTCAGGACTACCAAGCTTGGTGCGTCATAGAGAAAGGGAACTTCAGAATTGATCCAACCATTGAGAATGACCTCACCAAATGGGGGCCAAATGAATACAAATGCATGGAGGCCAACTTCAAGGCTAAACAGTACCTCAAAAATGCTATGACGGTTCAAGATTGCGACGGGGTGGCGAACCTAGATACAGAAATGGAAGTATGGGAAGCCATCCAACAAATGCACATTGGGAACTCATACCTCCGAGAAGATCTTCAGATGAATGCGAGAAGGGAGTTCTTCAACTTCCAAATGGAAATGGGAGAATCTGTCGACAGTTACCAATCCCGCTTTGAGGGACTTTACACCAAGATGGTTGGTCTAGGGATCACTAAAGAGGAAGTCACTGACAAAATGAAGGTCCAACAACTCTTCAACGGACTGACTGGAGAGTGGGCAAATTAGAGAACCATGTTCAAGGAGAACCCTGAAAATAGAGGCCTCATGCTCCATCAAGTTTTTGGGAAACTCGTAGGGCATGAGAAAAGAAAGCAAGACGACAAGGAGCAAAAGCGGGCACATCAAGGGATCTCTCTTAAACTTGAAAAGTTGCTCAAGTCAGTTCAAGAGCAACTTGAAGAATCTGAAGAAGAAGAGGATGAGGAACTGGTCCTAGTTAGGGGTGTCCAAACCTGGTTAACCGAAATCATGGTTAACCGAACTTCGGTTAACCATGATTTCAGTTAGCTAAAATCATGAACCGAAACCGAACCGTGAATCTCGGTTAACCGTAGTTTGGTTAACCAATTTTTCGGTTCGGTTTTCTCGGTTAACCGATAACCGTTTATGTAATTTTACCTTAAATAATTAAGACTAAAATAATAAAATTTGAATAAAAAAGTGATCAAGCAAGACTTTTATTATATATATGTACTTATATCATATTGTTTTGGTTGAGTAAACAAATATTGAGAGTATATACTACATTGTGTGGAATCAAACATTGTGTGTATTAATTTTTATCCCATCAAATTTAATAAGCGACCCTTATTTCAATGAGAAGTGGAAAAATAGTGTGTAAATTGTTAAAATTGAAGATGAAAAGACTCAAACTAGATTAACGCCTTGAACATCATAGATTTAACAACTAAATAAATCAAAGATAACTAATATTTGAATAAAATATTAATATATTTTTCGTTTTTCGTTTAACCGTTATATGTAAAGTCATGAACTGAAACCGAACCGATAAACCGAAAATATTTTCTTTCGGTTAACCAAACCGAAATTTAAAAAAAAATCAGTTTGGTTAACCTAAAAAATAATCGGTTTTTCGATTTTTGGGTTCGGTTTTTCGGTTTCAGTTTTTTATGGACACCTCTAGTCCTAGTTACAAAGGCCCTTCGATCCTTTTACAAAGGAAAGTTCAAAAGCGGCAATGGAAACTCACAGAAAGGATAGAGTTCCCAAAGAAAACCAGTTGAGAAGGACCTCTCGGACGTCACATGCTACAAGTGCTACAAAAAGGGACACTTTGCGAAAGAATGCCCACAAGGAACCGACGACCGAAGGCAAGGGAAGAAGGCCTACATCGCCACCCGGAGCGATGACGAGGACGTAGATCCTGAATCATGGGCACCCCCAGACATGTGCGCAATGGCCATAGGAGACACCACTGGGGAACAACCCAGTGAGGTAACTACTGAATCCGTTCTTGCTTCCTTAAATAATTATGAAAAACCTGAGTTGCTAAAAATTCTTCCGAGCCTTGTCAAAGGGCATTAAATTGCAAAAGAAGTTGGAGAAATCGGAACACACTAATGCTGAATTGGTTGGCCTTGAGTCTTGTTCAAATTGTGTGTCTCTAATAGATAAGCTTCAGTCTTATGTCTCTCACATTGTAGAGTTTGAGGATGAAATCAGGTCCCTAGAAAGTGATAAGAATGCCTTTCTACAAAACCTAGGCAAGAAAGGTGAGAGTCCTGAAGCCTCTAGTTCCCAAACCAAGTTCGTCCCTGCCAGACACGGAATAGAGTATAAGTCTGAGTGCCCTAAGAATGGGAAGTCACCTCTAAGTGAACAAGAAATCAACGAGTGTAGGGCCCTAGAACTTCAATGTGAGAAACAAAATGATGCGACCCTGCCTAGGCTCGGACCCAGCTCCTACCATTCCGAGACGGCCTAGACCTTGGAGACCCCCTTGGCTTAGGATTTAGTCTCATTTATGTATTTATTATATTATTTCTATTTCCGTCATTTATATTCCGTCTTTACTATTTTAGGCGTGTGTTCTCTTATGCTTAAGAGACCGGCTCATTATGGTAGAATAAGGCCCATTAGGGTTTGTTACACCTTTCTATTTATATTAACTACTATATTAGATTATGGGTTTTTCGGATGTGGGCCTTGATTGCATGTTAGGCCCAATCCGTGTACCTAGGGTTTCGAGCTTACTCTCTATATAAGAGGCACTCGGGACTCCTTTCAAGGCACGTCCAAAATGAATTAAGCCAGAGTTTTGAGTCGAGTTTCTCCTCCCCTTTGGCCCGGGCGTCACCCTATTCTTTTCCCGACCCCATATTCTCCTGGCCTACGCCAAATTAGGCCCCCTTCTCAATCATTTCACTTCACCTCTCAATCTCAAAGTCTAGGCTTCGGCCTCAAACCTATCCGGTTACTTGAGTCGGAGAAGATACGAATGTTTCGAGCCTAGATCCTCCCCTTGTAATCCTAGGGTCGCATCAATTGGTATTAGAGACTCAGGCGGTTCGAACGGATCTCGTTCTCGACACCACCCGACCACTTGTCGCGGTCTCCGTATCTGCCAAGTGAGTTCGGCTATTTTTAAAAAAAAAAAATTGCTTCCGGTTGTTCTTCCTTGCGTGCACCTCCATTGGGGAGAAGGTCCAAAATTGCTTTGACTTTCCAACATGCAGATCGAGAATTAGTTCCCATTTTTTCCCCAAATCCACGTGATTGTGTGCAATTTAGTTAGTTCCTGTTTCGTGGGTGCATTAGTATTGTTGCCAAATTCCGAATCTTTTTTTTTATATCCTTTCCTAAATAAATCCAATTGCCCACCTCTCTGCATGTAAAACTTAAATTTGGAGAGATACGTTTCTGTTGGTGAGTTTTTTTTTATCTTATTTGTTTCATTTTTTTAGAAAGGAGCCGAGCATATAACAGAAGAAGAATCGGCATTGAAAAAAACGTTTTTTTCTTTTATTTGTTATCTTTTTGTAAAGATCTTACCTATATAAAAGATTTCGTTATTTTTTTATTTTTAGGATAGTTTATATATTTTTCCGATTTGTAAGAGATTTTTTCGGGTTGTGGAAGATCTCTAGTAATATTAAAAAAAGAAAAAAAGAGAGAAATCCAGAGAGGCCAAGCCATGTCTTGGACTTGCTCTCACCTGCGCCGGCGCCCACTTTAGATAAGCCTATGTCGTCGGACACCCTAATCGACATGCCTTTGTCTTTGATGCCCGACGCCGACCCTGAGCCCATAATCGAATCTGCCCCTGTGTCGACACCGTATATTTTAATCTTCGAGAAGACCCACGTCGATGTCATGGTTTTGATTAGGTCGCATCCTTCTTCTCTCGTCTCCACCACGTCGAAGCGAGGACGCTTCGAATCTAAGGGAGGGAGGATGATGCGACCCTGCCTAGGCTCGGACCCAGCTCCTACCATTCCGAGACGGCCTAGACCTTGGAGACCCCCTTGGCTTAGGATTTAGTCTCATTTATGTATTTATTATATTATTTCTATTTCCGTCATTTATATTCCGTCTTTACTATTTTAGGCGTGTGTTCTCTTATGCTTAAGAGACCGGCCCATTATGGTAGAATAAGGCCCATTAGGGTTTGTTACACCTTTCTATTTATATTAGCTACTATATTAGATTATGGGTTTTTCGGATGTGGGCCTTGATTGGATGTTAGGCCCAATCCGATCCCCCTTCTTTGTACCTAGGTTTCGAGCTTGCTCTCTATATAAGAGGCACTCGGGACTCCTTTCAAGGCAGGTCCAAAATGAATTAAGCCAGAGTTTTGAGTCGAGTTTCTCCCCCCCATTGGCCCGGGCGTCACCCTATTATTTTCCCGACCCCATATTCTCCTGGCCTAAGCCAAACTAGGCCCCCTTCTCAATCCTTTCACTTCACCTCTCAATCTCAAAGTCTAGGCTTCGGCCTCAAACCTATCTGGTTACTTGAGTCGGAGAAGATCCGAACGTTTCGAGCCTAGATCCGCCCCTTGTGACCCTAGGGTCGCATCACAAAAGAACGCACATCTCGAAGAAAAAATTAGGGTCCTGGAAAGATGAAAAAAATGGTAAGGAAGACTACTATACTGGAAACACTGGGCATAAGCTTTATGTCCAGATTGCTAAGGGTTGGGTCACGGGTGTACAACAAGGAAACTATGGATAGAAATAGGATCCAGAGACCTCATCCTAAGTACTACCTGGTAGAATACTACAAGACATGTTGGAATTGTGGCGCTCATGGGCACTACAAGGAAGCATGTCCCAAGAGAAAAGCCCAAACCTATAGGAACCTTCAATTCCTGAACAAGCAAAAACAACATGCTAATCACCCAAGGAACTCTAAACTTGGGAACACTCGCGATATCAATATCGCTGACTATGTCCTAAATGAAAATATTTTTCCTTGCAAGGGACCAGGCAAGAGTCATCTTGTTTGGGTCTCCAAACACTAATTTCTCCTTGTAGGTGGCAGTGAGAGGGAACAATACATGGGTCATAGACAGTGGGTGCTCAAATCATATGACAGGAAACAAATACATCCTTATCTCACTCCACACTCAAGCCGAAGGAGGCCACGTATCCTTTGGCAACAAAAACAAGGGGGAATCTTAGGAATAGGAGAAGTATTGCTCAATCGATCAATCAAAGTTAGCAATGTAAATGTGGTGAAGGATCTGGGATACAATCTCTTAAGCGTATCACATATGTGTGATCAAGAGAACAATGTGGTGACATACGACTCAAGAGAATGCCTAGTTATCAACTAAAGGACCAACAAAGTAATCCTGAGAGGAAGAAGAACCAACAACGTGTATGTGGTAGATACATACTTTGAACCACCAAGGAAACTGTGCCTTGCGAGCTCCCATGATGAAACGGAACTCTGGCATCGAAGACTGGGTCATGCAGATATCAATCAAATCATGAAGCTCTATCTACAAGACCTGGTCATTGGTCTCCCACGAATCAACCTTGAGGGAGCCAAGATGTGCGAAGCATGTGTCCGTGGAAAGCAAACCAGGAACTCTTTCAAACCCAAGAAAGTGGTGAGCACGACAAGGCCCTTAGAGCTAATCCACATGGATCTCTGTGGTCCTATGTAGACAGCCAGCTATGGTGGGAAAAGGTACATGTATGTTTTAATTGATGATTTTTCTAGGTTCACCTGGGTTATTTTCTTGAAGGCAAAGTCAGAAGCATTCAAGGAATTCAAGCCCTTCATTAAAAGAACAGAAGTCAGCATGGGATTAAAGCTGAAAGCCATCATATCTGATCATTGAACTGAGTTCAAGTACTCAGAGTTCCTCAACTTCTGTGACAAAAATGGGACCTCTCACAACTTCTCGGCCCCTCGCACTCCTCAGCAAAATGGTGTTGTCGAAAGAAAGAACAGAACCCTGGAAGACATGGCTAGAACCATGATGTTAGAAAGTGGAGTTCCGGAGTACTTTTGGGCTGAGGACATCTCCACAGCAACCTATATCCTAAATCGGGCAATGATTAGGCCCATGATAAAAAAAGACATCCTACGAGCTGATCAAAGGAAGAAAACCCAACATCTCTCACCTTAGGACCTTCGGATGCAAATGCTTTGTTCACAACAACGGCAAGGACAACCTTGGCAAGTTTGACCCCAGGAGCGATGAAGGAATATTTCTGGGGTACTCCTCTCAAAGCAAGGCGTACAGGGTCTATAACAAGAGGACCAAGAAGATAGAGGAAGGTATTCACGTCATCTTCAACGAAAAATCCGTAAAGGTGGGAACAAGCGCCCAAGGAAAGGGACCTCTGTTCAAGCTAATCAGACAAGAAGAAGAAGAAGAAGACGATGATGAACTAAGAAAGAGAGATGAAGACTATCCAAGTGGGAACATCGCCCCACAATTAGGAAACAACGAAGGAGATCAAAATTCCACAGATCAAAGCTCCTTTGAAGTTCCCTCCTCAACAGAAGAACCACAAGATGCATCGAACTCTCTTGTTCCCCAAAATGAAGTTGTACCAGAATCCAGTGTTCAGGGGGAACAACGAGGGAACCCTGAAGAGAATCCTGACGAGAGTCTCGGCGAAGAAGTTGAGCACAACTGTTCCCCTGAAGAGGAGGAGGCTCAAGATACAGATGAAGAGACAAGGGAACAGGTTGATGTCTCGCATATCCGAACTAGGAACTACCACCAGAAGAGGGATCACCCCATCGATAACATCATCACTCCCTATGACAAAGGTGTTCAGACTCATTCCTCTCTCAATAATTTATGTGCTTTTAACGCCTTTGTCTCGCTGGTGGAACCAAAAAGCATCAAAGAAGCTTTAAAGGACCCAGACTGGATCCAAGCCATGCAAGAGGAACTCCATCAATTCGAGAGGAACAAGGTGTGGAAGCTAGTTCTTAGGCCCAAGAACAAGAACATCATAGGAACTTGATGGGTCTTTAGAAACAAGCTTGATGATACTGGGGTTGTAGCAAGGAACAAGGCACGACTGGTTGCACAAGGATACAGGCAAGAGGAGGGAATCGACTATGATGAGACCTTCGCACCAGTTGCACGAATTGCGATGTCTCCTCATAGCCTATGTTGCTCACAAGGGATTCAAGTTGTACCAGATGGATGTGAAGACGGCCTTTCTCAATGGGCACCTCAAAAAAGAAGTATATGTAGCTCAACCCCCAGGATTCGAAGATGAGAAGCTACCTAACCACGTCTACGTTTTGGAGAGGGCCCTCTACGGGCTCAAACAAGCTCCCCGAGCATGAGAAATTTAAGAACCTCATGAGCAGTGAGTTTGAGATGAGTCTCATAGGGGAACTCACGTTCTTCTTGGGACTCCAAATATCTCAAACCAAGGAGGGAACAAGGATTCATCAACAAAAATACATCAGACTAATGCTCGTGAAGTATGGGATGGAACACTCCATGCCCATCGACACTCCCATCTCACCAAATTCAAGGCTCAATGCGGATGAAACAGGTATAAGTGTGGACCAAAGAAACTATCGAGGTATGATTGGGTACCATCTCTACTTGACTGCTAGTAGACCTGATATCATGTTCTTCGTATGTCTTTGTGCTCGTTTTCAAGCTAACCCAAAGGAATCACACCTGAAAGAGGTAAAGAGGATTTTCAGGTATCTCAAAGGGAACGATAACTTGTGTCTTTGGTATCCAAGGAACAGTTCCCTTGAGCTCATTGCTTACACAGATGCAGATTTTGCTGGGCATCTAGTGGATAGAAAGAGTACATCTAGAATGGCCCAGTTCCTAGGGTCATGTTTAGTCTCATGGGGATCAAAGAAGCAAAATTCAGTGGCACTCTCCACAGCTGAAGCAGAATAAGTGGTTGCCGCATCATGTTGCTCCCAGGTTCTATGGCTTAAGTCTCAACTACAGGATTACGGTATGTCCTTCGGCCCTGTTCCCATACTCTGTGATAATACAAGTGCCATTAACATTTCCAAAAATCCTGTGCATCACTCTCGCACTAAGCATATAGACATTAGGCATCATTTCCTACGTGATAATGTTGAAAATGGGAACATCTCTATGGAACACTGTAGAACGGAAGAGCAAATTGCGGACATTCTCACTAAAGCTCTAGACAGACGTCCCTACCAGCGTTTTCGAATGCTTCTAGGGATGATAACTCTAAACTAAACAAGTCCGTGTTTGTCTCTCCCTCAATGCCTGACTAGTCTAAATAGAAATGCATGATAGGAAATACTAGGATTTATTGCTTTCATTTTGCCATATTACTAGTCTAGAGCTCTCTTATGTACAGTGGAACATGATTTCCTTTTGGCCCAAAATGATAAACCAGAGTTCCCTTTAACCCTCTCTATAAGCCACCATGACGGTTGATCATAAAACCAACCCTTAACCTAAGGACCAGACAAACGCTTCTCATGAGCCAAACTCTTTATCCCTTTTTATCGAGTTGTAGTTGTTTGGCTCCCTTTTGAGTTCCCTAGCCTCATAAAGAAATTGAGTGTGAGTTCCGTTAACTTCTCCACTCAATACGACCTTTTGAAAGATCATGGGAACTGGTGTGCACAAGCAAGGGAACACTACTATCTGACGAAGACGAATCGTCTCTTGGGAAACAGAAAATTGTGTCATACTCTGAAGCGTTTTGGGCCAAGCATTTGAAAATTCAAAAAGACTTCCCTTGGAAGAGAGCGACGCGTGTCACAAGCGTGCTATGGAAGTTGAAACGCTCCTCCGCATGTATTGGCCAACGGTTATCGAGGACACTCTTCTTTCCCTTTCTACCCTTTGCCTATCCTCTCTTAAAAGCCCTATTTTGCTATTTTTGGGCCCTTCTTCCTCATTCTTCCCTGCAACTCTCTCTCTCTGCAACTTCTCTTCCTCCCTCTTTCGAGCAAACCTCCAAAAATCGTTTCTTCCCAAAACTTCCAATGGCTCCAGCCCACTCTTTCGAACAAATTCGAGAGTGGATCCACAAAATCCTAAAACCCTTTTCCTCTCCATGTTAGACGATATCGAGAAAGAACAAAGTCTTGTTCTTCACGACGTTCTAATTGAAGGACCTTACAACTATGTAAGTCCTCTCCTTCCTCCTCCTCCTCCGGCAGCGCAAACCCTAGCGCCGCCGTCATCCACCGTTTCTCAATCTCCCTCCGTCTCCTCCTCCAGAACTGTCATAGTTGACAGTTTCGGATCCGAACCCCCATCCAAACACGAAAAACCCAAACCCTCAAAATCCAAACACTCCCATGAATCCAAACGCTCCTCCAAACGCAAACATTCCCAGATCTCCTCTTCTTCCCTCCACTCTGAACCAAAGAAGAAGTCCTTTCTCAAAATGGACGAAGTTCTCAACCTCTCCAAACCTGACTCCTACGTCGTCAAACCGCCTCTAATCTTTCCTCTCCTACCCGCCTCTGGGACCTCACAATCCCAAACTCAACCACCCTCTTCTTCCTCTCTTCCCTTGATCGAGGGAACATCCAATCCTCCTCCCTCGACTCCCTCAAAACAAAAGACTCCTCCACCACTCACCTCCCCCATAGACAAGTCTCCCTCTCACAATCCAAAAACTGCCTCTGGGAACTCCAGTCCCAAGGCTCCCGTCACCACTCCTCCTCATCCAACCTCAAAGGTGTCCCCACATACCTCCCCACTTCATCCATCTTCTTCACCACACTCTCCCTCCACCATAAAGCTCCCTTCCTCCTCTCTGGCCCAGAAAACCATCGACCTCGACTTTGATGAGGACAATCTGCCCATCGGAGTAATTGCCCGCAAGAAGGCCAAGGATCTGCCTCCCATAGTCATGGGGACTGCCGAAGAAGAGGCCCAGCTCAAAGCCCTCGAGGCAGAATTCAGAGACGCCCTCACAGGTCCTCCCGAAGAGCAAGGGAGCAATGCCCAGAACGATGGGAACCCAACACTGTCTGATGGTGTTGGGCCAAGCAACCGTCATCCAAGAGATGACGAAGAGGAAATGGTCCTAACCTCCTCTAAAGAAGAAGGGACCTCAAGTGATGACGCTGAGGAACACGGCAAGGCCGATGTCGAGAAAGAGCATGTCGTCATAGAAACTCCAGGACACCAACTGGTGGTGTCGGAGGGTGTCCAAGACACAAGGGACCTTCCACTCATGATTGAAGCGGCTGAATCCCCCCAGCTGAAAAGAAAGACTGCTGTCTCTAGTGGGAACAAGCAAAAGAAGGCGAAGAAGACTGCCTCGAAGAGGGTTCCCATCAAGGATGACAGGAAACTCATCCCTCCCCTTGTGCTCAACGAAGAACAACTCCAAGAAAAAGGCCTTGGGGAGCTCTGGGACCTCATTAAGGCCCAGGGATGGGAACATGTCTGTGAAGCTGCTGTGAGCGTCGACCCCGCTGAGGTGCGCCTCTTCTACAATCATTTCGTCATAGAGGGCACCAAGGGAACTCTCTCCCTCTAGGGCGACGACTATGTCTTCACCGCATCTACTCTTCGCCACCAACTTCAAGTTCCTGTCCAGGGCCTCAACGTGGTCCCTCTCAAGACTTAGGGCGAGTTCAACAGCGAGGTGATCTTCAACGCAATCTATGAGGGCCGTGTTCCCAGGACTGGAACACCCACTCATAATCTGTCCCTCATCACTAAGTTGGCCCACCAATTCATCATCACAGTGGTGATCCCAAGGCAGGAGAAGCGTCACCAGCTCAACATCCAGGACACCATCCTTCTCTACCACTTCCTCCACAAGATGCCCATAAACCTTCCTTGCATCATTTTCGGGCACATGGAGAAGTGCATGGCATCGACTTCTCAGTCCCTTCCCTATGCTGGTTTGATCAAGAAATTGATGATCAAGGAGGGGCTCTACGATGCTGACAAAGAGGAAGTGACCATTGGAAGGGAATTGGACCTTTCCGTGGTCCAAAAGATGTGTCACTCAGAGCAAGATGAGGACCAGGAGACGCTTCCCTCTGATGACGTTCCAGAGGTTGGGAACACACAAATGTTGATGCACATTGCCAACACACTTGATAGGATGGCAAGGAACTAAGAAAAGATCATCCACGCCTTGAATAGACTGAGTGAACTCCTGCTCCCGCCAAGCCCATGATCTCCCCTTTTCTTCCCCTTATCCTCAATGTTCCCACAACATTTATTGTGTTCCTATGTACATATTTTTGCTTAAGTAATAAAATGGTTTTTAGTATGAATGCGTGTTCCTTTCTTCCTTATTTATGTGTTCTTTGTTTTCGATGATGTCAAAAGGGGGAAAGACAAAAAATGCGAAATGAGTTAAGTTGAAAAGCTATCACAGAATATGCTTAGGCTAAGGGGGAACAATTGCACAAAAAGCTAAGTACAAACTCAGTGTTTCTTAAAAGTGGCTCCCTAGGACCTTGCTTAGGAACTCATCTACATATCATGCTTTGAAATACTTGCTTATTTTGTGATGGGTTTGTCATCATCAAAAAGGGGGAAATTGTTGGGACGATGTTGGGACCTCTGGTTCTAAACATCGGAACAACGATACCATTCTCTAGTTTTGATAATGACAAACACCATATGGGAACTAACGTGCTTTGTCCAAGTATTTCGAAGGAACACAAGTCTAGTCAAGAACTCCCATGAACGTCCATAGAACACATGCATACACGATGAAGAGTTTATCTCAAAGGAACTCTGAAGAAGAAAGTTCTCATCACATGGGAACTCACATGTGCAGACAAAGACCGTTCAGCGCAAATCGCGGGATCCTGTCTCGGACAGAACGAAGGCTCAGTCTGAGGAACAGACTGACACGAGTGATCCAACGGTTCGATTGATTCAAGAAGTTGACCTAGTTCAAATCGAAGTCACATGTGAAGATTATACACTTGGGCTGCAAGCAAAGGGCATTTCGGACAAAATGAAAGATGCGATTGAAGCCTAAGTACAACCGAGTATAAAGCCAAATGAATAGTGCTAGGTTCAAGCACTTCTCCCAGAACTCACTTACATCCACATAGAAAGAGAATGAAAGAAGAAGAGAAGTCCCCGGCGGCGAGTGTCTGATCTCGACGACGGTGAAGTCAAGTTCCCAGGAGCAAGGGAACTGTGATCGGTGTAAGGTTTGATTTACTTATCATAGTTGAGTTGTTGACTTAAGAACTAGGTTGAGAAGATTCATTAGTATTGCTAGAGTTAGGTAGAACTCCTAGGAACAGAGAAGTTTGAATTTGGCCTGTCAAGTAAGTCATTCAAAATCCTCCAAGTTGGTTGCAGTGGGGTTCCTCTATAAAGGAACTATGTTCTTACGGCTTTTAATACTTGCGATATTGTTTCTTCCGCTGCCTTGGGAACAACCTAAACGCTTGTTCCCAAGCTCTTGCTAACCCGTTACGATCCAACAATAAACTGACTAATTTATAATTTTAATCTAGACAATACCAATATAATATGAAGGATATCAAATATCAATCAAAAGGAATTATAAAATTGAGTACTAATTTAAATTTGAGGTATTTCCACGATTCTTTAAAGGGAATTAATTTCCTTTTCAACAAAAAATGAAACGACCAACAACATTTTTTGTGTGTATTAATTCCCCAAGAATTTTCTCATCGAAGACAACACAAGACAAGACACCTCATCTGTGTCCATATTTCCATCTATGTGCAAAAAAATATACTACTCTGTTTAAAAAAAAATGTCATCCTCGTCGTCACTAGGGGTGGACACGGTTGGTTAACCGGAGTTTCGGTTAACCGAACATCGGTTAACCGGAATTTCGGTTAGTAAATTTCCATAAACATAACCGTACCGTTCGTTATCGGTTAACCGTTAACCGTAAAACTCGGTACGGTTTTTCGGTTAACCGACTTGTTTTTTTAATTAAAATTTTAATAAAAAATCAAATATATAATTAAAAAATTACCTTATTTTTCAATAAAATAAAAACAAAAAGGTGATAGATGATCTGAGATTTATTAGCATCATATGTAAGCATATTATTAAGCTAGATACGCTTTTCTTCTAAAGTAACTTCTAGCTTTGTGTTTTGCCCAGAAAACTTGTCAATGACCTGTAGTCTGTAGATATAAAACATATTTCTACTACATTGCTAACTATTACCTTTCTGTATAAATAATAGGATATAAAGTTTAAACTAAATGATAATTACTTTACAATATGAATGAAGCTTATTTATTTGGCATCTTCAAAATAACTAAATTGTTGCTACTGCATCAAAGTTATATGGCATCGGCTATCACCTAACGTATTTCTTATCCTACCCAAAGATGCAATTATTGGTATTTACGAAGAACCTGTCTCTCCTGGATAGTGTAATATGGTCGTCGAGAGGCTGGACAATTATAGTTTATTAAATTACATTTATTTTTAACTAAAACTAATTAGAGATATAATTCTCTTTTTAAAAACATATAATATAGTAAAAATATTATCGGTTATACGGTTAACCGTTCGTGAAAATGTTAATAACCGTATCCGAACCGTTAAAAGTATCGGTTGGTTAACCGTAACCGATTAATTTTTTTTTCGGTTCGGTTAACCGTAAAAAGTGATCGGTTTGTCGGTTATACGGTTCGGTTTTTCGGTTACAGTTTTTTTTGCCCAGCCCTAGTCGTCACCACGAGAAATGGAAATTTGCATCCTCGTTGTCGTCCGTATCATCACCAAAACTAAAACCCTTGTCAATTATATTAGAAATCTACCTAGTATAAATATAAAGCAAAAATCAAGTCTCTACAAAAAATTAAGCCACGTGTCAGAATGTGAAAAAAAGGAATTTTTTATTATTTTAATAAATTATATTCAAAATTTTCCATTATCTCCCCCCACTTCCCCACTCCATGTAAATTTTTTAATTACTTTAATAAATTTTATCCAAATTCTCTACAAATTTCCACTTCCCCACTCCATGTAAAACCACCGCACCTTTCCATCTCCATCAAAATTTATAAAAGGCTATTGGGCTTTGTAATTTTATTTAGTTGTGTGAAGTACATAATAAGACATTTCTGCCTAAATTTGATGAAGGATTGTCTACCATAGGTGAGAAAAAAAATATGTATTATGCATTATTTCCCTTTGTTGTTAGATAGGTTAATTTCTTATTGATTTAAGCACAAGTTTCTTACAATATATTGGACTTTGAAAATTATGTCTAAGAATTATAAATAGTATATTTTATTGAACCTTTAAATGAAAATGTTTTGAAAATTCACTATTTGTTGTAGATTTTACTTGAGCTATAATTTTACTTTATATTTCATGATTTTTCTTTTTAAAAAAATTGTATTTTAAATATGTTAAGTTGTATTAAATGATTATCTAAAAGTAAGTTAAGACTATAAAATTAAACGTATTTTATTAATATTAAAAAATAATTTATATATTTTTATAATCACCCGTATATAATACGGGAATAACACTAGTTAATTTGTATAGCAAAGTGATGAGGAAACTTAGAGGATTTCTGTAGGAGTCCATAGCAGCCAAAATTAATACCCCCACCCACTTTTGAGGGGCTCATAGTATTCCACTTTTTTTTCCAAAATCTAGTTCGTGATCGTGGCCAGTCATCACACCATATGATATATTGATATATATTCCGCAAACTAAAATTCAACTTATAGAATTATCATATTGTACACTTTTGTGATGAAAAATGAAAAGCAGAGCCCCAAAAGCATAATTCCAATATAAGAAAAAAAAAAAAAGTCAATCCTACATTATTTATATTCCACTTCCACTACGTAGTTTCTTCATATGTAATTCATGTGAAACACTTACATTTATGAAAGTTAATGTAGCTAATTATAAATTAGTAGACTCAAAAAATCGCATGAATGTTTTTCTCATCCATCCACTTCCTCCGTAGTAAACTCCTATACTATACTGTACTTTTTTTTTTTTTTTTAACTCAACTCTTATACTCTATACCTTATGGCAAAAAATGGTCGTTCGACCTTTACTTTTAAATGTGTCTCATGTTGCTTTTACTCCCGAGCTTTGAACACTCTCTTCAAGCAGTAAGTACGTCCTACTGCTGTAAGCGAATGCCTTGTCACTTAATAATAGGAACTTGTTGTTAATTGATAGATGCACACAGATCATTCGAAACTAGTTGGAGTCTCATACCCTATACACGTTATAATAGGGATGAAAAAAATAACTTTGATATTTGTAAAATTAATTATTGTACGATTATAACAAAAATAGATACAATAAGCTATAATACTCGTAAAGTAATAATCAAAAACCAAAGTGCTTAGAAAAAAAATAGAAGACAAAATATGCTTATACTCGGATAACACAATGTAATCGAAAGTAATTGTCAAAATCAATGTTTAGAAAATACTTTATCGAATTGGAGTCGTGTTTCTAAATTTCTAATTATTATATACCATTATAAAAATTAATCAATAGGTGTTTGCTAATGTCTATTTATTTTGTAAATATATTACCTAAAATTAGAAAAATGAATTCAATCTTTAATGTCAATATTCTCTCAACTTTTGAATTGTGGAAAAAAAACGATAGAAATATTTTCTTTTAGATAACTTCAAATAACAATTTGTATGAGATGGTTAGAATAATAATTTTTTGATACAATTCATTAAAACATAGTGTTTGTTAGATAAATTTAAAAATGATTTGTATTAGATCAATTAGAATACTAAGATTTGACCAAAAAAATTAGAATACTAAGATATTTTAGGTAATTAAATTCAAAACAAATGTTTCTATAAAATTATTTGAATAGTAAAATATTTTTAGATCAAATTTTCATTAAAAAATAAGTTGTATTAGTTAGTGGTGGAAGTAGGAAAGTGGGTTGATTTTTTTTTAACACCAACAAAACTATTCATTAACACAAGAAGCTCCATTCCTTGAGAAGCTACGAGTATCCGAGTAGAAAAGGTTTTGGAAATTTTCAATAGAAATCTTCATCTTTCCCTCAAAGGACCGCCAATCATCATCATCATCATCAATAAGCTTATGACATTTATTTCTCTTCTTTCGCTTGAAGCCTCCAAATGGAAAATTTCGTGTTTTGAGCATCCCACTTGAATTTGTTCACTCTAGCACTTTAAAACCACGTGATCTCCTCTTTTTTACATTACGTCTCTCTCCTCCAAAGCCAAATCCTTCCTTCTGCTAACAAGCTCACCTCTCCACCCTTTTTTACCAAACTCGCGAAGCTCCTCTCGAATTTTCCTCAAATTCCTCCCAATGTTCCCAACATGTAAATAGTCCCAATCTTCAAGATCCAAAGCACATCTCTCCAACTTTCCTTCAATTCTTACCACCACATGAACACTTCCAAGTTTTTTTCCAAGCATTCCGAACAAATTCCCGATAATTTTCATCTTCCAAACACATAGATTCAAACCGGAATGATTTGACTCTTTTAGATTGAGTTGCAATCTCCCACCCAGGTTTTATCCTTATGAAAAGAAACACTTTTTAACCCAAAAACTTAATCCAATGGATAGAGCTTTCCCCTTATATTCTAGTAGATTTTAGACTTATGCCCAATGTGGGACAACAATATTTTCTCCAGCATTGTGATAAAAGGTATAGGAATATTAAGAGGTGTAGAGTTTAAATTCTATCTTAGTCTCTTCACAATCAAACCCTCATCATTCTTCCTTTTTATTAAATCGAGTTGGTAAGTGTAAATCGATTTATCTATGTCATGAGTTCGAAAGTTTAGTATCGAATGTGGGTTTCTTGTAAAAAAAACAAAGGTTTTTTTTTTTGATCGAAAACAGAGAGTTAGTCGTGGCCTTTTTTCTTGTCAAATTTTTAACGTTTAAACTTGTTATAAAATTACATTTTTATTCTTAACTAGGGCTTGTTATGGGTCGGGTTATGGGTGGGTGGAGCACTTTCACCACCCGACTCACGAAATAAATTGTATCACCCGAACCACCCATCACCCGCGAAACCTTTCACGGTTTCACCCATATCCGACACACCCGTCACCCGCGAATTCTAAAAATACAATAAAATTTCAGAATTAATATAAAAAAAGTTAATGCAACAATCTGCTTATTGAAGTGATATCCAGGATATTCTCAAACATTTTATTCGTCAAGATTCACATATGTTGACCCACAAATTTCTATATCTTTCATTTGCTTAAGTTCCAATAGTAATCATCAACTTCCTCTCATTAAAACAAGTTCTTAGGTCATTCAGATCCCTTAGCAAAAATGTTTACATTATTGTAAGCCTTTAGGGTCCGTATAGCTTTAATATTTTAAAAACCCCAATTTTTTTTAAAAAAAAGTCCTCAAATCCCAAACTTTTTTTTAGGAAAAAATAAACCTAATTTTAATTTAGGATAAACTTTTACGGGTGAAACGGGTGGTGGATGATGGGTTCGGTTAAATGAGTGAAAAATTTCACTCATATTCGACCCGTCACCCGACCCACCCGTCACCCGCTTCATTATAGTTTTTCACCGAGAAGAATCCCACAATAGTCCTAGTTTCAATTAGTTATTCCGAAAATATACCCTCACTCTATCTTATTTCCAAAACTATATTTTTTTTACTAAAAAATACTAAACTACCCCTAATTAATAATCCTAACCAACTATTTTCAAACCACGTTCAGCACGTAAAAAACCTACAACACCCCATCAATCCACGTTCAGTGTGTAAAAAACCTACAACACTCCATTGAATCATTGATCGCTCAGCCCTGCAGTACCACCGATCACTCAGTCCTCGCTTAGACATCGCTCAATCCTCGTACATAAATTCGTGCATGTTGGTTTACGCTTTTGAACCAAAATCAATCATGTGGGTAAATTCATCAAATTAGATTACCTTTATGAGATGTGTTTTGACCAAATTCAACTCTTTACGTAAATTCGATGCTTTAGTGTAAATTTCGTTTTTTTTTGTATTGTACATGAATTAAGTGTTGTACGCCTGTACATGAATTAGGTCAACCCACCATCAATTAAACTGGCAATCAGTTAGTTATATAATTGATCGACAAACTTAGTGTAAACGGTAAATTAGTGTAAACATGGAATTCATATACTCGATCGCTTACATAAATTATATAAAATTAGTGTAGAAGCTACATAAAATTATATAATTGAACAACAATTGGTTGTAGACATTAATCGGCAAAGTTATATAATTGATAGGTTACATAAATTGCATATACTTTGATTAAATAAAATTATTATAGAACCTATGTAAAATTAGTTTATACATAAATTTAACAATCCGGTATGTGACTCCCATCCGATATTAATTAATATAAATATGAACTTAATGTAAATTAGGATCAAGTAAGGTTACAATAAATGTAAAAAAAAAAATTTGGTTGAAATGAATGTAAAATTATTGTACGTAGAAGAATTGTGTTCAAAAGGATTGATGGGTCGGATTTTGTGGGATATTTAAATCTGTCAATGACCTTTTTTGATTGTTTGGGATTGAAATTTCGGCTGAGATATGGATATCATTAGGGGAAATTTCAGAATTTGGTGGATTGGAAGATATTGGATTGGACCGATTTTGATTAGATAAGGAAGGAGAGATAAATTTTCGGGAGTAAATTGAAGAAAAAAAGTTTTAATATTGTATTGTGGTTGTTGGTTTAGGATAAGGAAAATTTAATGTAACAAGATTAATTAAACTATAAAAATTATTTTACACAAAATTGTTCTACACAAATTTATATAGCAAAATTAGCTAATACAAAATTTATGTAATGAAAATAAAATAAAGTACACTCCCGTTGGAACAAAAGATTAACCTATATGAATTAATTTTCACAAAGTTATACTGTGTACTACATAAAATTACCTTACATAAAATTTGTGTAACAAAATTAACCAACACGAATTTATGTAACAAAATTAATGTAACTAAATTAATCTACACGAATTATTCTACATGATTTTTTTTTAATTACTCTACATGACTTTATGTAACAAAATTAACCTACACGCATTACTGTACAAGAGTTTATGTAACAAAATTAATGTAACCAAAATAACCTAAAACACATTACTCTATAACACAAAATTTTGTAACATAAGTTATGTACCAAGAATACCTTACATAAAATTTGTGTAACAAAATTTATGTAAGAAAAACACCTTACATAAAATTTATGTAACATAATTTTATGTAACAAAAATACATTACATAAAATTTGTGTAACAAAATTTATGTAACAAAAACATCTTACATAAAATTTGTATAACATAATTTATGTAACAAAAATATCTTGCATAAAACCCGTGTAACAAAATTTATGTAACAAAAATATATTGTATAAAATTCGTGTAACAAAATTTATGTAACAAAAACACCTTACATAAAATTTGTGTAACATAATTTATGTAACAAAAATACATTACATAAAATTTGTGTAACAAAATTAAAAATAGGGGTATTTTAGTCTCATTATTTGCAAGAGGTTACTATTGGAAAAATTAAGATGTAAGGGTATATTTCTGAAATAAATTATTGAAATTAGATTAGTTATGTCTTTTCCTCTTTTTCACCCATATAATTAGATCCGGTGAAACGGGTGGTGAGTCACCCACGGGCCCTATTCTTAACATAACATTGGAATTTTACAAGTATATATGTTTGGCTGTCGACGTGAATACGTGATAACCGCGTTTCTGTATATGTGGCCGCAAGTAAGTCTATGGAAAAATAATATTCATAACACTAATTAATTAATTAGTTGACTAAAATGTGTGAGGGTTAGTCATTTTCTGTTTGGGTTACTTGCCAGGAAATTTACACCCAAATACAAGAGGACGAAGGAATGATAACAAAAGTCCAACTTTTTCTGAATGCCCTCAAAATTCTTGTATAGAAGCATCCTTGTTTGTGTGTGGACTTGTATTTCTTCTCCCAAACGCGGAATCCGCCCCCTACTTCAACTCTTTATCCGATTCAACATTTCACACTCAATTCCTCTTCTACTTTATTCGAATCCCATTGTATATAAATTTCTCAGCCGGCCGATCGCCATTTTTCTTCCTTAATAAACGTCAAACACCCATAACAGACCCATAAGCAGACCGCAATTTTTCCCCATTTCTGTACAAATTGGGAAGAGCTTGTTTCTTTAATTTCTCTCGCTGTTTTTGTTTTTCTACCTGTTCTTTGATTCAATTGGGTGGAAACGGTTTCATTGGGTTATGTGGATTAGCTTTTAGAAACCCTAGAATTTATTTGATTTCAATTTCAACCTCGACATGGCTGCATCCGCTCTATCCCCACCTTTACGGCGCCGGAGATCGCCTTCTCTGGAGGCGCTTCTGGCGCCGGTCGACCTCACCGACGGGGGACTCATGCGGACGCTCTTATCTCTCGCCAGAGAATTGGTTTCTTCTTCGTCGACCAAGAAGACGGCGTTTCAGAAGAAGAATTCGAGGTCTTTGATCAGAAAGGTTGAGGTTTTCGCTCTTCTCTTGGAGTCCTTGAAGGAACTGGGGGTATTCTATTCTTATACAACTCTCTTGTGCTTTAAGGAGCTGTATTTACTTTTGTACAGATCAAAAATTCTCCTCGATTACTGCTCCCAATCATCTAAATTGTGGCTGCTCCTTCAAAATCTGGCCATTTCAGGCCATTTTAGTGACCTCAATCAGGAGATTTCAACTCTTTTGGATGTCCTGCCAATTGAAGAGCTCAATCTTAGTCAAGATATTAGAGAACAGATTGAGCTGATGCAGAGGCAGTTGAGGAAGGCCAAGTTGTATGTTGATAAGGAGGATGAGGCTTTAAGGCGCCAGCTCTACTCATTCTCCAATGAGTTCGAGAATGGTAAAACCCCGAATTATACCGAGCTTCATTCGTTCTTTGTCAATAAATTGGAAATTCGGGATGCTAGACGTTGTAGGGATGAGATTGAGTTCTTGGAGGAGCAAATATGCAGCCATGAGGGGGAGACAGAGCCATCTGCTGCAGTGCTCTACGGGTTTGTTGCTCTTGCCCGGTATTGTAGGTTTCTGCTATTTGGGTTTGAGGAAGATGAAATGGAAGGCTTGAATGTGAGCAACAACAGGAGGATGATAAAGAAGGGCTTGGTCATTCAGGAGATTGCCAATACATTTGTCACTGTACCAAAGGACTTTTGTTGCCCAATATCACTGGATTTAATGAGAGATCCAGTGATTGTATCAACTGGACAAACGTATGACCGCTCTTCAATTAGGAGGTGGATGGATGAAGGGCATTGCACATGTCCTAAGACGGGGCAAATGCTCGCTCATAAAAGTCTGGTCCCAAACCGAGCTCTTAGGAATCTGATTGTCCAATGGTGTACTGCTAATGGACTTGATGAATCTGATGTTTCTGATCCATCCTCAGACACTAATTTATCTGCAGTATCTTTTCCAAATGCGGCATTTGAAGCCAATAGGGTAACAGTAGCATTGCTTATTCAGCACCTAGCAAAAGGTTCGGATGCTGCAAAAGCAATTGCTGCCCGGGAAATCCGGTTAATGGCGAAAACAGGAAAGGAAAACCGCGCTTACATAGCAGAAGCGGGCGCAATTCCACACCTGTGCAAGCTGATGTCGTCTCAGGATGCTGTTGCTCAGGAGAATTCTGTTACTGCGATTCTTAACCTCTCAATCCATGAGAAGAACAAGAGCTTGATAATGGAGGAAGAAGGTTGCTTGGAACTGATCATTGAAGCTTTACGGTTTGGGTCCACAACTGAAGCCAGAGAAAATGCAGCTGCAACATTATTCAGTCTCTCAGCTATTCATGACTACAAAAGGATAATAGCAGACAAAGAAGGAGCAATTGAAGCACTCACAACACTTTTGAAAGAAGGAACAACAAGAGGGAAAAAAGACGCAGTGACCGCTTTATTCAATCTCTCAACACACGTAGAGAATTGTGGTAGAATGATAGAATCCGGGGCGGTGTCAGCCATTGTTGGAGCTTTGGAAGTCGACGGCATCTCTGAGGAGGCCGCAGGAGCCCTAGGTTTGATTGTAAGACAGCCCATTGGTGCCGAAGCTGTTGGGAATGAGGAGTCAGCGGTTTCTGGGTTAATTGGAATGATGAGATCAGGGACTCCTAGAGGTAAGGAAAATGCTGTTGCTGCATTGCTTGAGCTTTGTAGGAGTGGTGGAGCTAGAGCTAGTGAGAAAGTATTAAAGGCGCCTGCTTTGGCTAATTTACTCCAAACGCTGTTGTTTACGGGTACGAAGAGGGCTAGAAGAAAGGCGGCTTCTCTTGCTAGAGTTTATCAAAGGAGAGAGCAAACGGCGTTGCATTATGGTGGATTGGGAGTTGGTTATGCTTTGGCTGGGAATTCTGCTGCAAATAGGGATTCTGGGTATCCAACTGAGGTTACATTGCAAATGTCAATCTCTGTTCCTGTTGTGTAGAGTTTTAGGGTGCACATAATCATCATCCCTTGTGTTCTTTCTCTTTTTGTAGTGCTCACATTCTTTAATTTATGTGTAAGGCAAGAGAATGTTATAGAAGAATATGGTATACTTTAAATTCCCATAAACGATCTTATGAGTATAGTATCTGATTATGATATACTTATAATACTACAAAAAAAGGATATGAAATTTGCAGTTGAGTCTTGATGATGCGTTTTGGTATTCTGGGATTGCTGATTTGTTGAGCAATTTTCCTTGTGTTTAAATGCAAATGACATTTAGGGTTTGCTTCTAATTTCCATGATGTGCAGTACAGGGATTTTGTGAATAGTTTGAGCACCCCAAAAAGAAACTGCTGGCTTCTTGATTGATCCATTAAATTCCAATAGATTGCTTCTAATTTTTTACTGTATTTATTTATTTTTATCAACTTCACTCTTTTGTTAGCCAATGGAACAATATCAAAAGTAGAATCTGCCATGAACAATTTCATAGGTTTGATCATATTATTGATCATACCCATGTAAAAACAAAAGACTACCAGTAACCCGAACAGTTTGGTTTAGGCATGAAGATCTCGTGTTTACAGCTTGATAATCCTATAACAAAGCACGTACGAAATCCTTCATACAGCACCTTCGAATTCGAATGTGGAACATGGAAAACCTGATTATTCCGATTTGTCCACGCAACCCCCATGAAATTAACAACATGCATGTCAGTCCCAAATTGCTCCAGAACTTGTTTGGAAAGATCAGCAAACACATCACAATGCTAGGGAATGTAGATCGACAACGTGGATAATAAACGAACTGAGCCCATAAAGGTTGAGATGAGACGGATTCACGATCACCATGACATCTATCACATAAGTCCTCTTGAATAATATGGAGTGATTAAACATTTGCCTTAACACTCAGGTGAAGAGGGAGAGTTCGATTAATACTTGATTCGGAATTACTTACATATAGATGTGGCAATTTAAGTTCAAGTAAGAATTAAAATTCTTAATGTGAATGTGTGAACAATTTGTATTCATGATTTTGGGTTATATATGCATGATTTTATAGGACTATATTCGTGATTTTGAGTTGCATATTCATTCTGTTGAGTTACTCGCTTTTTATAAAAACATAACTTAAAAATATGATTATATAACTCTATAAGCATGATAAAGAGAGGGAATCTGAAAAAAGCTTCAAAAATACATTAATATTTTTATATGAATATGCGACTTATAAACATGAATACAATGTAATATGGAAAGAATGAATATACAACTCAAAAATATGAATACAACCATACAAAATCATGAATATTCAACTCAAAATCATGAATATAAATTTTTCACATGTTCACATTATAAAAATGATTTTACTTGAGCTCACCTCTAGATGTGCTATCTATAAATATCCTATTTATGTTGTCCCCTTATCATAATATATCTATTAATGCACTAAATATTTTGTTTTAATGCATGGAGTTTTACATTTTGTTATTGAGATTCAATTCTTTTTTTAAATAAATAAGTCAATTTTTTTATTTTTGTTTCGTGGTCAACTAATGGACCGTACTGAGATTGATGTTAGTCAACCAAGATTTACAATATAAATATGGTTTTAAAAAAATACTAATTGAAATCTCAATCAACCGAACATCGGTTAACCGAATTCGCCCCACCCACCCTCAGATTCTCCATTCTAGTTGGGGTGGAGGCAATGCCTAATCAACCAACGAAAAGTAATTGATATGCTGATTCTAAACCACATATGTCTTGTCAACATATGGCCTATTCCAAGAATTAATGAATGGATTGAATATTTGGGTTTTCAAATAATATTTCTAGAAGTAAAATAAATGGGTTGTTGAACTTAGAACAATCAAAGTCAATAATTAGTTGGTAAAACTCTTTACCCCTAACTCTAAAATTCTCGAATCTCAAAATGAACAAGTAGGAGTTGTAAATGAACAAGCAATTGCTAGTAAAACGTACATATGACTACTTGTAAATTGTGCCACGGAAATCAAGCAATTGATTCTAACATTGAGCAGGCTTCTTTTCCTTGCAAGTCCTGGCACATTTTTTGGGTCAAGTGGAAGTCAATGCCACATTTGTGATTTGTATGGACAATTCCTTTTATTCAAATCAGTGGGACAAAACTTGGTGGCAATATAATGACAACCCACCACCAAGTCTTGAGCCCTTTCTTATGGACCCTTTACATTAATAAAACGGTCCTCGATTACGTCTTTTGAAAGAAAGGAATTGCTAGCAGACAAGAGAAGAGGTCATCATTTCAAATTAGTACTACCTAAATGTGGCCAACATGTCAAAATGTCAAAATGTCAAAATGTCAAAATGAATGAACCGTTTGCAATTGTAACCTTATGGTTGACCCGTTTTAACTTTTAAGATTCTACATATGAGCGTTTTTTATATGTTAGATTATAATCGGTTTGAGTCATTAGCAATCTATCAAATATTTCTATGTTATCGATTACAATTTACAACCATGTTAAAATGTCAAAATGAATGAACCGAGGAAAAACATACATATTATATCTTTTATTAGGTAAAAAACAATAATACAACAAAGGCAGCAATAACTATTAAGGAATTACGACATCATCAATCTTGTTGATCAACAAGCAAGCAATTAAGCAGCACCAAAGGAACAATAATCAAAGAGATGACTTGATCACTTCTTCTTAGAAGGGTAAGAAGGCATTTTGTAGACGCCACAAATTCCTTCTGCCTTTCCGATGTTCCTCTTCATTCTAATGTAACCCTTTTCGCCCCATTGGCTTCCCCATGAATTCCTCACAATGATGTAATCGGCGCCCTTGGTTGATCCGTACCCAACCGCTGCCACTCCGTGGTCCAACTCAGTCCCACAGTGTCCATCAAACACACCCTAAATTATACACAATACACAAACATATATAACATCAATTCAATTGCATTTCCTAGACAATATATAATTATATTAATTTGGATTAATCAATTAATTACCCCGCTATAGAACTGGAAGTCTCTTCCGGAGGCCTCAATGGCTACACTCACAGGCTGATGAGCAAGTGCCTTCAATAGGCTCAACTCATCATTTGCAGGCACATCATGGTATCCATCAATTGTAACAGTCTCACCTAAATCCTGCACATTTGTGTTTCAAATATCAACACAATTAATAATTCAGCTGATAAACATTTCATTAAGAAAACAAAGAATTGATCAATAGTGTTTGTTATTGATATACCTTTGATTCCTCACAAGTGCCTTCCTCCATGAGGTAAGGGTAATCTTCTTCCTTACGAAGACCACCGTTGCTCATGATGAACTGAAAAGCGTAGTCCATGAGACCTCCATTGCAACCGTTGTTATAGGTAGTGTCACAGTCGATGAGTTGTTGCTCAGAGAGTGACGTCAAGTTACCTGTTACTATCTGGTTTAGGCCTTCCACTGAAGCAACCGTCGAAAATGCCCAGCAACTCCCTGCAAATATTAATGTTATATGTTTATATAGTTTGTCATGTATCATCGTCTAAGCCTGCGTTTAAAAATTGATGTGCAACACTCCTTATACTAAACCTAGGTGATTCCTCTTTGGAAACATGTTTGATTAATTTTCTGATAAATCATAAGATTGTTAACTTGACTTAATAGGTTAGAAAGACCGTTTTATGTATTTGTAAGTAACATAAGCAACCCAGCATATGAATCGAGTCATTAGTTTAAGAATAAAATCCTAAGTAATTTATGGAGAAGATAGAGTTGAAGAAACATCTTACCACAACTGCCTTGGTTCTTGACGGGACCGACAGCGCCCTTCTTCCTCCAATCAACAGACTTGGGCAAATCAACATCCTTAACATGTGAGTAAGTAAACTCAGAGGCCTTCCCACTTTTAGGCAATTGGGAGTTGACTCCCAAGAACTTGCTCTTGAACTCATCATGGGTCATGTCGGCAAACTCGTTGAGTCCAAGCCAATAGCTCTTGACCTTCTTGTTGGTGTCATCAATGTGCTCCAGATTTTCCCTGAACACCTCAAACCTGTGAAGCTTCTCTTCAATGGAGTGGTAAATCTTGCCATACCTTTCCATCCAAGACTCAAACAGCCTTATCAGCCTGTCTATGCAGGAAAGGTCATGGGGAGCATAGCCTACAATTGAGAAGTCCTGATGGGCCTGGGCCTGGGCTTGGGCCCAGTTGGCCCAAATGAAAACTGACAGAGTTATGACTAGCAACCACTTCATAGCCATTTGAAGGATGAGATTTTTTGAAGGCAGAAGAAGAAGAATGTTTTTAGTGAGTATGAGATATGGAAATGGGGAAGGGAGTTGAGGGTTTATATAGTTGAAAATTTGGAGCTTAATTATGCACTGAATTAAGGGCGGTTTATGTTTGCTTTTGAGTAAAGGAAAGAGGAGGAAATAAAATGAGACTTAAAGATGGGTATTTCTGACAGCAGTGCTTTGAGTCCAAGTATGTCTTGGATCAGCTACTTTTCTGTTGTTTTCTCATAGAAGCTAAGCCCTTCAATTGTGTTGTTGTCTCCTGTCTTGTAATTGAGTATCTGACTCACAAATGTGATATTATATGACATGATCACCCAGATATCATATGTCTGTGCAGCTAGAGAGTCTAGAGATATAGGTAGAAAAAAAAATGAAGAAAATTTGGATTCCAGGCAGCAAAGGAAAAGTTTCTGATGCATTAATCCCTATAAGTGTTCATGGACAGTCTTGAAACACTGTGGTTCATATACATCCACCAAAATTCCAGAATTTGAAGTTTGGAATAATTTCTTAGTGCTAAAAAGTTAATCCTTCTTGATGATTTCATTGCCATGAGACAATTCACGTTGGCCTAGAGCAGTATGAATTTGCCTTCACAATTTTGTACAGTTCAAACTGGTCCAACAAACTTAATTTATACATTATTAACAAAACTTAAATTCTTCATAAAATATGCTTATACAGTAATATTCTATCCACTCTACTCTACTTCTTTTATGACAATTCGTCATGCGTCGACACTAAAGCTCCGTTTGGTATGTCATGACATTTGGAAACGGAAACAAAAACGGAAACGAAATGAATCTAGACCATTTTTAATGTCATGATACATTTATATAAAAAAATCATCCAACAACTTATCCATTGTAAAAGTGAGATGGAAGGTGGTGATTCCACCATTTTGTTACCTACCCCTATGATGGAAGAATGATTGAGGTGGAGCAAGCCTCTTTTTACAAGGGATAAGAGCTTGTGCAAAACAAGTTGATTTTTTTGTCAATGTATTATGACATGACACTAAAATGGACTAGATTCATTTCCATTCCGTTACGTTTCTATGAATTACAACCAAATGGGACCTAAATCGAGAATGAGGCTACAGTGAAAATCTAGACGATATGACATTTTAAATGTTATAGAAACAACGATTTTTCTATAATGTGCCCTTAAGAATCTTTAGTAGAAACAATAACATCCCAAACCCTTCTATCTTCTAAGTTATTATATTGGATTTTATTAATTTATTAATATAATTGTGTTATAATGGTGTATAAAAGGAAGCAGATTTAAAGAATACAGAATTTGGTGTGGAAGACGAAGTAGTAAACCAGTGTTTTTTCTAAGAAAACAGCTACATTCACTAAGTTGGCATTTTAGTATCTGCAAAGAGGACCCTGGCATTCAAATAGAGCATCTTTTACCGTTTTACATCCACACAAAAAAGTAGAATAAACCTAGTCTGTGTCATCCACAAACTTGAGATGCATATCAAAGCCAAGTCAAATGAACATGTTGGAAAAACATGGACAAATGTTTTGACAAATTGTGCGATTTGTTTAACCCTGCACTTTAGTGTTCATACTTTTCTGTTTTAGTATGAACAGCAATGACCTATAAAGTTATAGTCAACCTATGTAGGCGAATCAGTTCCACTTTGGTAGAAATTTTACCATTCATCATTCATGTTAAATAAATCATTCATTTGACTGTTCCATGGTTTCTAATGCTGCTGGTTTGAGGCTTTCACCAAACCCAGTTTCAAATAGAAGTTCATGATTTCCCCCTTTTCATACCCAAAAGGAGACATCTGAAAACTATTTAATCTTGAAGTTTTGGCTGGTCCATTTTCAGAAGCAAAGCTCAAGAACTATGTCAATGCAAGCCAAAGCTTAAACTGCTAATTTATTTTCATATGTTTGCCTATTTAAACAGTGCCATATCAGATCACACAGCAAAAGTACATAGATTATAGAATTGTCTGCCTAAGAAAACAGCATCTCAACAAGGCCTTAGACCAACAAAAGTGAGAGGGGTCTCAATGCCTAGGTGAAAAGTAAACACCTTTTTGCAAAATGCTTATTTCTTTCTTTGTAGATTCATGTAATGTTGTGGAACTTGTAATTTTCACATTATGTAGTGCAAAATTATAAGGGCTCAACGTTAAACTACAAATAGCCTATGATTTATTGATTCTAAACAAATTCTAAAAAAAGCCTTAGCCAAGAGCCGCTCAGGTGAGCGGGTGAGCACCCATGCGCCTAGGTGAAAAAGGCGAACGCCCCTGACCTATGTTAGGTGGTAGGTTCATAGCCCTTGCCTAGGCATCACCTTTACTACCAAGAAGCTTATCACAGACTAAATACTATCATATGCAGCACAATTAAACCAAATCAAAGAGAACAAAGTATAAATCCACCTGATTCTGTGTTTGACAGCCTCCTAAAAAACAACTAACCAAAACTTAATGCATGCTCACTTATATGGGGAGATCAATTCAGCATTTTACAGAATTAGAAACTAGCAATCTAGCATACGTATATAATGGTTATATAATACAGACATACTTGGATGATCACAGAATTAGAAACTAGCCTTGCATACATGAGCAGATCATATCAACTCCTCCCAGCTGCAAGTTGCCCAATTCGCTCCTGGAAGCTATTTCCATTGTTCATGCTCCACCAATACTTCCCATAATCCGTTGATTCGTTTTCCCTATCTTTCCCCTTGTTCCCATTCTCCTTTCTATCCAACTTTTCTCCCTGAGCCTCAGCTGAACCAGGATTTTCAGTCAAAAACTGTTCCCAGAATCCGTCGTTTACCCCTTGAGCTGCAATTGTTACAGATGTCGTAGTATCAGGAGGAACAGAAGGCTCAGAATTCATGTCGATGGCAGAAGAATTAGTAGTGGGCAAATCAACATCAAGCTGTGTATATGATATAGTAGGGCTTTGGGGACACATTGTAGACTCAGCTATCTCCATGGATGAATGCTGATGAACTTGAACTTTTTCCATATCACTTAAAAGGGTTTCCCAGAAACCTAGAGAAGATTCAAGACGATCCAACAACTCCACATCAAATCCTAACACCAAGCTACCAATACTCGAACTAGAGATTTCTTCTTCATACCGCTCGTATTCACATCTTGCTAGCCTCCTCTTTCTATCAGCCTGGTTTTCTAACTGAGGCACAAGATTTGTGAACATCAGCTTCTGCTTTTGCTCGATCTGATGTAAATGATCCCTTAATTTCTGAGCCTCAGATTCAATTTGCTGCTGTTCATCTTCCTGTCTTTGTAACTCGTTAAGAAGTGATTCTCGATCGTTTCTCAGCCTGTCTATTTGTTCCCTGCACGCTTGCCTTTCGGATTCTGTAATTGAGTTGGAGTTTCCTTGCACATGGAGATTCTGCGAGGAGTGGCTGTGAACAGGCTTACGCCTGTGAATATTCGCGAGGAGTTGAGGCTGACCTCTGATGAAATCGTCATTTGCAAACTCCCATTGCTCTGGATCGGTCTTCCTGAAACCCTATTTCATCATCCCAATCAAGAATTCAATCAAAAAAAGCACTAGAAAGAGACCGATAGGATGTCAATAAGGGGGTGAATCGAGGAGGATAGATAGATGCAAATTACTTACATATGTGTTGAGCTGTCTGATAAAACTCGAAAAGTTGTTGTGTTTGAAAAATCTGGGAAGTAAATCCCTAGCGAAGATAGCTTGATCCCACACGATGAAGCTCTTACTGGTCGAGCTCCACGAGATGATGGAGTCCGTGCTTGAATCGTCCACCATCTCATACGTCTTCATTATGAAAGGTGGCAAGGTATTGGAATTCGAATTCCCTTGAGCGTCCTCCATTTCCAGAATCGAGAGCAGATGCTGCAAACTGTTTTTATTCGATCTCTCCTCCAATTAAACCCACTATGCTATGAAAACCTCAAATTGCAACCAGAATTCCCTATATGATTGATTTGGATGCCTCACAAGTCACAACAGTCGATCAATTCGCAAAACCCTAGAGCCCGAAAACTATCTGACATACACGATTCGGCTTCAGAAGCAAACCAACCGAGCTCTTTAAGAATCCGATGAGAATCACGGTACTGGAATCGCAATCCTAATTCAATGGATCGGGGGAAAAAATAGGGACAGAACGATTTGTTGAGATCGAATCCTGTACTTGAACTACAAGCTTTCCCCCTTTTCGAAAAAAGAGCTATCAACTCAAATCAATCAAGGCAAAGACAAAACTCACAATACTCAATCCGCCAATCCGGTCAACAAGCGTGGTTTATACCTATCAGAACAAAACAAATTTCTCCTATCAGAAATTTCTCCTTTCTCCCTGACAAATCAGAGCAAAGATTCCCAGAAGCAGTTGTTTTACGCGTAAGAAACCAAAAGCAGAGGGGACAAAATTTCTCAACTTATTATCCCCCTTGGCCCTTATGGTTGAAAAATCAACGATGATCCTTCTGATAATCAGCAGTAATCGGAAAATTAAGGAGGTTTAGCAGAAAGGCCAATATATGGGGTAGGGTATTGTAATGTTCAAACACGCCAGTTTATTTTTTTGATCGAGTATACAGTATTTTTCTAGTCTCTACAACACAACAAACAAACAATACCGGAGTAATAAAGATTTTGGTCCAGAATAAATTCTTTTTTCAGAGAAAATAACAGTTATATAAGCCGCCAATTAGAGTGGCTCAGTGGGCGCATGACATTAGTGTCATTATTGAAATTTCACAATAAAAAAGAATAGAGAACCTACCGATACATTGCCGGTTCAAACCTACTCGACATTATAACCGGGCTGCCTCAAACTTACCTATATACAGCTGGTTTGGGCTTGTTAAGGTTTAAGGTTCCGGTTTGATTAAACCCAAAACTGGCGGTTTGAAAAAGTTGAAATTGCCTGTTACCCAAACCGGCGGTTTTTTTTTAAAAAAAAAAAAAACTTTGTAGACAAGGGGTACTTCGGGTCAGTTTGAAGCGGCCAAATTGGCGGTTCCAACTGCTAGAACCGTTGGTTTACACGATTCGAACCAGCCCAAACTAGTCTTTGGACCAGTTTGAACCAGCCCCGAACGACCACTTTTGTCTAGTCGTTGAGCGAAATGGTCAGCTAGTCAATCGGCCACCAACGGATACTTTTTTGGTTGTTGAAATTTTTTTCCCACTACAAAACAGGCAAATTTAGCGACCACTCGCTAAATCGATTTAGTGACAATATTCTGGTTAGCGACCACTTGATCGCAGATATTAGCGACCATTCAACCTCGACGACCAAGTGGCCGCCACATCTTTGTCCAGATTCAACGACTAAATTTGGCCCTGATCTAGCGACCACCTGATTGCTAACTAGACCAAGTGGTCGCGAAACGTGTAAACTAAGCGCTCGATCTTAGCCTTTTACTTAGAAAAATCGCATGATCGAGCGCCTTTTATCGCACGAGATGTGTGAAATTAGCAACCAAGTGGTTGCCAAAATATATCTAGTAAAAAAATTTAATTCATTACGTACTAAAAAAATATATATTTAAAATAAATAATTAAAAACATAATAAATAATTATTTATATTAATTAAAATAACATACAAAATTTACAAAAAAATATTTATAAAATAAAACAAAACCCCTAAACTATTCGGTTTCGTCGGGGTCGGGCGGACACGTCTCCGGCGGAGCAATCCTGTCGGAATTGGGCTGATGGGACCTAGACGCCTACGGGTTGAAGCCTCTCATTTGCTCCATGAACTTCTCCATTCGATCCATCCTAGCTCGCTTCAACCCTTGTTCCTCCCGCAGTTTTGTGACTTCAAAGAGAAGGGCGGCGTTGTCCTGCGTATTCTGCGTCATCCGAGGAGGTTGTTTACGTGGCACTGTCAATCACAAGTCGTAGTACTCCGCCGCATCGTTTTCGAGCCCAAAGACAGCACCTCCCGGGCCCACCCCTCCAGCAACCTCTAGATAGGGTTCTCACTCGTCCCGAAAGGACGGCGGCGTGCCCGAGACCGCGCCTAAAGAAAGATGCAAATAACATAAATAAAAATAATAACTTTAAACAATAAATAAGAATATATAGAGTTTGGTTCAAATGAAACAACTCTTATCCTCAAACGAGTGCACTTTTCGTATTTGTAGTACACTTTTCCTATTTCGGATTGCACTTTTCGTACTTTTTTGTAGTGCACTTTTTCGTATTGCACCTTTCGTATTTTGCAATGCACATTCACATAAAAAATGCACTACAAACCAGGAAATATGCATTCCTTTCACGTTTCTGGATAAAAGTTTGTTTCATTTGAACCAAACTCTATATATTCTTATTTATTGAACAAATTCATCCAAATTCAACAAATGCATCCCAAAATTGACCCAAAATCATCAAAATCCAACAAATTCACTCATGACTCTAAATTCATCCAAATTCATCAAAAAAATTCATCAAAAAAAATACAAATTCACCAAAATTCAACTAATTAATCCAAATTCATCAAAATTCAACAAATTCATCCAAATACTTTAACAATCCTAAATTAACAAATTCAACAACAACCCTAAATTCATCCAAGTTCATCCTAAAATTCATAAAAAAAAAATTCCAAATTCATCCAAAAATTCAATTAATTCATCAAAAATTCATCAAAATTGTCGACAAATTCAATAAAAATTCAACAATCGTCCACAAATTCAACAAAAATTCAGAATTCAACAAAACCATTCCTAAATTTGACCAATTCATCAACAATTACAATCAAAATAAACAACCCTAATTCCAAAATCATCCAAATTTAACAAAAATTAAAGAGGGGGCAAAGGGTGGCTCACGTAGAGGGCGGCAGTGCAGGCAACAATGGAGGCAAGAGAGTTCGGGTTTTCGTTTTCCAATAAATAATTTATTTATCTTAAAAACATAAAAAGTAAAGAGAATAAATATAACTTAAAATATTCCATCCATTCAGATAAACTTGTCATTCTAAAATTTGTCTTATAAATTTTTAAGAAAATGCTTGATTTAACATAAATATCCTCAATCTTGTTAAAATATCCCAACTTTTGTTATAGCATGTTTATCAATAGTGAGAAAAAGTGAGGTGCTTAGGCAAAAAAGTATTAAAGTAATGAAAAGGTAGTGAGCAATGTTCTTATAAAACATGCAAGGCGGGAGCTAGGCGATGAATTGGGCCTATCGCCTAGGCGGCTAGGCAAGGGCCTAGGAAGATTAGTATAATATTTATTTTATAGGGTTATTATTTGTAATTGGTGAGAATATATAAATAAAAAACAATTTCATTATAATGTTTCCATATAAATTCAAGTCTACAGCCCACCTAGGGTCCACCAACGTTGTCTAGAAGGCCGCCTAGCCTACATAACCCGTCTAGGCAGTGGCGGAGCCAGACAAAATTGAAGGGGGGGGGGGGCGAGATTGGTTCTTCCACTTACAAGTAGGAGAATATATTATTATTATTATTATTATTATTATTATTATTATTATTATTATTATTACTTTATAATTTAAATAATAAATATTTAAGATAAATGCCACTATATAGAATAGTATGGTAGTAAACTAATAATTAACAATGTACTTATATATAGTATGTATAAATATGAATTTAATTATGTAAAAGAAAATTAATTTCTTATCTCTATTCTAATAGAAAAAATTTAATAAAACAATCAAGAATTTACTATTAAATAAACTAATTAAATATTAGATACATTTTAAAAATTCTATTTTTAATATACCAACATAGTAATTATATTTTTAATATGAACTACAATTAGTAACATTTTAAATTTCCCTATGAAGCTAGTAGAAATCTAATTGTTTTCATAAACATAAAAAAAAACCTTTAACTTACTACTTGTAGGATTTAAACTTTAAAGTTTAAAAAAGAAAAAGAAAAGAAAAAGAAGGGAAGGCCTCCCAGGGATTTGAACACGGGACCGACTACGTACGATAGAGGAAAAACACCACTTACACTAAATGCTTTACAAGGCTATTATTACAACTAAATATATATAATACATACTTGGAACGAGAGAGGGGGCGACCGCCCCCTTCGCCCCCCTGACTCCGCCTCTGCGTCTAGGTGCCCAAGGCTAAATTGTAATGGTGGACCACCGCACAACTTCTAGGCGGTGCCGCCTAAACTTTTTTTTAGAACAGTGGTAGTGAAAAGAGGTCCTTTCTCTCTTTCTACTACTTTTTTATTATTTTAATATTTGTTTTTTCAAACATCTAATTTAATTCTCATTTTTGCATTTTATTTAGAAGAGACTAGTCTTAGTTCTCGTGCCATGCACATAATTTTATAGAATTATTATAAGTATTTTATCTAAAAAAACTATAATTTCCAAAAATATTTATTAAAAATTGATATATGTAAAGATATTTAAAAAAATAACTATCCTATTTAAATATAAAACTAATATATTAATTATTTTGGTTTTATATAAATAAAATTAGTAATTTAATTAAATTTTAACCAATTATATTAATTTAAAAAAGATGAATGATGTGTTTTAAGGTGGAACCTTTTTATATATTATTTTAACTTTAGTATATAATAATATAGTCATGCTCGGGTGGATGTATTTTATAGGGTGAAAAATTGCGAGCAATTTTGGACCGTTGGATTATACGTATGGACGGACGAGATTACAATAAAACAATTCAGGAAAAAAAAGAAAAAACGGGGGTGGATCATTAAAGTTGAGTAATGAGACCAAAATGCCTCTATGAAAATCTGATCCAAAGACGCTTTTCTCGCTTCACGCAAGCTTGATTTTCTCTATAGCTAAAATCTCTTCGGACTTTAGAGGAGAGAGTTGTCATGTAATCCCACGCCAAAGCCACACCATAAATTCATAAATTCACCCTCTAGCTCACTCAAAATAATCAATTTCGCTTCATAAATTGGATTTTGCTTCATAGAATCCATGGAGAAACAATCACAAAAAGTTATGTATAAATGGATTTTCTAGGGTTTGATTTCAATTTTTAAGAGTTCTAAAATGTATTTTCAAGTATTGAAAGTGTTTATTGAGTTTTAATGCGTGTTTTTGGTTGATTTGATGGGTGTTTGTATTTGATTGTGTTTAGGTTCGAAATTTCTAGGGTCGAGATCTCTGATTTTAGGGTTCGGAATTTTTAATGTATAGGTTCAAAATATCGAGTATGTAGGTTCATAGTCAAACTGGACTTGCCTTGTTGTTATAGAGTACCGACTTTTCATTCCCATCATGGAATTTTCATGAGTAGTTCTTGAATAATTTGTTACTTTATTTGCTTCAATTTTTGTTTTTAAGAGGGGGTGAGCCCGAAAACCATGAACCATAAATCTTATTTAATTTGCTTCAAATTTGGTTTGGGGTGGGGCATTTGCACATCTTTCTTCCTCTTTTTTTTTTGAAAAACATTGGCACTTAAATAACAGTAACTTGTAGAAATCTATATAACTAACACTTCCAATGAGCCTTAGAGAAATCTATAGTACTAACTTATAGAGCCCACTTTTATTCAGAAGAAATGTACAATGAAGATCCATGACTTTCGTTGGTTCATAACGTTATATGTTAAGGTTCATCAGTAGTATTCTCACGGTTCATGCTCTGTACTACGTTTACTATTTTTTATGTTGAAATTATACGGTAGCCTATAAGCATGATTTGGAAATTTATTTGGAAGCCTATTAGCTCAAATGGTAGAGTAATGATCATGTGCACATAGATGTGAGTTCAAATCCCACATATGCTAACTCTTCTTACACTTTATGTCTTTTGGTTCATGGTAGTTCTTTATTGGTTCATGTTTTTATATGCTTAAGTTAATGATAATTTATCTTACAACTCATGTTTTTTAAGTCATACTAGTTGTTATTTTGGTCCACGTCTTTAGGTTCATGATATTTGTTCATTTGATTCATGTTTTATAAGTACATGTTCATAATATATTTCATCTCACGGTTCATGACTTTTAGTTCATAAAAAGTTGCTCTATTGGTTCATGTCCTTACATGGTTAGGTTCATAACAATTTTCAATAAGGTTAATTAAATTCACTTCACCATACTTATTATTTTGTGTCATATATTCATAAATGATATTATGTTAGTTCATGTCTTTATATGGCTAAGTTCATAACAATTGTTAATAAGGTTCATGAAATTTAATTCATAATACTTATTATTTTTGTCACGTAATCTAGTACATAAATCATATTTTATGGGTTCATAACAATTATCAATACGGTTCATCAAATTTAATTCACAATACTTGTTACTTGTGTCATGTATTCTAATTCATAAATGGTATGTGTTCATAATTTTATATGGTAGGTTCATTATTTTTGTCATTATGGTTCATAATTTATGAATAATAGAAATTATCAAATTGTAAGATGTTCAACGCCTTTCTCACATCCCCATTGCTAAGCCTTACAACAAACATCCAATCCAACATTTGATGTATCAAGCTTAGAACAAAGAAACAAGTTCTCAACAGAGATAAATAAGATCTACATCGCAATCAATAAATCTTAGCAATGGAGATGATAAAACATGATTCACATATAGAAGAATATTATTCTCTTATGGGCGGGTGGCAATCTATACAAATTGAAATCACCAACAAAATCAGCAGAAGGCCATCAAAATTCAATGAATAACAGTAAGTTATTGTAGAATATATGCATTTTGAAGTACCACAATCCTGAAATCAAAACCCCCCAAATAGAAAAAACTCAAAATAGTGTCTTGAGTTCAAAACTGGGAATAACCAAAAACCTGTAAAAAAGAAAAAACCCCAAATACCTAAATCCATGCATAAAGTAGGAATTAAAAGTGGAAGAAAGTAGATCTAGAGAAGAGTAGATCGGAGAAGGTGGGAGAGCAGTTTGGAGGAATATACACATAGAATTGCTTGCAAAGTGACGGGAATGAGAAGGTAGGAGATGACTGAATAGTAAATTGACAAAAATACCCATCCGTTTATAAAAGTACTTGAATTTCCATTTGTTCCTGGATATGGCTGACGACACTCGTTTACGATCGATGGAATCTCAGATTCAACAATTACAGATATTTGTAGATTCGACGAAGAAATTTATGGAGGAAATTCAGCAAAAAGAAGTCAAGGTCTTCGGAAATAAAATCTAGATATGAGGAAAGAAACTGGTCGGAGATTTGAGCAAGTTATGGAGATGATGAGGCCATTTTTGCCAAATAATCCAACCCCTGCTCCTTCCCATGCTGGTGAAGATAGGAGTCAAGGTCTTCTCGCTTCGGAAGGGAATCCTTTTCCCAACAATGTAAGAAGGGACAATCAAGAAGATAATCGAAGTGTGGGAGCTCGAAATCAAGAGTTTGCAAGATTCCAAGATTCTTCAAGAAATCAAGGATCGTGGAGTCATGGTTTTTCTAGTGGAAGTGAATTCAAAAACCACCGATTGCCCAAACTAAATTTACCAACTTTTGATGGTGCCAATCCCATGAGTTGGATCCGCAAATGTGAAAGGTGCTTTTCGATTTTCTCAATTCCTGAGTTTCAGAAACTAGAATTAGCGGCAATGTATGTCAATGGGAGAGCGGATATTTGGCTCCAAGAATACATGATGTAGAAAAGTGAGATAAATTGGGGAGAATTGAAAGAGGTCATTTGTTTAGGGTTTGGGGATGGTCAGGGTTCTGAAATAATAGAGGAGTTCAACAAGCTTGAGCAGAAGGGTAGCTTGGATGAGTATACTGAGAAGTTGTAAGAATTAAGGGCAGGGATGCTTTGTTTAGATCCTCATTTTCCGGAATCCTACTTCGTTTCAACTTTTGTGAGTGGTTTGAAAGGAGAAATCAAGTCACTAGTTAAGTTGGGGAGGCCAACTTCTTTGAACATGGTTTTTTAGCAGGCTCGTCTGCATAATGAGATAGTTCAGGCGATTGTGAAACTGAGTAAACCTCCTTGTAAATCTAGTTCTTCTTCTCAACATTACAGGAATGGGAAATTTGAGAGCAAGATGATACAGAAAGACAACAATCTGGAGTCCAATTCAACACAAGGAGGTGGTTCTAGCAAGGCTGCTGGATTTGTTGGTTTTAACTCATCCAAGCAAAACAATGAGCGGGAAGCCATGAGGATTGCTGGTTTATGCTACAAATATGGTGAGAAATATCATGTGGGTCATAGATGCTAACTACAGACCTTGCATAGTTTGTTGGTGCAACAAATGGAAGATGGGGAAAATGGGGAAGCTGTAGCTGAAGAGGATGAGATACTGTTGGATTCTGAAAAGGAAAACAGGAGAGGAATTTGAGGTATATGTACATGCCTTGGTAGGGAGTAGTCCTTTATCCACCATTAGGATTAAAGGATTAACAAGTGGTCAAAGTATTACAATTTTGATTGATAGTGGAGCTACTCATAGCTTTTTGGATCCAAGAAAAGCTAGTGAAGCCGGCTTTGATTTACAAGAGTCGGGTTTAATGGAAGTGGCAGTTGCTAATGGTCAAAAGATGTTGAGTCAACAAGTTTGCAAAAATTTCCTATGGGAAATGCAAGGGGCTCAATTTTCTTACAGTCCTAGAATCATCAAACTAGGAGGTTGTGATATGGTCTTGGGTGGGGACTAGTTAAGAGAATTTAGCTCAGTATTGTTCGACTTTAAAGCATTGAAAATTTCTTTTATGAAGGAATGGAAGTAGATTGAGTTCAATGGGGTTCAAGAAGAGGCTGCTTTGAAGTGTATGAAAGGGAAAAGGTTGCAAAGGTTGCTCAGATAAAGGGTTCCAATGTTCATTACACAGTTGGCTAGGTTGTTTTCATTGCCAACAACAACAGAGGAATTGCCTACAGAAATTCAACAATTGCTAGGGGAATTTGTAGAAGTGTTTCAGGAACCAAAAGGGTTGCCAACCATTAGGGGTCATGAACACTCTATTCCTCTTAAACCAGGGTCTTTACCAGAATTGCATTGCAACTGAAGCAACAGTAAATGGATGAGATAATGGCAAAAAATGCGCATACTTAGTCAATCGATCAACCACCACAAAGATAGTATCCTTACCACTTGACTTTGACAATTCTTGAACGAAATCCATAGTAATATGACTCCATGGCACATGAGGAACCTTCAAAGGCTACAACAACGCTGGACTTCTGATATGCTCATGCTTGTTTGATGTCCGCCTTTTTAGTCATGTTTTTAGGGTGTGTTTTTGTGTCTTTTGAGTCTTTTTCTTTAGTTTTGTGTTTTGTTTTGAGTCGATTGTGTAGGTTTTCGTATTTTCTTAAGATATAGAGTCTACATAAGCTTTTGTGGTGTTTTGTAGGTTTTTAGAAGCTTTTTGGAGCATATTTTGAAGAAAGGAGGAAAACTGGTGAAGATAGCACTCAAGAATGAAGAGAAGATGGAGATTAAGTGCTCAAGTAAAGTCATTGAAGATCAAGTTTGAGCATGGAAAGAGATAGAGAAATTCGTTACAAGAACATAGGAAAAAGAATCGAGTCAAACGGAGTTGTAACGAATCTTCTACACAAGTTTTACTCAAGGTTGTTTTCGACCCTGTCAGGGTCGTTAACGAGGTCCCGAGGCACAGCGAGATCCGAGTCGGTGTTTAATTAAAGGCTTCTATCTTTTATCTTTTAAACTCTAGTTTAGTAAGTTTTTATTATGTTATTAGATAGATAGAAGAGATATATTTTATTAGAAGATATTATTTCCTTATAGTTATATTTAAGATAGATTTATTTCCTTATAGATAGATTTAAGATAGAATAGTTTATTTATAAATACTCTTGTCTACCTTTTGTTATTGACTACACAATCAATTGCCTTGGAGGGCAAGTAAGGGGAGGAGAGAGACGTGAGAGGGGGACGAGATTGTGGATTGGAGAAAAACTATTGTTTTGAATTCGGTTGTAAGCTTTCTATTTTATTTAATTCAGTTGTTTTCAATCATGCTTTGTGAGTAGTCTCTCTCTCTAAGGTTGGGGTTGAACCCAACAATGTTTGTGCATGCTTGTTTATGATCACGTCTTGATTGTTTTTATTGCATGAATCTATTCTCTTGTTCTTAATCCTTGAGACGAACATTGAAGGGAATTTCTTATTCATTGTTGAAGCGAAGGCGAAACCTTGAATCAGAATAGTCAAATTAGGGTTTTAAAGTGAAAGCAGATCTATCCTAGTTGAAGTAGAAGAGATTAGATAGTAAGTTTATTGATTTAGCGAAAGTTGATTGATTTACTTGCTTTGGTTGACGAAAGTTAGCACCTTTATGTGATAAAAGCATGATCTTTATGTTTCATTAGCGTTTGCATGCATGATTATTGTTGTGGTGATACCTTTACCTTAGAAATTCTCTTTCTTTGATCTTTGTTTGATTACTTGCGTAACAAGTAACAAAACTTGATACTGACTTTCTCCCTGCGGACGAACCTGACTCTGCTATACAACAACGGGGTCTTGATTATAAATTTATTTGTTGTCAAGAAACCCTCTCAACATTGTTTCTCTGACAAGTATCACAATAATGGATAAATTCCTCAATTTGAACCTTCATTTTAGGCCAATAGAACAGTTGCTTCAACCTTTGATATGTAACTTGGAATCCTGAATGACCACCAAGTGGAGAATCATGCAAAGAAGCAATCAACCTTTTCATGAGTTCTTCATTAACTCCAATGTATCATATACCTTTGTACTTAAGCAACCCATATACAACAACAAAATCATAATGTGAGTGAACACCAGCAGCAGTTAACTTCTGTTGTGTATCAGATCATTCTCATAGTTTTGCTTTATCTCAAGCATCCATTGTGGCTACACCACACTAATAGCAAATAGTTCAGCATGAATGCCCTCCCCACGTCTGGACAATGCATCTGCAACTCTGTTTTCACACCCCTTCTTGTAGATAATAGAGTAAGATAGCCCCAACAACTTCCTTACAACTTTCTTTTGCAAATTTGTCGACAATTTTTTATCAAGCAAACGAAGAGATTGATGATCAATCTTTATATAAAAATGCATGGGCTCCGAGTAATGGCGCAATTTATCCACTACAAGAAGTACAACTATAAGCTCCTTCTCATAAGTAGATAACTTTTAATGGGAACCATGTAAAGCCTGGCTAATAAAATCAATAGGATGCCCTTGTTGCATCCAAACAACCCCTACCCCATCATCACAAGCATCTGTTTCTACTGTGAATGAAGAAGAGAAATCAGGTAGTTTCAACACAAGAGCTTCTGTCATCATCTTCTTGAGCTTGCAGAATGTCATCTCAGCTGTATCGGACTACTTGAATTCATTCTTCTTCAACAACCCAGTTAAAGGATGAGAAATTCTCCCATAATTCCTTATAAATCGTTTGTAATACCCTGTAAGCCCCCAAAATCCTCTCAACTACTTAACTCTTTTTGGTCTTGGCCAAGACTTCATGACAACTACTTTGCTTTCTTCAGTAGCTACTCCCTCACCCGAAATGATGTGACCAAGATACTCTACTGTCTGTTGAGCAAATGCACACTTACTCCTTTTTGCAAACAACTCATTCTTCTTCATCACCATTAAGACTTCTCTCAAATGAAACACATGTTGTTGCTGGGAAGAGCTATACACCAAGAAATCATCAAAAAACACTAAGACAAATTTCCTCAAAAATGGAGCAAACACATCATTGATCAATGCTTGAAACGTGGCTGTCGCATTAGTTAGTCCAAAGGGCATCACATTGAACTCATAATGCCCATGATGCGTACGAAAAACTGTCTTATGGATGTCCCCTTCAGCCATGCAAACTTGATGATATCCAACCCTTAAATCAAACTTGGAAAATATTGCAGCACCATGCAATTCATCTAAAATATCCTCAATGTGTGGAATGGGAAATTTATCCTTTATTGTCAACTCATTCAATTGCCTATAATCAATGCAAAACCTCCATGAACCATCCTTCTTTTTCACCAACAAGGTTGGAGAAGCAAAAAGGCTTTGACTAGCTTGAATAATGGCTGATTGAAGCATTTCATTCACCTGCATCTCTATTTCATTTTTTTTGGAAATGTGGGTACCTATAAGGCCGAACACACGGGTAAGGACCTTGGTTTAAGAGGAATAGAGTGTTCATTACCCCTAATGGCTGGCAACTCTTTTGGTTCCTGAAACACTTCTACAAATTCCCCTAGCAATTGTTGAATTTCTGTAGGCAATTCCTCTATTGCTGTTGACGATGAAAACAACCTAGCAAACTGTGTAATGAACATTGGAACCCTTTTTCTAAGCATCCTTTGTAACCTTTTCCCTTTCATACACTTCAAAGCAGCCTCTTCTTGAACCCCATTGATCTCAATCTACTTCCCTTCCTTCATAAAAAAAAAATTCAATGCTTTAAAGTCAAACAATACTGAGCTAAATTCTCTTAACCAGTCCCCACCCAAGACCATATCACAACCTCCTAGCTTGAGGATTCTAGGACTGTAAGAAAATTGAGCCCCTTGCATTTCCCGTAGGAAATTTTTGCAAATTTGTTGACTCAGCATCTTTTGACCATTAGCAACTGCCACTTCCAATATTAAACTCGACTCTTGTAAATCAAAGTTTGCTTCATTAGCTTTTCTTGGATCCAAAAAGCTATGAGTAGCTCCACTATCAATCAAAATTGTAATACTTTGACCCCTTGTTAATCCTTTAATCCTAATGGTGGAAAAAAGGACTACGCCCTACCAAGGCATGTAAATATACCTCAAATTCCTCAATCTTGTTTTCTTTTTCAGAATCCAATTGTATCTCATCCTCTTCAGCTACAACTTCCCCATTTTCCACATCTTCCATTTGTTGCACCAACAAACTATGCAAGGTATGTAGTTTGCATCTATGAGCCATATGATATTTCTCACCACATTTGTAGCATAAATCAACAATCCTCCTGGCTTCCCGCTCACTGTTTTGCTTGGATGAGTTAAAATCTATAACACCCCGATAATTTATAAGGGATTGAGGTGCTCCCTATGTCAAAAAGAGCTCTTCCTTTTCTGGGTTCAAGTGAGTACAAAGAACTCAAAAGTTAAGTATGCAGGGGCGAGAGTAGTACCAAGATGGGTGACCTCCTGGAAAGTCATCGGGTTGGCATGGGATAGCGCTTCTAGGGCTTGGGGCCTTACAAAACCAATAGATCCAACAACCTTGCCAGAACCACCTCCTTGTGTTAAATTAGACACTAGATTGTTGTCTTTCTGAAGCTCCTCGATCGACGACTTTGTCTCTGCTTTGAGTTCGTCAATCGATTTCTGGTAATTGTCTTCTTTTTGCTGAATTTCCTCCATAAATTTGTTCGCCGAATATGCAAATATTTGTAATTGCTGAATTTGAGATTCCATCAATCGTAAACAAGTGTTGTCAGCCATATCCAGGAAATGGCTCTGATACCAATGTTACAAGATATCTAAGCGGGGGAAGAACCACCCTTAAAAGCTAGCCAATATGCCAAGGGTGGGGAACCCCCACTTATATACCACACATTGGAGGTCATGACTTTCCAATGTGGGAATTCCCCCATAAGGAATTCCCTGCAACAGGGCACCGTCCTTGAGTGCTGATGTCTCGGCAGCACCCCACAATACCTTCTGAGACGTTGACCCGTCGTTCCGGCGGATACCAAATAGGGGACTGGGATTTTCCTTACCTTTTAAGTCCCGAAGTCGATACCACGCGACCCCTTGTAGAGAACTGGGCTTCTCCTTGCCTCTTACGTTCTGGTGTTGGGCATCGTGTCGGAAGACCGGTCCCAACTCTGATACCAAATTTTTACGTCCGTGAGGGACTTGGATTGAGAGATAAGAGAAGAGGAGAAGAGGGAAGAAGATAGATCGATTGAAGAAGAAAAATCAGAGAGAGAGAAAACAAATCTGTTATTTTTTCGACACCCTTCAATTACACACACACCTATTTAATAGTGAGTACCGGTTTCTAACAAACTCCCTAACCGGATACTTGCAAACCCAATCTTTAATAACCAACCCAACCGGTTAATCCCTATACAACTCACACATATAACACGTGTGTACTCATCCTCGCCATTAAAAACGCAAGATAGAACGGCTTATACTCACTCGCATATTACACTGCTCTATGAATCGGCATCTGATCGTGGTTCTATAAAAATAATAGTCATTCATCTATTGTGAAATTTGGTATAAACGGCGTCGTTCGGTAGAAAATACACCCAGCTCTTTTCGGGCAACTTGCCACCACCCACCGAGGAACCAAAATAAAAAGTCAGTATTTCCTTAAAAAAATGGAAAAGAAAAACAACCACATCACGTGCAATGACCCCGCAATTCCGGGAAAACAAATGAAAGACCCTCGTCCAATATGGTGGCATTCTCGTAGTTACACACTAAACCAAGGGTCATTTCATAAATCCACTCTGATTTTTGGAGACTCCGCAACCCCCAAGTCTTTTGACTCTCTTAACAAAAATAAAGCTCCTACGAGGAAAGAATTTTTTTTTCCGATCTATGCAAGGAAAATTTTTTAATTCTAAAATTAGGCTGGGAGAAAAAAAAATTACCAGCATAGGCTGGCTTCATGGCTCGGTAGTATTTTGTATTTAAAAAAAAACGTAGGATGCTTGTAGTGTACACAAGACTTGTAATTTTTTTTGCTTTTTTATTTTAAAAAATATGTAGGTCGTTACTTGGTTAGTTTATGGACTTACCTTTTTAATTTTTAAATTATTTTTTTATTAGGGATAAATTATAAGTATAGATATATCCCTCAATAAAGTATAGGCTCAATTAAGTAAATGGAAAAAAATTACATAAATAGTTTTATAAAACGCAATTTACTCTTACAGATTTAAAAAATTAATTTATTAGGGATAAATTATAATTATAGATATATCTCTCACATGACATTTTTTAATAAAATAATATTATATTTTTTAATAATAAATATTATAATTACTTGTATCATTCTTTCTATATATCTAATTTTTTATAAGATTATAACTTGATCTATATGTTGATATTTTTCATGCATATCTTTTTTTATCTTGTAACAAGATTTGAGATTCAAATATATAATTTTTTTTATCTACATATTGATAATAACTTAGTCTAATATTTTTATATTAATTTTATGCATAATATTTTTTTATCTCTTAACAAGACTCGGATTTCAAGTATATAATTTTTGATCTATATGTTGATAAAATATGGGGCACAATCTTAAAGATTTTTTTAATAAATTACATAATTTCTTACGATATTATATACAAGTGTTTTAAATTTAATATTAAAATCATAATATTGTATAATCTTTAGTAAAATTATCCCGTGAGTATCACGAGAATTCAACTAGTTTTTTTTTTTTTGAGCCCCACTAGTTTAGTTAATATGTAACTAGTTGAATCCCCGTGACACTCACTCCTATAAAAAAATATCAACATACAGATAGAGAATTATATGGATAAAAAATTGTATAAATATTTTATCTATGTTATAAAATCTATTGGATGTATAAAAAATAATACTATAAGTTATTATGATATTTATTAAAATTTAAAATTATTATAATATTTATTAACAAATTGAAATTATTTTATTCAAATAGTTGAATGTAAAATGTTGATTCATATAAAATTATATATTGTATAAAATTATATAATGTTAGAGCTGTCAAAAAGTAACCGAACTTGGCAACCCGACCTGAATCACCTGAAAATTTCAGAGTCAAGACCAATTTGAACCCGAAACCCGAAATCAACCGAACCCGATAGAACCCAAAACCCGTTGGATTGACCGATTTAATATATTTAGACTCGCCGGTCACCCGACCGAAAACCCGCTACAACCAGACCCGATTGAACTGTGACCTATAATGAAACTGAATCCGATTTAACCTGAACACGAAATGACTGAACACGAACCCGCCCGACCCGACCCGATTTTGACAGGTCTATATAATGTTGATTCATATAAATTATAAAATGTTGATTCATATATATAAAGTAAATTTAATCTATTAATATATTTATTAAAATGGAAGATAGGTTGATCTTTGGCCACGTGGAATCTATATCAAGGAAGATCACGTGGTTGTGGAATAGATGGATGATGGGGAAAAGAGACTGCGTCTTAAGTCGCTGGCGGACACAGCGCTGTTGTCCGACCGTAAACGCCAGCCTATATTCGTCAATAAGTTTTTGCCGAGCTTACTTTCAGAAATAATTTAATTCCCAAGCCTAGTTTAGAAAAAAATTCCGAGGAAACCGCCGAGCAATATTCCGATCGTGAAAAAGTGTCGATATTTAGGCCGCGTAGCAGATTTCCGTCTCCGGCGAGTGATTTATTCTCTCTTCGCGTTTCGCTAGCGGTGGGGTTACATGAGAGGAGACGGAGGTGTAGGCGAAGATGTCTGGGACGTGGAAGGAGAGGGAAAACAACAAGAGGAGAGAGAGGTGCCGACGAGCGATCGTTGCTAAGATCTACACTGGATTGAGGATGTACGACAACTACAAGCTCCCCAAGCACTGCGATAACAATGAGGTTCTCAAGCGTCGAAGAGGATGGAACCACCTACAGAAAGGTACGCTCTCCATTGATTTTATTCTATTTCCGTAACTTTAGGTTTAATCGATTAGCAGAATCTTAACTCCGATCTAGCGATCTGTAGAAGGAGATCAACTTCCGAGAGTTTGAATTTCTGTTGGTTTTGGATTGCGAATTGCGATTTCTGCGAGCTCGGTCTTTGATTCTCTTGATTGGTGCTAACGTGTGCGGTACGCACCGGAGCAAGTATATTAGTATAATATTCTCTATTTGTCTTTTTTTCTTTCCACTTTAACGAAAGAATTTGAAATTGTGGCGATGGGAGACTGTACTGATCCTGGGAAAAGATTCCGCCATTCCGGTGAATTTGCTTTTGCTTCCCCACAAGGCAGGCAGGGGGTCTACAATCGCATTTCTGCCAGTGCAATTGACACAAGTATGCTTTCTCGATATGGCTCGGAGCACGAAAACAGACGCTTCTTGACTTGTTCTGCTCCCGGTCCCAACTCCCAATTCATGCCATTTTCTCGTACTCCCTAATGAATTGGTCCTGATTCCATTTTTCCTTCGTCAAACTCTCCAAATTTATTTATTTTCGATTTCCGTATCCTAGCATTTTTAATTATTCCTCCTCGCCGGTGAACGAAAAGCTTTTTTTCCCTTGCATTTTTTTTGGGTGGATTTTTTCCTTGCAAAATTTATTATTCCTTTGTTGTGCTTAGACCCGATGTCTCTAACTCCCCACTATTTTCTGGTTTGGCTCAATAGCTAACTTGCTGAGTCGATTTTGTGTAAGGATCATTTGGTCAAGTAGTATGAGAGAGAAAGGCGTTGTTGAGGTTGTAGGAAAGCATGTGATCAGCAGCATGACTTTGTGGACGACACATCACAGCAGCATGACTTCATGTGAAGTTTGTGAACTGCGGAACAAAATATGAAAAAAAGAAAGAAGGAAAGGAAGACCTTGCTTAGAGTAACCGGGTTAGCATTAATTAATAGCGTGGCGTCTTTAAACTTTCAAGTAGGACATGTTTGACTTTCTGGGTGTTATCTTACGGTCCAAGTTTTGTTCATTTATTTTTTGTTAGTAATACGGAGTATAGTTTTGAGCCCAGTGAAATTAAGTGTAGCTGGAAAGGTAGTTTCGTTAATTCTTTAAGGTCGTAGATAAATGGGAACACTTATTGTTGTTGCTGGTTCATTGATCATGGTCTTAATGCTGAACCCACATGGGTCTATGACAGCAGTAGTGGACAGATATTCATGATTTGGGAGGATAATGTAATTGCTAGGACGGTCACTCATGAATCATGATACAGTATATTTGTATGGTGGGTGTTTGGCCGGCATGCTTGTGGTTCTGACACTGACACCATTTTCTTCATCCCCTGCTTTTTTTTCCCAATATCATAATCCCAACTCCAAACTTCAAAGAGCTGACTTTTTTTTCGTATGGCGAACACTGGTTTGGATCCTATTGCTTTCCTTTTGGTATCGATCAAGCAATGAATTGTTCTTCCACCTTTTTTTATCTTCTACAGAACAACTTCCATTTAAAAACATGATGCCTTGTGCATTATTCTTTTCTGAAAATTTCAACATGCTTGCTAAAATGGCTTGTTATGAATAGGTGTATTTAGTGATGCTCTTAAATGCAACTATGCTATCCTCTAACTACAGGAGACTTGCAAGTTCATTTTACCTTATATTTAAAGGAGTTGCAAACTCTATTTTTTTTTTTTTTGTAAATTTGGTATTTTAGTGTGATATTTCAAAATAGCGGAAGTACTAAAAGTCATTGCTTAGTTTTTGCTTATCTAGTATACGTTGTGTCAACTTTTGGTAGCATTTAGCAAGTAATTCATCAAATGCTGCAGAAGCTGCCTCCAATTACAAATACTGCATTTTTCGTCCACAACAAACACTAGAAAGATCTGAAACCATATATAACGAATCTTTGTCTACTAAAATTTGTTACTGAAATCAATGGCACTTCTATTAATCTCACCCCTTGAATAGAAGCAGAGTCATAGATTACATCAGAAATTGTGGTAACACCTTAATTTCCTTGTACATGCATAGGCCTTTTATACTTGCAACGAGTCATTATACATATTATTATGCATTTTCTTTCCACATGATGGAATTCATGAGTATCTTATTGAAAACTTGCAAGTTGCAGGGATGCAAGCCCGTAGAGAGCATTGACATCGTCGGCGGTTCAATACCAACAAGCCCATGCTCATCATATCAACCAAGCCCACACATCTCCTACAACCCAAGCCCCACTTCATCCTCATTTCCAAGCCCGTCTCATTACATGTCCGCTTCCAATACCAATCCTGACGTCAACTCCCTTATCCCATGGCTAAAAAAACCTCTCCTCCACCTCTTCTTCAGCATCCCCTAAACTCCCCTACCACTACCTTCCCGGAATTTCCATAAGCGCTCCTGTAACGCCTCCACTAAGCTCACCAACTTGCACAACACCCCGTATGAGGAATAACACCAATCCGGGCCCACCATGGGCCCACAATCAGAACTATTCTCTCCCCTCTTCAACCCCTCCCAGCCCCGGTCGTCAAGCTATCCCTGAACCAGCTTGGCTTGCAAATGTTCATGTTCCTCAGAGTGGACACAATTCCCCAACATTTAGTCTTGTTTCACAAAACCCGAACGAAGGAGGTGGTGGCTCTAGGATGTGGACACCTGGTCAAAGTGGCACGTGCTCTCCTGCTGTGGCAGATGTGCCCATGTCTGATGGAATTGCAGCTGAGTTTGCATTCGGGAGTTGTTCTACAACAGGTTTAGTCAAGGCGTGGGAAGGAGAGAGGATTCATGAGGAATGTGTCCCTGATGACCTTCAACTCAAGCTCTAGAGTCTAGAACCAGGCACATTTATGACTGGTGCTGCTTTATCAATGCAGATAGTGATCGATTTGTACGGCATAGTGCATTATTGCCCATTGAGGTACATTCATGACTGGTGCTCTACTGCTCTCTTTTCTGTGCTACCTTCTTATGGTTTCTGGGATATGCTTTTGCTTGAGGTGACAGATGATTTGATTTATATTTGAAGTAGGGGAAGTTCTTTGGGATTAGTTTGGCCTTCATCGGATACTTCTTCGTTGGACCTGTTTCACAACTTCTATACCTTGTTCCCCACCTCTGCGACTGCATTCCTACAGCTTCAGGGATGAAGGCTCTCCCTCTAAATTTTTAGTAGGATAGAATTTGTTTTCCCCCTTTAAATTATTGTTTAATTTAGTACACATCTACATATCTACTGGCAGATGTGAATTTCACTTTGTTAGAGGTTTCCAAAAAAAAGAATCTCACTCTGTTGCTTAGTATATTATGAATGGAATTATGGAAATGATCATTTTGTCCTACAGATTTTGTCAAAATTTAAAATGTGTATGGATGATGACACTAAAATGCTGAAGATGTTTGATATGTATCACACTATTTGCCGTTTGATTATTTAGTCTTGATTGTTTTTTTTATTATTTGATCAATAGAGATACTTTTTTATTTTAATTTTAAGAATATAGTTGTGCGGTGCAACTCCGTAATAACTACGTATAAATGGGCACACGGAATTTTAAAATCCTAGGAATATATAAAAAACACACACATTGCACATACAGAGTGCAAATGTAAAAGATAATTTCTTTTTAAAAGTTGATTAAATAGGGGTGGCAACGGAGCGGGTTTGGGGTGAGAATTATCACAATAATTCTCAGCGGCATGGATATAGTGTCAACGGTATCAAGTCCTGAGATAAACTTTGGCATCCGCAATGTATGAATAGTGGACTCAAAACTTGCCAATTATTTAGTCTCCATAGTGGAATTAACAATGACAAACTACTTTTCACTCTTCCAAGACATTACCCCTTTAGTTAATAGGAATAGATAGCCAAATGTAGACTCCTACTATACAAACATTCGACACAATTTGAATCCGAATATCCAATGGCCAAGAAGGCAAGAACCCTTCAAGTTAGTCCATATATACTTCCTCCTCTAAATCACCATTCAAAAAGGTGGTTTTCACATCCATCTAATGAAGCTCTAGACCATATGAACCACCAAAGCCAAAACAATTTGTAGGGACTCCCTTAAAACTAGAGCAAAGGTCTCCTTATAGTCAATGCCATCCTTTTAGGAGAAACCCTTAGCAACAAGTCTACCCTTATATCTTTCAATATTGCCTTTCGAGTCCTTTTAGATCCAACTATCTTAGAACCCTCAAGCAACTCAACTAAATCTCAAACTTTGTTATTATCCATAGACTTAATTTCTTCTTTCGTGGCAATCAACTGTTTATCGGAACTATCACTTTCCATGCATTTTCTAAGCGAGATTGGATCTCCATCTATGATGGCGTCACATTCTTTTTCAACAACATAAACCACACAATCATCTAAAATAGCATATCTTCCTTCCCTTATAGACCTCCTTAATTGGTCTTGTGGTTCATTAATCTATTCTTGTATTATGACTGATTCTTTCACTATACTGTCATCTTGTGGGTTTTGGAAATCATTATGTTGTTTCAATGTGTCATGTGACTGTGATACAACAACTTTAGGTGAAATAACAAATGAAGGAACTTCAACCTAAATCTCATGTATATCCAATTTTCATGGTTCATCACTCCCACTAGATTGACCATTTTCAATGAGCCTAGCATTACATGTCTTGACAATTTTCATATTATGGCTAGGAAAATAGAATAATACCCCTTTGACTTTTCAGGATAGCCAATGAAGGAACCACTGAATATCCTTGGATCAAGTTTCTTTTCATGTGGATTATATAACCTTACATTGGTTGGGTAAACCTAAACATGAAGATGTCTTAAACTAGGTTTCCTTCCCATCTACGGTTCATAAGGGGTCTTAGAAACTGCCTTGATTGTAACCCGGTTAAGCAAATACATAACAATCTTTAATGCATAAATCTATAATGAAGGGGGTAATGAGCAATTACTTAACATGTTCACAACTGTTTCTATTAATGTATGTTTTCATCTCTCAACTACACCATTTCGATGAGGTGTACTAGGCGTTGTATGTTGTGCACAAATGCCTTTTCTTTTGAGAAATTTTGCAAATGGACTTGGAAATTTTCCACTTTCATTGGATTTAACATAAAATTCACCACCTCTATCAGACCTCATAACCCTTACATTCCCATCTAACTGCCTTTTCACCTCATTAATGTGCACCTTTAGGACATTTACATTCATGCAATAGGTAATTAGGTATTTATATCCAAAATGCGAGTAATCATCAATAAAAGTGATGTACTTTTCACCGCTCTCAGAAGGAACATCAAAAGGGCTACATATGTCGGTGGGAATCAACTTTAGAGCTTGAGTGCATCTTGTGACCGATCACTTATGCTTTTCTTTAATGCATTCTATACACACATTGAAGCCACCAAAATCCAATTGAGGAAGGATTTTATTTTTCACCAACCTCATTAGAATTTACTTGGAAATATGACCCATTCTTTGATGCCACAAGTAATACTTTCATTAGATGCATTATATTTAAAGCCTTGACTTTCAACATGAAACAAGGAATCATAAAATTTAACATATAGATTGAACTTGTAAAGCAAATCAATCAAAGTACCACTACCATAAAAGTAATCATTTCTGTAAAATGAAAATCAACCATGTTCAAACTTAGCATAAAAACATAGAGCATCTAGTCTACTAATAGAAACAAGAATTCTATCATGTGCAGGTACATTAAGACATTTTTCAAGATCAATATGACATTCAGTGTCCAAAATCAATCTTTAAGTTCTTGATACAAGGCCGTAGCAGCCTCGTACTGGATTCAATCGAAAAAACTGTAACTAGGAAAAGGTGAATGGACAAAGGTCGGGGTTGAGGAGAAGACATACAGACAAGATAAAGGAGAAAGGAGGTTAGAGAAAATTAGGGTTAACAATATTCTTCTTCTTGATTGATTATATTTTCGAAAATCACAATACAAGGTATTTATAATATTGTCCTAGCAGTTCAATAAAGGCGACATGGGAAAGAACCGTATAGAAAACCCATGAATGAGTATAAAAATCTATTTAAAAATATTACATTAATAAAATACTACTAATAATAAAATACTAATATTGTACCGTATCAATTCTACCTCGTTGACAATCGACTTGTCCTCACGTCGGAAATCAGGAAAAAAACGTACAGATTTGCTCAAGCGGTTCCCAAGAAGCATCAATGTCGGAGCCATCATCCCACACTATGTTATGGAAGTTGCCACTTGGATCAAAGTCTTGTGTAACTAAAGAGTATGTCAGCATCTTCAAATCAGATAATAGGGATTTGTATACCCACAACCACTCACCACCTAGTAACAAAACACAACCTCCAAATTTGAGAGCTCTTGGGTCAAATTTTCCATTACTACGACCAATCCAAACATCACCATCCAGCCACTCGGTGATGCCCAAACAGAACTCATGCCCAAACAAATCTTCATTGGAAAACCAGACGGAAACAACTGAAGACCCTTTTGACAGGCTCATGCCCAGAATTCCTGGGTCAAAAACTAAGTTTCTATCCCACCATGTGTGCTTGTCTACAATCACATCAATTACCGGTGGAAATTTAACAACATGTCTAATCAAATATGGTTCCAATTTAAGCACTTAATGCCTAGACATTTCAACAAACACCTTTTGTGCAACCAAATTTTTTGAGATGTCCAAAAACGCAATTGAATTCAACTTGAACTCTCCCAAACTGAACTCTACGAATTCATCAACTGAATCATCAATTCGAGCTGAATTATCAAATGAATCGATATGTACCTCAGTGGAATTAATATTTGGTTTTGAAGCTTCATTCTCTTGCCTTTCTGAATTGACGCCAGAATTTTAGGGCTTGAATCTGCAGGCGGCGGACGCGGGCAGGTGGTGGGCGCGGTGCAAGGAACCGCGGGCGCGGGTGTGGTGGCCACGGGCGCGGGCGCGTGGGTGGTGTCCGCGAACGCGGGAGTAGCGCGATCAATGGGCGCGGGTGTGCAATCAGCACTAGAAGGAGGGGGTGTACTCGCATCTTCCATAGGAGTCGCCATCTCGTTTAGTTTGCTGCTGATTCGGTCATCAAGGAACAATTCCATTCAACAACATCCATCATATATGCATCTTTCGTTAAAAGAGTTGAAAGCATCCATGGTGGATTCTTTGTTCTTGAAACGAATGTTTGAATGAAACCCTTCTTCCGGACTTAATTTCTCAAGGTCCTCTATAATTCCGAACGCGGAAAACATTTGCTCCAATATGTAGCAAGAAATTGGGTAGAGTTCCCAATGAATCGTGACATACAATGTTCGATTCTCCACCGGATTACCTCCATTAACACCGATTCAATTCTTGAGCAATAACTCCACGACGATGTTATTAGTAGCATACAAGGATTGCAATTCTCCCCCATTGACAATCGACTTGTCCTCAAGTCGAAAAGTTCAGGGATGAAAGCACCAATTGATACAAGACCACAATAGCCTCGTACCAGATTCAATCGAACAAACTGTAACCAGGAAAAGGTGAATGGCCAAAGGCTGGGGTTGAGGAGAAGACAGACAGACGAGAGAAATGAGAAAGGAGGCTAGAGAGAATTAGGGTTAATAACAATACAAGGTATTTAAAAATATTAAATTAATAAAAATACAAGGTGATGATGTCCAAAAGAGTAAAATAAGAAGTGTGCCCAGTGTACCAAAAATAAGTAGGCCCGGAGAGATTCCCAAGGGCGATTCAGGGACCCACATCCATACCCTCCGTTTATTTAAAACAAAACTCGTACCCTCGCGAGGTTTCCCAAACCCCCGGGACGAGGTCTCGACCTCGTCACCGACTCTACTAACGCACCCGCCCACCCAGACCAATCACAAGCGACCTCATTCCCGAACCAATCACAAGCGACCTCATCCCCGAACCAATCACAAGCGGCCTCGTCCCCAGACCAATCAAAAACCCCTATTCTGGGCGTCCCACATCGGACCTTGGCCTAAACTCGGCTCCCCAATTCTCTATAAATAGAGGAGAACCTCGTAGGAAGAAGGGGTTGAAAAACCACTTGAACTCAAGAACTTTCTTGCGTGTTGAAGATCGACGTGATAGAAACATCGTCAAAAGACCTCGCTACAGACAGGAGAAGTCCACAAAAAGACAAGTCATACAAAGACCTCGCCCACACTAAAGACCTCGCTACAAACTCTCACAAAGCTCTCTACACCACGTACCCAAATCTACCTCGCCCTAGAGTCAACCTCGCAACATTTAGGTTTGATCTCGGAACTACGTAGGAGGTCTAGGTGTAATTCTCAGAGTTTTTCATCAGCCTCGTAGGTTTGTAACCTCGTTATTGGGAGAAAATCATAAATAAAGGAGCAAGTGTTTGCACTCAAATATAATAATCTTGTTCCTTGTCTCGTAGCGTAGCTGTTATTTCGGGTTTCATCACTGACGCCGTCTGTGGGAAACTCCTCATCCTAAGCAGCCTCCCGTTTAGTGCGAACCTTGACTCCTTAAAACCCCTCAAAATGGCTTGCCCAAACAATTTCTTCCCCCAACATCCCGACAACATGGCCGAGACCCCTCCGTGGATGACGTCAGGTCCCCCCGGGGTACCTTTTTGTGGTTTCGTCGGGTTGGACGTACAACGTTCCACAAAACCCATACCCGTTCCAGGGATATGAACAGGGTGGCGCGCCTCCTAACCCGTATCCCTACCCGTGTTACGGGCAATACCAACAGGGCCAAGCTCCCCCATATGTCCCGATTCCCTCCAAGGGGCAACCTCACTCCGAGTACGTGCCCGCGTATGTCCCGGGATATATGCCGGGGCAGGAGGCGCCCACCAACGGCTCCACCATGGAGAGACCCTCCCGAGATCTGATGCAGATCTCGCGATCCCGTTCGCGACGTGCGGGGAGGCGTGACACGGAGTTGCTTGAAACGGCGGCAAGCGCGGCACGCCCTTTGGCAAAGTCAAAATAAAAATCGCTCGCCCATCCGTCGAGAGTGGATACAAGAATCCCTTTGTGCTTGAGATCCAGGATGCACACATGCCCAAGGGTTTCCATTGGCCGCAAATGGGGCTCTACGACGGCACGGCCGACCCCGAGGACCACATAAAACACTACGCCGTCCAAATGAACGTCAACTCCTACAATGACGCCATTTTCTGCCGCATCTTCGCGACCACTCTGGACAAGGCGGCAATGACGTGGTTCACCAGCCTTAAGGTCGAGTCGATAGCCTCGTATTCTCAGCTATGTGAGTCCTTCGTCAGGCACTTCAACGGCTCAAGGAAGCGCAAGAAGAACATGCGCGATCTTCGCGGCATTCAACAGGGAGAAAACGAGAAGCTGGGTACCTTTTTTACGAGGTTCACCACCGCGGTCGTAGAGATCGCACAGATCGACGAGACGTCGGTGCGAGATATCCTCATGGGCAACCTTCTCCAGGGGGCTTTTAAGTGTCGCATTTTTCTTAAGAACCCAACGACGTATGAGAGTCTGTGTGCTCGGATCACGGCGCAGGTCTACGCCGAAGACGCTGCCAGCCAGGGCTCGCGACCGAGGACCGATAAGGAAATCGTGACCGAGGCTAAGGGGAAGGCTAAAGTGGCTGCACCAGCCGCAAGGGATGTGTACATGACGCAAACTCACGACTGGCGCGCCGATTACAAAAGCAACAACAACAACAACAACAACAGAAGCAACAAAAACAACAACAGAGGCAACAACAACAACAACGACAATAGGAACAACAGCTGCTACGACAACCGCGGGAGTGACGGTGGGGGTTGGAGCTGCTTCGGCGGGAGGCCATGAGGTTACAAGGGCAAAGGTTTCCCCGCCTACAACCCAAATGAAAGAAAGCGCGCCAACCCCGCGTCGGGAGCCAACCTCGTGCAGCAGGGACCAACCCAGTCTCGACCAAGCAACGCGGAACAACACGCTCCGGCGAGGCAGTTGCGTTCCGGACAAGCCGCGGCGCCCGATGGATACATCAATACCATCTCGGGTGGGCCCTCGCTGGCAGGTTCGAGCCAGGCGGAAAGAAAGATATACGCGAGGGCAAGTCACCATGACATCATGTATTTCGGCGCTTTCGAGCAGTTAGGGATCTCCGCGACATCTTTGAAGCCCTACGCTGGGAAGCTCACCTCCTTCTCGGGAAACGAGGTCGATGTCGCTGGTCTCATAGACCTATGGATGACCCTCGGTACTGGCTCCACAACAAGAACCGAGGTGGTAGAATTTACGGTGGTGCACCTACCTTCGGCCTACAACGCAATCATCGGGAGAGTCTCCTTGATGAAGTTCCAAGCAGTGGTCTCCATCTACCACCTCAAAATGAAGTTCCCCACCAACGGTGGTGTCGGAGAGGTGAAGGGCAACCAAGAAGAGGGTCGCATCTGCTACATGACCTCGGCAAAACAAAAATGCTCCGTGTTCATGGTAGAGGCCTCCGGCGAAGCAGATCTCGAGGTTCGGGATTTCATAATACCCACCCCCGAGGAAGAAAGAAGGGTGATTACCCCCTTCGAAAGCAACTCCGAGAAAATCTACCTCGGGGGTTGCCTTGCCAAAGATGCAGCGACGTCACTAGAAGCCCTACTTGCTGGATCCCGCGACGTGTTCGCCTGGACTACAAAAGATCTCTGAGGTGTGCCTCGGAAATTGGCCCAGCACTCCTTGAACATCAACGTCGCCATTCTCCCCGTGGTGCAGCGTCGAAGAAAAATGAACGAAGAAAGAGAGACCGCCGCGAACGAAGAGGTGGCCAAGCTGTTGGCCGCAGATTTCATCCGCGAGATCCAATATCCGAGGTGGCTGTCCAATGTCGTATAGGTCAAAAAGGCCAGTGGCAAGTGGCGGATGTGTGTAGATTTCAAGGACCTCAACAAAGCATGTCCCAAAGACAACTACCCTCTGCCCTCGATTGACGCGCTCGTAGATTCAACTGCGGGGCACGAGGTGTTGAGTTTCCTCGACGCTTATTCGGGATACAACCAGATCTCGATGAATCCGCGTGACGAGGAGGAGACTTCCTTTATCACCCAGCGGGGAACATACTGTTACAAGGTCATGCCATTTGGCCTCAAAAACGCCGGGGCCACATTCCAACGCCTCATTGATCGGGTCTTCAAAGACCACCTGGGCAGGAATGTGTCGGCTTACGTCGACGACATCGTGGTACGAAGCAAGAACCCCTAGAAACACCTGGTCGATCTCGTCGAGGTCTTCACCACCCTCAGGCATCACCAGCTCAACCTGAACCCCGAGAAATGCGTTTTGGCGTATCATCGGGGAAGTTTTTGGGATTCATGATCAGCGAGCGCAGGATCGACGTCAACCCCTCCAAAATAGAATCAATCCTCTCGATGAGGTCTACCAGATCTCGAACCGAAGTGCAGCGACTCAATGGCGTTGTAAATTACTTGGGGCGATTTTGCTCCCGTTTAGCGGACAAATCTCTCCCTTTCTTTGCCGCCCTCAAAAAGAATGACAAGTTCGTTTGGGACGAGATCCTCGAGACTGCCTTCTCCGAGTTAAAGATCTTACTCACAAAGCTCCCACCTTGTCACCTCCGCATGCGGGCGAAGACCTGCAACTGTATGTAGCGGTGAGCCCCGAGACAGTCAGCGCGGTGCTCACTAGAGAAGCCATGCACCCGGTGTACTTTGTGAGTCGCGTGCTCCAGCCTGCAGAGCAGCGATACTCCCCAGCAGAGAAAATGGCGCTGGCAGTAGTGACCGCCGCAAGGCGTCTACGCCCGTACTTCCATGCACATCCCATCCAGGTCCTCTCGGAACTCCCGCTCCGTCAAATCCTACATCAGCCCGCCCTCTCCGGGCGTATGACGAAGTGGGCCGTCGAGCTCTTTGAGTTCGACATCAGTTATCTCCCGAGGACCGCAATGAAGGGACAGGCCCTCGCCGATTTCATGGTGGAGGTCACCTTCCCCGAAACCGACACAAGCTCGGACGAGTGGAAGGTGTTCGTTGATGGCTCGCGATGTGACGCCGGTGGCGGGGCCGGCGTATTCCTCGCTGGCCCCTCAATCGAGATGGAGTATGCTCTCAACTTCGCCTTTGATGCCACCAACAACGACGCCGAATACGAAGCCATGATTGCCGGGATCGAGATGGCGCTACTTAGCGTAGCCCGCAAGATCAGGGTCTACACAGATTCCGAGTTGGTGGCACGACAACTCAACGGCCAATACGACACCAGGACAGGATTTCTGCCCGCCTACCGAGAAAAGGTGAAGGCCTTGGTTTCATGCCTGGAGACCTTCGCGATAGAGTCAATTCCACAAGTCTCAAACACAAAGGCGGATGCTCTCTCCAGGTTAGGCTCCGTACTTCCCCTGGATGTGGGGAACCGCGTAATGGTAGAGAGAAAGCTCTCACGAAGTGTTGATAGTGAGGTCCTGTCCATAAGGACCGAGGACTGGAGGTTCCCAGTGACGCGGTATATACAAAGTGGCATCCTCCTAGAGGACCCCGCGCTGGCCAGGAAACTAAAGATGCAAGCTGCCCGCTACTGCATCATCGGTGACCAGCTCTACCGTCGAGGCTACGATGAACCCAACTTGCTATGCATACAGCCCGAGACCACGGACCATGTCCTCTATGAGGCCCACGAGGGAGTTTGTGGAGGGCATCCGGGGTGGAGGTCTTTGGCACACAAGATCGTCCACTTGGGGTACTTCTGGCCCACTCTCCGACAAGATGCAAAGGCTTACGTCCAAAGATGCGTCGGATGCTAGAAACACGGGAACCTCCAACACACCCCGACGGCTCCCCTCCGCAGCATTCACGCACCGTGCCCATTCGCGATGTGGGGAATGGACATTTTAGGTCCTTTCCCCAAAGCACCTGGCCAGGTACAATATATTTTGGTCATTGTCGACTACTTCACGAAGTGGATCGAGGCGCAGGCCCTGGCAAAAATCACCGGGGCGAAGGTCTGCGAATTCCTGTGGAAGAACCTCGTTTGCCGTTTCGGTGTCCCCATGGCAATCATGACCGATCATGGCCCCCAATTTGACTGCGAAGAGACTCGGGCTTTCTGCTCTGAGCTAGGCATCGACCTCAAATTTTCCTCCTTGGCCCATCCCCAGTCCAATGGTCAGGTAGAAAACGTCAACGCCCGCATCTTGACAAACCTAAAGAAGCGCCTGGGCATGGCACAAGGCCGCTGGGCCGAGTTACTCCCACTCGTCCTCTGGACGTATCGCACGACATCGCGTCGCGCAACGGGCGAAACACCCTTCGCCCTAACTTACGGTACGGAGGCACTCGTTCCCGTAGAAACCCTGATCCCATCGGCAAGGGTGTACAACTTCGACGAAAAAGAAAACGAAGCCAACCTTAGGGTCGAACTGCAATTCCGGGACGAAGTCCGCGAGGTTGCAGACCTACGCTCTAGAGAATACAAGCGACGTGTCGCCGTATACCACGACATGAGGTTCAGACCTCGCCTCTTGGCCACAGGAAACCTCGTTCTGAGACGCATCGAAGGAGGCAAATTGGACCCTAACTGGGAAGGACCCTACCTCCTCGGGGAGGAAGTCGCCCCCGGGGCTTTTAAGCTCAGGGACAGCGAGGGGCGTACACTGAGCAAGACATGGAACGTCGCGCGGCTCAAAAAATATTACATGTAAATTCTCGGAACCCCATTGTTCCTCGCAGTTTTGATGAATAAAGGATTGCAGGCTTTTCAAAAAAAAAATCTCCCTCGGAAGTCCACCCCTTGCTTCCCGCTTGGGGTTGGAGAACCTCGTTGGAATCCACCCCTTGCTTCCCGCTTGGGGTTGGAAAACCTCGTTTGGTCCACCCCTCGCTTCCCGCTTGGGGTTTGAGAACCTCGTTAAGGTCCACCCCTCGCTTCCCGCTTGGGGTCGGAGAATCTCGTTAAGGTCCACCCCTCGCTTCCCGCTTGGGGTTGGAGAACCTCGTTTGGTCCACCCCTCGCTTCCCTCTTGGGGTCGGAGAATCTCGTTAAGGTCCACGCCTCGCTTCCCGCTTGGGGTCGGAGAATCGTTAAGTCCACCCCTCGCTTCCCGCTTGGGGTCGGAGAATCCTTTTAAGGTCCACCCCTCGCTTCCCGCTTGGGGTTGGAGAATCTCGTTAAGTCCACCCCTCGCTTCCCGCTTGGGGTCGGAGAATCTCGTTAAGGTCCACCCCTCGCTTCCCGCTTGGGGTTGGAGAATCTCGTTAAGTCCACCCCTCGCTTCCCGCTTGGGGTTGGAGAATATCGTTAAAATCCACCCCTCGCTTCCTGCTTGGGGTTGGAGAACCTCGTTCGGTCCACCCCTCGCTTCCCGCTTGGGGTTGGAGAATCTCGTTAAGTCCACCCCTTGCTTCCCGCTTGGGGTCGGAGAACCTCGTTCGAAAGAAAAAATCCACCCCTCGCTTCCCGCTGGGGGTTAGAGAACCTCGTTAGAATCCACCCCTCGTTTCCCGCTTGGGGTGCGAAAATCTCGTGTTTAAACACACCCCGGGGCGAACGAGGTTCGTGGACTCCCTAAGAAGGCGGGGTTCGCTGACAGTTGTTTTAGGTTGGTACGAATTTCCGGAATCTTGGCATAACAATTGTTTCAGGTTGGAACGAACTTCCGGAACAACGAAGCCGAATTTAGAGAAAGGCGAGCTCCGACAAAAGCTCATGACCTCGATGCGGAACTAAAACCCCGATGTGGCCCGAGTTCCACAAAAGATGTGGCACTCGAACCATGGGGTTGGATGGATAAAGATAGACGTATGCAAGAAAGACTAAGGAAAACAAACAAACAAACATAGGAAAAGAAAGTGACATAAGGCATAAAGATAAAAAGGCCACGAGGGCCACGATGTTTGATTACAGACCCCGTAGGGCCACCAAAACAAAAAAAAGAAGTTTTAATTACAGACCCCGTAGAGCCACCAAGAAAAAAAAACGGTTTGTACTTCTTCAGGGTTTCGGCGTCTGGACCGGTGAGGTCGACAGTTTCACTCTTGGAGGCTTCAGCGGTGGTAGCAAGGGCTAGGACGCGGGCGCATCGGACGCGGGCTGAGGTCCCGTGGAGATCAACTCCGGGTTCCCTCTAGTGAGATCTACCTCGGGAGGCGCGGTGCTTGACACAGTCCCATCCTCGTTGAGGAAGAACTCGCATTCCCCCTCGGGGTCCTTCGATCCCAACTCCCCCATAGTTTCATCGTAGTTGGGGTTGAAGAAGACGATCTGGGGATCGAGGTGCCCGTACTTGGCCACCGCCTGTTTGACGCCCATTCGGACGGCCTGGTGGAACATCTTCCTCACGCTCTCCACCAGCACCGCCTTGTACTCTTCCGAGTCCACATACTTGGGACCCGCGGCCTTGACCTCCTCGTTGACGATACGCCGTTCAAGGCGCCTGACCTCCTCCTCGGACCTCAAAACCTCCGCCTCCTTCTCCTTAAAGAACTTGTGCTCGGCGGAGAGCTTACCCCGAAGCTCATCTACCTCACCCCGCAAGGCCTCGTCTTCGTCCCTCGCCTGCTTCTCCCCCTCCTTCGCCACCGCCGCCGCTCGAGCCTTGTCCCTTGCCGAAGCCTCCGCAACCTCAACCCGCTTTTTGGCCTCGGCCTCCGCGGTTTCGGAACGCTTCGTGACTTCAGCCAGCTCCTTGGCCCGCCTCTCGCATTCCTCACCCCGGGCTCAAAGCACTGCCTCAAGTTTGTCTATTCTTGCATGGGCGAGGATGATGCGGCTTCGATTATACTTTTCAAAAAAGTTGTGCTACAAATTTGCAAAAACGTGAGAAAAGAAATAATAGGGAAACAAGAGTAAAACGCAGGAAAATAAAAGAAGCTTACCATGGCCGAGTATCGGGCGGACTCGTCGTCAAGCGCCGCGTCTGTAAGGTTGTTGGCCCACGCACCCCCCTCCTTCCATTCCCCCTAGCCCATTCCAACGGAGCCCCCCTGACCAGACCCGGGCAGTGAAACTTGGCAGGATGGCGACCAACAACCTCGATGGCTCGCCCCTCAATGGCTCGCCTGCGGGCTCGGCTCATTGATGCTTATCGCCTTTGGAGCCCAGGGAGCCGGGGCCTTGGAACTAGAAGTCAGGGGTTGTTTCCCCTTCGACTTCGAGGTGAGAGCGTCCAGAAGATCCACTGTTTGAAAAAAAAGCATAAAAAGCAAGTTAGGAAGAAGTCAAAAACAAATATAACGAGGTTTATAACCTCGTAAACTTACAAAGAAAAGAAGAGCAATCAGAAAGAGAATAAAATACCCTCTCCACCCTCACGGGGAGGGAGACTGAGGCTCAGCCCGCACCGCTCAAGCCGGTCCTGAGAAAGGTATATCTCATATGGCGCTTGGTACGCTGTGGCGTATCGAGACTTGAGTGCCTGAAACTCGGCGACCTTGTACGGGCACACACACCTCTCAAAGGTACCTGGCGCCACAAGAAAATTGAGATATCTCCCGCTGACATCCCGAACCAAAAACCACTTGGGTTTCCACGTCCCAACATTCGATTGGGTCGTGGTGATCTTGACGTTCGGCGTGTAGAGATTGATGACGAATCATTGCAATTCGGTTCGTCCATGAGTTCACGACTTCGAATCGTGTAGGCACGCAGCAGCCGCCAAGCATTCGCAAACAGCTGGGCGGGACAGACACCCATAGCCCACGGGTAATCCACGATGTGCTGGGCCAAAGGTAGCCTGAAGCCAGCTTGGAGGCTGAAGAGGTGCACGACTGCACACCTCTCATAAGACGCCAAGGGCCGCCCCTCCTCCTCGGGGAGTGCCAGCTCGACTCCCTCAAGCCAGGGGAAGTCCTTGGCTATCTTCGCGAGGTCTTCCAACTTGAGGTCGGTGGCTGTTCCCTCGGACAGATAATCCTCGGGGGTGCTCGGGCTCATAGGGATTCGCTCTTCAAGAACAGCCGGGACGCCGGACACGGCGTCAATAATATAGGCCTCGGGAAAACTCGGGGGCACGTAGGAGGCAGAGGATGAGGCAATTGCCGCATCCAACCGCGCCTCAACCTCGGCGACGATCACATCGGGAGAAGAAGAGGAAGCCATTTCAACGCCGGAGTAAAGACGAAGACGAGGGAAGAGTGAGTTGATCGAAGCAGCGGAGTCGCTAGAAGAAGGTTCGCTGAAAACCAATGAAGGAGAACTCGGGTTCTGGGAGTCACTAGGCTCTACACTCCCTACACACTCAGAGACCTCCTGGTAAAAATTCTCTTGAACGGTGAAAACAAAACGATGCGGCAGACTCGCAGAAGCTCTCCTAGGCATGAAAGGGCGACGTCCAGGCCGCGAAAGGCTAGCACCTGGAAAAGAAACGGTCAGTAAGACACTAGGCGAGGTAACCAGAGAAAAAAGGAAGAAACCTACGAGCACGAGGTCGTAACCTCGGAAGAAAAAGCCCGAGATCATGACCACGAAAGAAAAAGCACGAGATCGTAACCTCAGAAGAAAAAGCACGAGATCGTAACCTCGGAAGAAAAAGCACGAGATCGTGACCTCGGGAGGAAAAAAGCACGAGGTCGTAACCTCAGAGGGAGAAACTACGCGAGGTCATAAGGGAGGAAGGCCACGTGGCACACTAGAGGCTACTCTGACAATATAGGACGGCGAAGGAGAATTTGAAGCGCCAAAAGAAAGGCAAGAGAAAGAAGAAGGCCAGCCAACGGTGGAAGCCCAAACGTCCCGTCAGTCAGACATCATGACGTTTGGGCTCCCGAGGGTTTCGAAATTCAAAAAGTGGTGGGCGGAGGAGCAGAAGTTTAAACGCCACCCCAAACAAGCAATAAACCCAGAAACACAACGGTGACCTCACGATGGTGACTGCCCACCACCACCGTCCCACCGCCACAACGCCGGCGAAAAACACCCGGCAAAGCACCGTCGCCCAAAAAAGGAGAGGAAAGAAAAAAAACCACAGCAAACAAAGAGTGAAAAACGGAAAAAACGCCAGACGACACACAGGAACACCCGCCCCCTCACCACCACCGCTCCGCCACCGTGACACCGACGCGAAACTCCATGCGACACACCGTCGCCCATCCGAAGCATGAAACAAAAAAACAGGCGAAAGGGAATCTGAAGCAAAAAAAAACGAAGAAGAAGAAAAGAGAACACCAAAAAGAGAGAAAAAGAGAATCGGGAACTTACTTGTTTAGAATCAGCGTGGAAGGAGCAGTGACACGGCTGGAAAGCGGTGGAAGTTCGTCGGAAACCGTCTCGAGAACCGTTCGCAGAAGACTGAGAAGACGAAGAGAAAGAAAGCGAAAAGGTTGAAGGAGAAGATGAAGGGGAAGCGTGTGAGATACGCCCTTATAAAGAGCAGGTTTTGGCCTCACCTCACCCGCAAAAGGCTTATTGGGCCTACCCTACCAAAACGGCCCGTTAGTCTAAATCACGAAGAACAGACCCGGGAAGATCCGCCCGTGCGAGCGGAAAAGAATCCTAGGTGCAAGGCCTCGCAAAGGAAGAAACCTCACAGGATACCCTCCTCGTACCCCGTGGCCCCAAAGAACTTATGACATGCGAACCTCGGAACGAGGTCCCCAGGCCATGGGGTTGTGATGATGTCCAAAAGAGTAAAATAAGAAGTGGGCCCAGGGTACCAAAAATAAGTAGGCACGGAGAGATACCCAAGGGCGATTCAGGGACCCACATCCATACCAACCGTTTATTCAAAACAAAACTCGTACCCTCGCGAGGTCTCCCAAACCCCCTGGACGAGGTCTCGACCTCGTCACCGACTCTACTAACGCACCCGCCCACCCAGACCAATCACAAGCGACCTCATTCCCGAACCAATCACAAGCGACCTCATCCCCGAACCAATCACAAGCGGCCTCGTCCCCTGACCAATCAAAAACCCTATTCTGGGCGTCCCACATCGGACCTTGGCCTAAACTCGGCTCCCCAATTCTCTATAAATAGAGGAGAACCTCGTAGGAAGAAGGGGTCGAAAAACCACTTGAACTCAAGAATTCTCTTGCTTGTTGAAGATCGACGTGATAGAAACATCGTCAAAAGACCTCGCTATAGACAGGAGAAGTCCACAAAAAGACAAGTCATACAAAGACCTCGCCCACACTAAAGACCTCGCTACAAACTCTCACAAAGCTCTCTACACCACGTACCCAAATCTACCTCGCCCTAGAGTCAACCTCGCAACATTTAGGTTTGATCTCGGAACTACGTAGGAGGTCTAGGTGTAATTCTCAGAGTTGTTCATCAGCCTCGTAGGTTTGTAACCTCGTTATTGGGAGAAAATCATAAATAAAGGAGCAAGTGTTTGCACTCAAATATAATAATCTTGTTCCTTGTCTCGTAGCGTAGCTGTTATTTCGGGTTTCATCACAAGGTATTTATAATACTGTCCTAGCGGTTCAATAAGGCGACATGGGAAAGAACCGTAAAGAAAACCCATGAAGAAGTTTATAAAACTCTATTTAAAAATATTAAATTAATAAAATACTAATAATAAAATACTAATATTGTACCGTATCAGCTCCCATGCCTTTGATTCGTGCCTTCATCCTATTTTCCATGAACAAGTAATGCTCACTTTCTCTGATGGGCTAGATAAAGCTAAATCCCTACTTCACAATAGATACATGAGTAGTATCATTAGAATCCAACCACCATGTATTATTAGGATGCCTTCCTTTTAGGACAATTTGTTGGTGATTTGTGAAAAGTCTTCAATCCCATTGTAAGCATGTTGAGGTAAACAAGTCACAAGAAAAATGTTTATTGAGGAAATTGACTAATGTGACTTGCCATGATATGATAATGAGAAGTAGTCATAAGTAAGAAAAGAAATCCAAAGATATGCACACCGGCACCGAGGCACGAAACCTCGTGTGCGACGGCACAAGATGAGGGCGCGCTTAGGTCGCGTCGGCGCTCGGTAGCGGCACAAGGCATTGGCACTCGGCGGAGTCGCGCCGGTGCATGGGGCGCGCGCTTGCACCGCTCTTGCTCGATGCAAGGGCGAGGCGTGCCAGTGTTTGCTTGTGAGGTGCGTGTACGGCTAGTTGGGGTGGCCTATGACGTAGCTTTGGCACATCCATGGTTGTGTGGTACTAGCAGCGCGCCTAGGGTGTGTGCATAGTGTTTGCGGCGCGCCTATGGCTTAGGCACGAGGCGTCGAGTTCAAGCGTTTGAGCAAAGATATGGTTTTGAGCTTAGTGGATAAGTCTTGTATCTTTGTGCAAGTTTATTTTAATATATGAAAGCGTCTCTAAGCTTGATGAATGCATTATGCAAGGATCAAAGTTTGAGATTAGCTTGGCACATAGTTATGAATACTAGAAAGGAGTATTGAAGCTTGAAACTAGTTTAGAGTTAGCTCTAGAAGCTTGAATAAGCTCTTAACTTTAAGTACAAGCTTGGTAAGAAGCTCATGTAGCTAGGGTTTAGCTCAAGGAAGCTCAAACTAGCTCAAATAGCTTGTAAGTCAGCTCAACGAGCTAAAACGCAACTCAATCCAGCTCAACTAGCTGGATGCTAGCTCAACTACCTAATGGTCAGCTACACTAGGTAGGTGACCTAGCTAGGTACCTAGCTATGCTAGCTAGGTACCTAGCTATGCTAGCTTGCTATGGGCCATGGTGGGCCGGCTCCTGGGGCATGGGCTTGGGCTGGATGGGTTGCATGCATGGACTAGAGAATGGGCCTCTTGCTTTACCTTTTGGGCTTTTGGATTGGGCTTTTCTAAGGAGTTTTGGAGCAATTTCTTGGGGTATTTTGGGCTGGATTTTGGACGCCTTTTTGGACTCTATAATGGGCTGGTTGGACGCCTCCCATGGTGACAAGGAAAGAGAAGAATGGATAAGGAAAGTTGGTTACAACTTCTCCTAAAATCACTCTTGGCCTCTCTTCTCTCCAACCAAATTTGTAACTTCTATTTGGCGGTTATTGGACAGCCATGGACACCCATAAATAGGGGTGTTGGTCGTCCATTTGGACACACAATTAGAAGACACAAAAAGTCACAAAATCGGTGGAAGTATACACTAGTAGTCTATCAAGACTTGAGTGGTGTAGTCGAGTGTTTCACTAAGAAATAAAAACACAACGTGTATGTGATCATGGATCGGTTTTCACGAGTTCAAGTAAAAGAAGAACCTCAAGTGTCATGGCGGCGTGATGGTCTCATCCAACTGAAGGAAGAACCACAAACTTCATGGGAAAACGACTTCGTTCAAGTCAAGAATGAAGAGGAGTCGTGGGGCTCGAATAAGGTACGTTTAATCTTGATAAAGTTGTCTTGCCAACATCCCTATTGTTCGTATGGTGCGTTTTATCTCACAACAATATTGCGGAATCCCTTGACATGGAATAGGGGCAATATTCATTGAAGGAAAGCTTGATCTCATCGAGTGACTCGTAGCCTTTATCCAATTCAACTTAATAAAATGTTTTAATGGGTCGGTGGTGATTACCTTACGGTCTACACCCAACGAGACTACCCTTCAGGGTCTACTCACGAAATTACCTTTCGAGGTCTACTCAAACCGCCTTGTCTTACAAGGAACGATTTTCACTTCAACTTGTTTATGCAAAATGCAATTCCATTTTATATACCCTAAGAACAACACAATCCATCTTGAAGTGCCCCGATTTCTTATAAAAGAAACACTTCATCTCCTTTTGGATATTGCTCTCGAGACCTTTTGAAGCCTTATCCTTCTTCTTGTCATTTTTACTTAATTTTCCTTTATTGATGGTGGCAACATCATGACCTACGAGATGTATAGACCGGTCTTTCATCTTCTTTAATCTTCCTTCCTCTTGGATCAACATAGCCTTTCAATTCTTGAAAGTTACACTTATCCTTAATGGTGTTATAACTCACCTAGAACTGACCAAACTGAATAGGTAGAGAGTGATAATGAATTGAGCCAAGAATGTCTCATTTACGTCCATCCCCATAGTTTTCAACTTTTTTTTTACCAAATTAGACATGTGAGTTACATGATCATGGAAAGGATGAGACTTAGCTTGTCGAACTTTTTCGTAGTCAACTCGATCATTCATAAGGCTGCCTACTAAGGCTACTATTGACTTGTCACCCAAATCTGATTGTGAACCCTCAATTTATGCTTGAACTCCCTGGCATTCTTTGTCTTTGACATAGATGGCTTAACACTTTCACAATAGTCATTTTCATAATGTTTAAACTCAACCTATTATCCCACTTCCATGCTTCAGAAAGAGACATTTCATTTTTGGTATTGAGGGTCAAATGAAAGCATAAGCTCTTGATAAAAAGTTGTATAAAATTTATCCTTTAATTTTTTTTGTCTAGAATCAAGATTGAATGATTGAGAGTCAAATGAAAGCACAAACTCTTATAAAAAGTTTATCCCCGACAATGTGCTTAAAGGCGATTTTTGAGGCGACCTCCAAAGCGACAAAACCAAACCCTAAATGCCTAATTCTTGATGTTCGCATTTTTGATATAGTTTTTGATAGGTTTTCTTTGTTTATTAGGATTAATTTTGTCTAGTTTAGGTTTAGTTTTGAGTGTTTTTAGTTAGTTTTGTATAAATCTGCGAAAAGGGTGGAATCTACGCTATTTTGTGTATTTTGCAGGTTTTAGCTAGGAAAGGAGCTAAATGGAGCTAAATTTGGAGCATCACAGTGAAGGACGGGAAAGTGCAAGATTTAAGAAGTCAAAGCTCAAGGAAACGAGAGGAAGTGTTGAAGAAAACAAAACCCCAGGCTCGTTAACGAGGCTGTGAAGGGTCGTTAACGAGGCCACGACGAAGAAGATTTCGGAGTATTATTTTATTATTCACCGATCCTGAGCGGGAATTTATTTCCGTATCGGTTGAGTATCTTTTTAGAATCTTTATGGGTTGATAGAATATGTATTTTAGGGTTTAATATCTTTTTAGATTTTATTTCTATCTTTTAGAGATTGTTTCTATCTTTTTGGGAAAGTTTTTATCTTTTAGCTTTCTAGTTTTTTAGGATTTTCTAGTATAAATACCCTTCTATCTAGCATAGAAGGGGGGGGGGGCTTAATTTTGGAGTAGAGTTTTAGAGTTAGGTTTGGAGAAGGAAGGAAGGCCGAAGGAGAGGCTGCCGGATCGGAAGTCGGTGACGAGGGGTCGGTGACGACAGTTTCCGAGGTTCGTTGATCGAGTTTGTGGTTCGGTGATTGTTTTGTTTTGGTTTTTCTTCTGATTCTCTGTAAGACGATATTTTTGTTATTTATTTAAGTTGGAGTTTTGTTTTCATGTTTGTTTTTATTGAAGTTTTTAGTTTGTTTATCATGAGTAGTGAGTAGTCTATTTTTCTAGGGTCGGGGTTAAGCCCGGCATAGTTGAGCATGTGTTGATGAAGTAAGGTAGTGTTTTGAATGCTTTTATTTTTATTGAGATTGTTTGTTGTGCTTAATACCGAAACGGGAGTTGAGGTAATTTGAGTTTTAACTTGATTGAAAGAGAAAGTTAGTAACTTGAAGGTTGATATTGTTTGAAAACGGAAGTTTCAAGCTTTAGATCCAAAACAAGCAATTGAGTGAGTTGGTTTATGAAAATAGATTAATTTACTTGTCTAGTCAATGAAAGTTGATGACTCTATCTATTTAAAGGCATGATCTTATCTACTTACGAATTCTTATGCTTGGCTATGCTGTGGTGTCTCTTATCCTAGATATTTGTTTTTATTGAATTATTTCTGATAAATCTTCGTTGCTGAATGCTTGCTTCGGTACCGAGTGTTAGTTAGAATTTTATTAGTTCGTTAATAGATGTTTTTATATTCGGTGGTTCGGTAACGATCCTGACAAGGTCGTTAACGAGGCATCTCGTGAGTAATTGTGTTTGATTTTGTTTGATTTTTATTAGATTGATAGACAAACAACCTTGCTTCCTGTGGAACGATCCTGACTCCACTGTACTCAGCGGGGTCTTGACTTACAAATTTATTTGTTGGCCGAGAAACCCTGTTTTTGTTTTCACAAATCCCGACCCCGTTTTTGTTTTTAATTTTTGTTTTCTTTGTTTGTTTTCTCAGTGTATGCCGGTAGGACGAAGAAGGCTTCAGTTTGATAGCTCCAGTTATTACTCAGAACCCGAACGTTCCCAGCACCGACGACTCCGAGAAAACCGAGCCATGGCCACAGCTGAAGAGATGGCTCGAGAGCTAGAGATCCTCTGGACCCAGATGGAGGCACTGAAAGCCGAGAAGGACGACGCTAATGCAGACAAGGCTCGACTGCAAGAAGAGCTAAACGCCTATCCAAGGAATGCCAAGCAATACATGCATCCGGAACTGAGGGTGCCAGAATCTCCTATTGTGCTTCCTGCGATAGAGAAACCTTTTGAGATCAAGTCTCAATTTATATCCTTGATTAAACGGGCTCAGTTTGAAGGGAAACCTGCTGAGTGCCCTATGGAACATATTAAAATTTTTCTTGATTTATGTGACACCATAGCTGCTGAAGGTGTCTCACTAGAATATGTTCTGTTGAAAGCTTTTAGATGGTCACTTACTGGAAAGGCCCTGAATTGGTTAGAGAGCCTACCTTCTAAGTCTATCAGGACTTGGAAAGCTTTGTATGATCAATTTCTTACAAAGTTTTTCCCTCCTGCTAAGACAACGGAGTTAAGGAAACGCATCACCTCTTATCACCAGTTGCCTAATGAGACCTTTGTTGAAACATGGGAAAGATTTAAAGAGATGCTTAGACAATGTCCTACTCATGGGCAACCATTATATGTATTGCAAGAAATCTTTTTCCAGGGTATCAACGCAAAGACCAAGAACCGCATCAACACGCATACTGCGTGCGGTTTTATAGAGATGAACCCGATAGAGGCGTGGGAACTGTTGGACAAGCTGGCGAATTACGATGCTATGTACGGAACCCAGCAGGCTCCACAAACTCAAAAACGTCTCTATGTGCCCAATCGAGATGAAGTTGACCCCGATGTTAAAAATCAATTCTTACAAGATGAGGTCAACCGTTTGAGGAAACAGGTAAGTTTTCTGAAATCCTCTCAATCATGTCAAAGATGTGGTTCTTCTGCGCATAACACTTCTGCTTGCACTAACATTGAGCAGGTTAGAACCGCTGAGACGATAGCTGAGATGAATTACATGAGAGGACCCTACAGGAACCAGCCTAATTACAATGACAGGTCGAACAACTATCAGTCATGGGGCAATCAGAATGCAAATCATAATTACACAGGGCCCCCGCAAGATAGACGACCTGCACCATATCGACCTCCAGGCCATCAGGAGACACCATCATGGGCTCAAGAGATTAAAGAGGGCATCAATGGATTGGATAAAAGATGGGGAGAGTTCGATATTTGGAAGAAGAGTGTTGATTCTCAACTAGGAGACCTTGCTGCACGGATTCCAAGACCACAAGGGCAACTCCCGGGTCGTACCGAAGAGAACCCTAGAGGCCAAATAGCAGCAGTACACCTTAGAAGCGGGAAGACACTACCGGAGAGAATTCAAGCTGAAGAGAAGGAGGAACAAGATCTCGCCAGGCAGCTCGTTAACGAGCCAGCGAGAGCTAGTACCGAACATACAAGCCAGGATGACGAGGCTCCGAGGATTCCTGACGAGACCAGCCCAGGTAAGTTTTCTAAACCGAGTCCTCCTCTCAATCCCAGGCTCGTTAACGACCCCACCAGGGTCGGTAACGACCCGCCGAGGACACCAAACGACCCCAGTGTCGACCCGGTACTCTCACCTCTCGAGCCTAACTTGGTTCCGAGAATGGTGAAAACTCTTCCATTTCCAGTTAAGAAATCTATGGACTCTACTGAGAGTAAGTTCAAGCGTTTCGTTAAGATTCTTCAGGGCATTAATATTTCCATTCCATTCGCTGAGGCCCTAAGCGAAATGCCGGCTTACACAAAATTTTTGAAAGATATTCTTAGCAGGAAAAGATCTATTACAGAGCTGCAGGACGAGGTCAGCTCCATAGCTCTTCCAGAAAAGCTTGGAGATCCTGGGAGGTTTGCAATCACAATCGGCATAGGCAACCACAAGTTCAAAGCTTTATGCGATCTTGGTGCCAGTGCTAGTCTTGTTCCACTCTCAATTTGGTCTAAAGCCAATATGGGACCACTGGAACCAGTAGACATGAATCTGTACATGGAAGATGGGTCAAGTGTCAAAGCAACAGGAGTAGTGGATGATTACCCTATTCAAGTCGGGAAATTCTTCATACCAATTGATTTTATTGTCCTTGATATGCCTGAAGACCCTCATGTCCCCATAATTCTCGGGCGACCATTCTTAGCCACAGCAGGGGCAAGAGTTGATGTGCGTAAGGGACTCCTCACTTTTGATATAGGAGAGGAACGGGTGGAATTCAATTTAGATCAGAAAGCTAACGACCCAATTGGAGTGGCACAGCTAGAGTTGCCTCAACCCGAACCAGACACCATAGTCCCTACCAAGCCACACCTGCCGATCAATGATGCTCCCATGCACAAAAGCCCTACTACAGAGGTTACAGAAAAGTCCAAACCACCTTGGCTTTCGGACTATACCATTAACCCAGGGATATCGAGCTTACTGATAGAAGAAGAAGGTCCCAATTTAGCAATTCAAGTGCACAGAGGCAGTAAAGCTACAGGCACGGTATTTGAAGACCCTAACATGACCAGACATGAACCACCATGAGACGAGCAAGAGAGCTCGTCGGGCTAACGACGTTAAACATAGCGCTTACGGGAGGCAACCCGCTTTTTAGAATAGGTTTAGTTTAATTTATTTTATTTTATTTTTCTTTTAGATTATTTCCTAGCTTTCTTTTATTTTTCTTTTTTAGTTTAAATAGGATAGAAATAAGATTTTTTGAGCTAACAAGATTTCAGGGAAAAATGGGTCGAAATGCACTCGAGGAGGCTACGGTGGCTCGTTAACGACCCACTCAGGGTCGTTAACGACCCAGTTCGGACGACCCGATTCGTCACAATACGGGGCAGGTAAGTAACTCTAACCTAGTTAACTCTTTTTAACCCTAGCCGCCGCCCCCTTCTACCCATCCTATAAAAACCCTTCTACCCCTCCCAAAATTCTACCACAATCTCTCCCAACTTTCACTCTCAAACCCAAAACTCTCTCAATCCCTTTCCCTTTTCTCCTACCGAGTCGGAAATCCCACGTTAACGACCACCGGAGACGCCATCGTTACCGGAGTTCGAAGGCCCTTTCACCGTCGACGACGAGCTCGTTAACCTACCCCGATCCCGACCCTTGTCCTTTTAATTCTCGGTTCTCCGGTATGATTTCTAAACCCTTGCTTGAAATTGCATGATTGAGTTTCTATAGGGTTAAATTTCATATCTTGAATCATGATTTTTAGGGAGATCGATGAGCATGCCTAAATTCCGTTCTAACAATTCTTGATTGTGCTTAGTTGTTCATGTTTTAGGTAAGATTATTCATGATAGATTAGGTATTGTAACCCTTTAGTTAAGAAAGCATGAATTTTTCTTGTTCTAGATCTAAAAGTTCGAACTTTGCATGTCAAAATTTCAGGAAAATTGTAGCATGTTCGGGATGGGTAATTGAGTAAGTATGGGGTGCTTTTACCCAATGAGGGAATTGTGGAGAATAATATAAGAATTGCATGCTTGATTTATGCTGAATTAGAGGTAGATTCAATTTCGGACATTACTGGTTTCGCCCTCGGTGGCTCGTTAACGACCCACCCAGGCTCGTTAACGACCCTGCACTTCATCAATGCTTAATCCGAGGCCAGCTTCGTGAACAACCCAATTGGGTAGTTTATGAATAATTCCGAGGTTAATTTTGAGACCAAGTATGGGGTCTCGTACCTAATATTTTTGAGTGGATCTTATCTTGGAAAATTTTCGATTATTTTATAGGATCCATGGCTAGTTCAAGCAGACCCGCTACCCGAGCCCAGAAGAAGAGGAGAAACCACAGGTCTCCATCTCCACCCCGGGTGGACAATGTGATTTTGAGCAGTCAGAGCCAAGTACGGCGCTACCGGGATTTCTTGGAGAAGGACCATTACACCCGATGGTTCTCGAAGTCTAGCGCCGTCTCTACAGGCATCTACACGGATGTCAAGGACGCTTTTGCCATCCTTGGGGCCGCACACTTATTGAAGCAAGAGAGCTTGCCACATTATCCGGCCCTCACATCCGAGTTCTTGGCCACCTTGCAGACCAACTTCTCGTCAAAAATCTCGGCGGGACGCATTCGGTTCCGGCTCGGTAACGAGGACCGTGACCTCACCATGGCAGAGTTCAATGCAATCTTGGAGCTCCCAAACCCGTCTAGAGACTATAGCTTGAAGGACTACCGAGTGACCCGCACTTGGAGCTACATCACCGGAGAGGTTCAATCCTCCACCGCGGCGCTATCCGGGGCAACCATAGTCAACCCCATCTTCCGGATCATCTTGAGAGTCCTCGCCGCACTATTCTGGCCGAAGAAGGAGTTGAACCGGTCTACAAGGACGGAGGTCGCTTGCTTCCGCACCATCCTCTTCGAGGAGCCCGGCCCCTTGAATTTGGGGTACGAATGGCTCTACTACGTCGAGAAGTACCACAAGTCCAAGGAGGTATGGTGTGGCAATATGGTTAGCCTCTTGGCTAAGAATCTTGGAGTGGATCTCACCCGCTACACACCGGCCCACGCTCAACTCCTCAACAAGAACTATTGGTATAGCGCCGAGATTTTCGTGCAAGCCGAGGGAGGCTACAAAGTGAAGGTTCGAGATCAAGTCGTCATACCTTCCCTCGACATGTACGAGCTACTCTACGTACCGAATTGGTACGAGGTGTGGACGGGCCAGCCTTACCCATTGGAGCCAAAACCGGAAGATGAACTCTCACTTAGGCCATGTCACACCCGGTTTGAGCGGGACGATGTGGACGAATATGAAGAAGAAGATGAGCAAGAGGATACCGAGGTCGTAGGCAATGATACCGAGGAAGCTGACACCGAGGGCCGCACTGAGGAGCTCAACTTTACAGAAGAAGACATGGAGACGGAGGAATTAGGAGGCAATATCTTCGTCAACGAGCCAACCAGGGTCGTTAACGACCATTTCGAGCCACCACCCAACACTGTTAACGAGGCAACCAGCTTCGTTAACGAGGTGCCGCAAGCTCCTGTCGACCCTCCACCAGCTCCTGTCGACCCTCATGCATATGGCTTAATGACTTACAACCCGGTGATGTACCAAGATCACTTCCATCCTCACTACCCACCACCTCCTCAGCCCAAGTACGCAGGATCGAGCATACCACCACCATGGGCCGAGGATCTTTCTGCACGGATGCAGCAGCTTCACCTCCAGACCGATCACATTCATCGGAGGATGGATAGATGGGAAACCGTCTATTCCGCACGCATGTCGAGGGAGGACGAGCGGCAACGTCAGAGAGAGGCGGAGGACGCTGAGCGTTGGAGGACGATGTATGACTTCATGGGGCACTTTGAGCACTATTTTCCTCCACCAAACCGTTGATCAAGCTCAAGATGAAGCTTCCTTTCCTTGTTTCTACTTTTGTAAGTTTTATGTCTTTCTTTTTCTTTTTAATTTTTTGTTTTGTTTTCTATTTCTTTTTCCTATTCTTCTTATTTTTCTTACAGTGGGGACACTGTAATTTTAAGTATGGGGTGGGAAGAAAGTAGAAAAATTATGTCCTAGGTGTTTTTATGTTTTATGTAGTTGTTACTTCTGTTAAATCGGAAAAAAAACCAAAAAAATTGAAAAATTTGAAAAATCCAAAAAGAGTTTAGAATTGATAGATATCCCTTCTTAAAAGTTCTATGATAGCAATCATTAGCTTGACCATATAATTCCTTGCAAATATGTCTTTGAAAGTATAGCCGGATTCTTAAAAGTTGAAATTATTATTTTTTTAGAAGAGAATAGCATTAGATGAAATTGAGCACATATACTTTATAGCATAGATGATGCAATCCAACAAAATCTACCTGGTGAGAAATTTTTGGCCTTATAGGGAGAACATTTATAAATCCCTCTTCTTTTTTGTGTGATTTACTCTCCTTATGCATATTATCTCTTGGAATTGTGATGGTTATCTATTTCTTGAGACCCTTATAGGATTTTTAGTTCATTACTTGTAAAGATCATATGATAGAGAACTTATTTTTATGAGCCCTATTATCCCCTATCTACCTTTATATTATTCCTTCTTTTGATAACCAATTTTGGCCTGAAACCTTTTATTTTTAGCTCCACAAAAATTGTTCCCTAGCCGAGATAAGCTTGACCCTATCCGGGAATTAGGACTTAGATTGGAGAGGTGAAGTCTTGTGTTTTGTTGAAAAGAAAAGAGTTTCTATTTGCTTGAATTAACGGGTATTTTGGAAGGGTAGATTGGAAGTCTCTTGTTATTACATGTAAGAAAGGTCTCTTGAAAAAAAAAAGATGCACAATTAAGTTTAAAGGGAAGAAATGTATACGGTGGATCGTTAACGACCCAAATGTGGGTTCGTTAACGAGGCAGCGGAAATTTAAGAAAAAAAAAGAAGAAAAAGAAAGAAGAAAAGTTGAAGTGCATTTGTGTTTAAAAATAATATCAAGAGATTCTTTTATTTTTTATGAGACTTTCTAGGATGATAAATGGGTGAGTGAAAATAAGTGTGCATAATATGAGAGTGAGTTTGGTTATTTTATATGAGAGTTTTGATATTATGTGTGAGTTTTTAGGAGTCTTTGATTCCCGGATATTATTAGCACCACATGACCAAAATATTACCACGCCCTATTGTCTTTACCAAGCCCCATTACAACCCGACCGAATGGAAGCTTCTATGAAGTTTTTCATTGAGCCTAAGTTCTCTTGATGATTCTCTGCTTGTTTTGACAAATCTTGGGTGGAGAGTATTGGTGATATAAGTTCCAATTTCTATGAGTTTTTGTATATAGGACGAGTTGAGAGATTGAAATTATAAGCCCAAACACATGAGAGTTGAATGAAACACATTATATCCCTTGAGAGGTTGGATTGTATTATTTTATGTTTATTTAAGTGTATATATGTGTGAGGATGTTAATAGTCTTTTGCTATAATTTTCTTATGTGTAGATGTTGCTTTTTGAAGATGGCTATGTCTTGATAAGCATGATTTGTTTTGGTTTTGGTTAGTATCTTGATTATTGCTTGAGGACAAGCAAGTCTAAGTATGGGGTATTTTGATGTTCGCATTTTTGATATAGTTTTTGATAGGTTTTCTTTGTTTATTAGGATTAATTTTGTCTAGTTTAGGTTTAGTTTTGAGTGTTTTTAGTTAGTTTTGTATAAATCTGCGAAAAGGGTGGAATCTACGCTATTTTGTGTATTTTGCAGGTTTTAGCTAGGAAAGGAGCTAAATGGAGCTAAATTTGGAGCATCACAGTGAAGGACGGGAAAGTGCAAGATTTAAGAAGTCAAAGATCAAGGAAACGAGAGGAAGTGTTGAAGAAAACAAAACCCCAGGCTCGTTAACGAGGCTGTGAAGGGTCGTTAACGAGGCCACGACGAAGAAGATTTCGGAGTATTATTTTATTATTCACCGATCCTGAGCGGGAATTTATTTCCGTATCGGTTGAGTATCTTTTTAGAATCTTTATGGGTTGATAGAATATGTATTTTAGGGTTTAATATCTTTTTAGATTTTATTTCTATCTTTTAGAGATTGTTTCTATCTTTTTGGGAAAGTTTTTATCTTTTAGCTTTCTAGTTTTTTAGGATTTTCTAGTATAAATACCCTTCTATCTAGCATAGAAGGGGGGGGGGGGGGCTTAATTTTGGAGTAGAGTTTTAGAGTTAGGTTTGGAGAAGGAAGGAAGGCCGAAGGAGAGGCTGCCGGATCGGAAGTCGGTGACGAGGGGTCGGTGACGACAGTTTCCGAGGTTCGTTGATCGAGTTTGTGGTTCGGTGATTGTTTTGTTTTGGTTTTTCTTCTGATTCTCTGTAAGACGATATTTTTGTTATTTATTTAAGTTGGAGTTTTGTTTTCATGTTTGTTTTTATTGAAGTTTTTAGTTTGTTTATCATGAGTAGTGAGTAGTCTATTTTTCTAGGGTCGGGGTTAAGCCCGGCATAGTTGAGCATGTGTTGATGAAGTAAGGTAGTGTTTTGAATGCTTTTATTTTTATTGAGATTGTTTGTTGTGCTTAATACCGAAACGGGAGTTGAGGTAATTTGAGTTTTAACTTGATTGAAAGAGAAAGTTAGTAATTTGAAGGTTGATATTGTTTGAAAACGGAAGTTTCAAGCTTTAGATCCAAAACAAGCAATTGAGTGAGTTGGTTTATGAAAATAGATTAATTTACTTGTCTAGTCAATGAAAGTTGATGACTCTATCTATTTAAAGGCATGATCTTATCTACTTACGAATTCTTATGCTTGGCTATGTTGTGGTGTCCCTTATCCTAGATATTTGTTTTTATTGAATTATTTCTGATAAATCTTCGTTGCTGAATGCTTGCTTCGGTATCGAGTGTTAGTTAGAATTTTATTAGTTCGTTAATAGATGTTTTTATATTCGGTGGTTCGGTAACGATCCTGACAAGGTCGTTAACGAGGCATCTCGTGAGTAATTGTGTTTGATTTTGTTTGATTTTTATTAGATTGATAGACAAACAACCTTGCTTCCTGTGGAACGATCCTGACTCCACTGTACTCAGCGGGGTCTTGACTTAAAAATTTATTTGTTGGCCGAGAAACCCTATCAACAATTCTAAACCCTGGAAAATCCTTGTTTGATCAATTTGGTTGCTTGACGAACATAATCTTCTCCCAAATCTCTCCAAGAGACCGGAACCAAGAAGCGAAGGAACCTACGCGGCTCGATACGTATCCGAAATTGGGTGTTAAACCTCTCTCGGATTTGCTTCTAAGGTTGAGAGTAGATGCTAATCATGCCGCTAGGCTTCGAATCCTTGACATCTGGTGTACTAATTGGAGGAGGAGACACAAAGAACTATTAAAGAAGCCGGATCTGGTGAGAGATGAACAAGATGACCTTGCTCTAGGTTTCGTTTTGGAGGTGTGTAATTCGGGATGGTGGGGCTTATTCCAAGGAATGTTTGTGAGTCTTGGGTTACGTAATTTCCGCGATCGATGCCTGATGGTTCGGGCGAGGCATGGTTTCAGTCGTCGGGTCGATTCATCCCTCTTGAAATGCCGACATAGTTTGATGACAAGGTTACTTCGAGCGAGGGATGGTTTCAATCGTCGGGTCGATTCATCCCTCTTGAAATGCCGACATAGTCTGATGACAAGGTTACCTCGTTCCCTATACTAGAACCAACTTATTATTACCATAAAGTATAATTCCTATTCGATTTCTGCCTATAATTTGCATCATTGGAAACTGCTGAATTTTAAACCTTCTCCTCTCTTCTACTATCTCTTTCCATCAATTTGGAGTGCTTTCTGTTCTGGTGTAGAATTTCGTTTGTTTGATGAACTCTTGTGTTACTTTCTTGGTACTACATTGGATGGTGAGAAACAAGGAGGAAAATCATTCCAAAAGGTACTATGCTCTATGAACAACTCTCTTACTGAACAACCTTTTCCCCTGAACCATTCTAAGAAAAACAACCCCAAGCCCACTACGGTCGCGGAGACCTTTGGTAGTGTTACTTCTTTGAACAACAATAGAGCCAATTCAGCTGGTTCCAAAAAGAACAAAGGAAAAGAAAAAATGAAAGGTTGATATGGTTGCCTCCTGGCTAGTGTGTCTAGGGCCAAAGAAACAAATATAATAGGGATTGTTTATAATTTGGTGAATTTGAATAACTCCCTATGTTGGATAAACTGTATGCTTGTCTAGAGCTCCTTTATTTGCTCTTACTGTCAAAATTTTAATGGTGATCCTGGATGCCATATGAAGACTACGGGGCCTGGTCAGCAAGCATCAATTATTGACCAACAGAAATATCGAACAATGTGCCTTTCTCTATATTTATTTGTCTATGAAGATTGAACTTTGGAATAGTAGAGGTATTGGAAGGAAGTCTTTCTGACCAGAAATAGACTCCTTTTGCAAAATAGAACGAATCCAAATAATGACAACCTTCGGATCAATTGTGGCGAAAGATCGGGGTTCGATAACTTTATGTGGTCGCCTGCTAGGGGGCGATCAGGAGGTATTTGTGTGGTTTGGAAAGAATACCAATTATATAATGAAACCATAGAAGTGTTAATTCAAGAACAGAGATTCATTACCCTAAAATATAAAAATCTCACTACTCACTATACACTAGCGATCTGCCTTGTGTATGCTCCTCCTAACGAAGGGCAGAAAAATGAATTTTGGGAACAATTAACTAATGTAATTCAAAACTTACATCTCCCATTATCGTTATGGGTGACCTTAATGAAATACAGAACCCAGGTGAAAAAAAGGGCGGAGCAATTCTTGAACAAGTCAGATTTGAAACATTAATCAAATTCAAAAATGATTGTGAACTGTTTGACATTCCTAAATCTGGTAACTTATTTACGTGGCGTAAAAATAGGTCCGAGATTGATAATATATATGAAAAGTTAGATAGAACGCTGGTATGCGATCAAATTCGCCAATGGTTCCCCGGAATTACTACACAACATTATGCTTTTTCCTCTTCGGACCATTGTAAAATAGCGATTGAGCTTAGCAACGGCCAAACAATTAAGGCTCAACCCTTTAAATTTGAAAAAATGTGGACGTATAGGAAAGACTTTCAAAATGTTGTCAAACACGCAGGGAGACTTAATGTAGAGGGATCTAATATGTTCCAATTAGTGAAAAAGACACAACTCTTAAAGCAACATGCAAAACAATGGAACAAGCGAACGTTCGGGAACACGTTTGAGCAGCTACGGGGTGTTGAAGAGGAACTACTTAGAATTTAGACTCAAATACACGTGAACCCATTCCCAACATTGACTCATAAACAATTAAGAATGATACAGAAGAAAGAATGCATACTAAACTACCATAAAACTTATTGGAAATAAAGAGCAAAAACAAACCATATCAAATTGAAAGATTCAAACAGTAGTTACTTTCATAAGATGGCAACAGGACGACGGAATAGGAAAATCATTACAGAAATAAGAACTAATGAAGGAACCCAGACCGTGGGAGAACAAAATATTAGAGATGAGATACGAAACGGTTTCAAACAACGATACAGGAAAGAACCCATTAATCATACTATCCTCAGAGAATACCTACACCTAAGAACCCAAGAGCTTTCGAGCATAGACAATATGAAATTAACCAAACATGTTACAAATTAGGAGATAAAGGAGGCATTTATGAACTCTGGATCGGACAAATCGCCGGGAAATATGTTAAAACAAATAATCAAATAAACTATACATTTAAAAGATTTTTCCATTCCGGAAATATGTTAAAACAAATAAACTATACATTTATAACACTACTTCCAAAAACAGAAAACCCTCAATCAACTAATCATTATAGACCGATCAGCCTCTGCTCAACAATCTACAAGGTCATAGTGAAGATCCTTGTAGGTAGAATGAAACAAATCATGGGAAAGATTATTCATCCGCTCCAAGGGGCGTTTGTAGCAAATAGAGCAATCCAAGATAATGTATTAATAGCACACGAGATTTCCATTCCTTCAAAGGGAAAAAGAACAAAGATGGTTGGGTCTCTATTAAACTTGATATGGAAAACGCCTATGGTCGAGTGGATTGGGAATTTCTTTTCACTGTAATGGAGAAATTTGGCTTTGATAGGAGATTTTTAGGTTGGATTAAGGAATGTGTTAAAACTGTGTCTTTCTCTGTTCCGATGAATAATGGTCCTATAGAACCTTTTTTGCCAGAAAGGGGCCTTAGGCAGGGTGATCCTTTATCCCCATATCTATTTATCCTTAGTGCCGAGATTCTTGCTAGGAAACTACAACAAACAAGCCAAGAAATCAATCAAAACAGTGGGGTTTGCTCTTGCTATAAATGGAACTAAAATCCCGTTCTTATCATTTGCAGATAACATGATCATACTCTCAAAGGCTACCCAATCAGCTTGCGTTTCAATTAAGAAAATAATAGATGAATATTGTGAAATTTCTGGGGCAGAAAGTGAATTTCCACAAATCTGCATTCCAAACCTCAAAAATTGTCCCCCAACAACAAAAACAATGAATTCAAAAAGCTTTAAATATCATGACAATGGATGATTTAGAAAAATATCTGGGTTGTTCGATTATTAATGGTGGGGTGAACAAGGATACATTTCAGGAAACCATTGGCTGGGCTAAGGACCAACTGAGTAAATGGAAAGCTAATTCACTATCACAAGAAGGAAGAGCAATCCTCATTAATTCAAATCTTGCTGCGAAACCCAATAATATAATGCAAAACTGTATGCTACCTGCAAAGGTACATAATGAACGGGACAAAATGAATAGAGGATTCTTTTGGAATAAAGAGAATCAATATAAACCACTTATAGGGTGGGATAGAATTTGCAAACCAAAATCTCATGGTGGTTTAGGAATTAGAAAAACCGAACATATAAAAAAAGCACTCTAGATGAAGTTGTTGTGAAAATCCTTTCCGAACCAAACAACATCTGGGTGCAGATTGTTAGAGAAAAATATCTAAGGAATGATGATCTTTTCACTTACAAGATTAAATCGAGCACATCATAGCAATGGAGGAATTTAATAAAGCTTAAACTGATCTTTGAAAAGGGATTAATTTGGCAAGTGGGGGATGGAGAAACAATCCGGTTCTGGTCTGACCGGTGGATTTCCAACGAACCTCTTAGCAAAGCAGCTATAAACCCAAACAACATCAAACTAGAAAGTAAAATAAATGAATTTCTTCTCCAAGATAAATCATGGAATATTACCGAACTTAAAAAACATCTATCTCCCAATATTGTGGAGAATATAGTAAACAACCCTCTCCCGCATAATGATATACAAGACCGTATGTACTGGACAGCTAGTAGGAATGGTTGGTTCTCTACCGCTTCAGAAGTAAACCAGATTACTAATATAAGTACTTAACAACCAAGTCTGAACAATTGGATATGAAAACTTGATACATTCCATAAAGTTAAGAACTTTCTTTGGAAAATTGGTTGTAATGGGTTACCAACAAAGACAAGACTAATACAAAACCATATTCCATTAACAGGTGGCTGCATTTTTTGTCACTGCACGTATGAGGATATGAATCACATTTTGACAAAATGTTCACATACACTAAGTACTTGTAAAAAGATAAACCCCAAGACTGAACAGGTTTTAAAAAGGATATACATAACAAACAAAACACCACAAAACATATTAAGTGAAATAAAAAATCAAATAGGTACAAAAGACTTTACAGAACTGGCAGTAATTTGGTGGGGAATATGGCACCAAAAAAATAAACTAGTATTTCAACAAACTCCAAATGACTTCATACCAAACTTAGAGCAATATATTATCATGCAAATTCAGGCCTGGGACCGAACAAAACATGACTATGATGATATTCTGAAACCTAAAAATGGGAACGGGAATAGGGAGCGACGACGACGGAAACAAGAAACATGGATCAAACATCAACCATGATTCTATAAACTAAACTTTGATGGGTCTAGACTAATAGATGGATCAACAACATCGGGGATAGTTATAAGAGACTCAAGTGTTGATGTCTTTGATATCGCTTCATCAAAATTTGGTTGTGCATCCGTAACAAAAATCGAAGCACTTGCTCTCAGGGAAGGGATTATGAGGGCAAAACAATTGGGATTAAAGAAGCTTGAATTTGAAGAGGATAGTTAGACAGTAATTAATGCAGTTCGTAAAAAAGGACAATGCCCCTGGGATGTAGACATCATAAACTCAGACATTGTACACTCTCTGAACTGGTTCGAAACCATTTGTGTTTTGTGAGTAGGTGTTGTAATTTTGTGGCCGATAAAATTGCAAAGCTGGGCCATAGTATTCCAATTGATTCCATTATGAGTCATCCAAAATTTTTTGTTCTCATCTGCTCAGATGCTCTAGGACGTCCTCCTTAAGGGGACCTCCTGATTCTTACCTCATAAAAAAAGCACAAACTCTTGATAAAAAAATAATATAAATTCCATTATATTAATGTTGATTTGATTGAATATATATCTGTGCAAGAATTAGGATAAGCTCTCATGAATACGCTTTACTTGTAAAAGATGATGACTTAATCTGCGAGTGCGACTGTGAACACAAGATGAATGAGTACTTTAATAACCGTCCCCATATAGTAACGATCAAAAGGTCAACAAGAATACAACTAGCTTCTACATTATTGTTGCTGAATTGGTGAAATACGTAGGCTGAATTTTGATCAAAGCAGTCAATTTTTTATTTATTTAGAATTTCATAGAATCTTTAGGCATATATCATGACTAGGGTTTCTCATTTTACAGTGAGATTCCTCGACCACTTGTAGTATGCTTGAGAATTGAGATACTTCGTATATAATAAGCCTCTATGCCATCCTTTTTTTTTTTATGTTGTAATCATGTTAATTTAACTACTTATTGCTCAATTTTTTGCATGGGTGTTCTCCAAAATTTTAATTAGTCTTGTAAAGTTCCTTTTCTGTATGAAAGTCAAAATCAATGACGACAAACGGTATCACAAAGTAAAAACAAAACACGTAACTATACGATCCTCATGTTTGGAGAGATTTTACATGGGAAAAAAAAAAAAACTTACTTTTTTTCTCTACATACACGTTTTTATTTGAACTTTGTTCAAATTACAGTATGAGAGACGAGTCATTCTTTACTTACAATTATTTCCTGTTTTTATACCACCATTTTTGAATTATGATCAATATGTTGAATTATAATTGGACAGTATTCATCAAAAAATATATATTAATTGATTGTTCGGTTTGATTAACCGGGGCCAATATACATGCCGCCAAGAAGATTCGAATTTTGAACATCCTGAACAAGCGCTTAAGAGTCTAACACCTTATTCTACTAGATCAATTGGTTATTGGTAACTTGTAAGCACTGGTTGATTGATATATTGTTTTTTGGGTCGAAGTACTAGTTGATTGATATATGTATAATGTATTTATGACTCAACGAAAACCAAACTCTACAAGGTCCATTGGACCACTTGAAAATTCAATCTTGCTAATAATTTTTTTTTATCTACCTTTTGCAGTCTATTTTACAGTTCACTTATTTTGATTGATGAAAATTGAATAACAAAAGAATATATATTTTAGAAAATGTAATAGTAAATAATTTCATTTCACCTAATCTGAATTACAAATGTAGTACAACCTTAGCTCGATAAGGCTTATTGGGCGGCGAATGCGAGATTAGCTCGAAGCCTTATTGCGCGGCTATTTGGTGTAATGTGACCCCACGTGTGCTATAAACCTATTACCCAACATAATTTCTCTTTCTTTGGTTTTTGTTTTTTGATAAACCCCACATAATTTTTAAGGCTATGCTTCATATAAAAAAAAAGATGAATACAAAAAATATGTTGACAAGTTATAAAACAAGCCAACGAAAAAATTACAAATAATTAAAAAGATAGGCAATTAAGTTAAGTGTTATCAAGTAATTGTACTATAGGCTTTCGAGCATTTGATAATACATGGTTAGGTCTTTGGGGTAGTACCTTGAGGTCACCATTTCGAATCCTATAGACGGCGGTTTGCCCATTCTTTTATAAAATTGGTTTTCCTAGTGGATACTCTAGGCAAGCTTAAGTAGTACTAGGGGCGACCTAGTCCTTACCCAATCAAAAAAAATTTATAATTGTACTATAGTTTGCTTGAAATAGTAATATGATTCTAAAAATTATGTTGATTAATAAAATCAATTCGAATAATTTTATGTTGATTAATAAAATTATGATCTTAGTGGGTACTTTTCGTACTTTGTAGCAATCCTAGGTTGGATCATCGTGGGTCTTTTGAATCGGATCGTTAAATCATAAGATCCTACATTATAAGTAAAAGTATACAATTAAGTACAACCTAATAGATTGTATATATTTTTATATATGAAGTAAGAAAATCATAAATGTTATTATTTGATCATTTAAAATGTTGTATGATAAATTAGTCAACTATTTTAATGGAAATAAGATGTTAATCTTGAAATTATTAATAATAAATAGTCATAATTGTCATTTTATAAGATCATAAGAATCGTTTGTAGGATCGTTAGAATCGTTTGTGTGATTGTTAGAATCGTTTATAGGATCGTTAAAATTGTATGTAAAATCGGGATTGAATCGAGATTGTATTTTAAATCATTTAAGATTCTACTTAGGGATCAACGCGTGTTATGAATCATAGGATCGTTAGAATCGTAGTATCATATCAGGATTCTGATAACCTTGCTTTGTAGTGCACTTTAAAGTATATAATTACATGGAAATGCTTTTTAGAGTATATCAATATATGGTTGTGCAAATAAAATTTAAGTACATCTAGACTTTTCTTAACTAGATTGAGTCAATTTAATAAAGTGCATAATTGTATACTTATAGAGTTTAAGTGAAACAAACGCTTATCCTAAAATGTGAGACGAATGCACTTTTCTTAATTTATACTGCACTTTTCATATTCTATAATGATCTTTTCGTATTTTGCAATGCACTTTTCGTACTTTATAGTGCACAATTCTAAATGATTATAACGATTTCGGAAAAGAATGAACTATTATAATTCTTTATAACAAATTCTTATAAGAATGAACGATCCTAAACCCTAAACCCTAAACGTACCCTAACTAAACCCTACAATCTTAACCCTAATTAAATCATAAAAGCATAACCCTACCTAACATTAACCCTAAACATGAGCCTAAGATTCGCATTATATTTTTACATAAATATAGGGTTCTCGATTAGTTAGAGTTAATACTTTAGGGTTTAGTTAGGGTTAAGGGTTTTTACGGTGGAGTTTATTTTAACGATCTCTCTTATACAAAATCGTTATAATTGTTCATTCTTATACGGAATCGTCATAATTGTTCATTATTAGGGTTTAGGATTTAGGGTCTAGGGTCTAGGGTTTAGGGTTTAGTGTAGTGTATGGTAGTGTATTTTAATTCCCATATCTAATACAAAGTACTAAAGAGGGTCTTGATTGTGCTTAAATTAGAATGAACGATTCTAAACCATTATAAGAATGAACGATTCCAAAGCTAGGGTTAAGGGTTTTTGGGTTTAGTTAAGGGTTTTTAGGGTTTAGTTAGGGTTAAGGGTTCATATGGACCGGGTTGTTATAGGTTTAGTACGGATTCGGGTTGATCCAACGGGTTGTGATCGTCAATTTTGTTAACATTTATCTTTGTATTTATTAAAATAATTAATATTATATAAAATATTATATAATAATAAATAATAATTTTATACAAAATTTATAATAAAATATTGAATTTTTAATTGAAATAATACTTTATCGGGTTGGCCGGGTCAACCCAACGGGTTGGTGACCCAACCCAATTTTTTTCGGTTCGACTGGGTTCGGGATACTCTTGACCCATTGATTTTCGGGTCGGGTTTGAACCCAAAAAACTTCGGGCGGTCGGGTCGGTTTTTCGGGTCGGGTCAACTTTTGACAAGTCTACCTAAAACTATAAAAGAGTAATAAAGATACAAAATTAAAAATAAAAATACTAAATAAAATACATAAATCATATTATTTTTTATAAAAGAATCTTAAATAAAAAATTATATATATAATCTTTTTAAAATTATAAACTTATGCATGAAATAATATAATGCTTTTTAAAAAAAAAGAAGAATTTGTTCTTTGTTTTATTTGAGTAATGAATGAAGTTAGAAATAATAAATATTAACATCATGTTCGGATTTTTTTTAGACTAGGAAAAAAAATAAAAATAATTGCCATGCATGTACACACAAAGTAAAGAAATCTGTTCCTACTCTGTATTTAAACGCGGGATTCATACGCACAGAAATTTTTTAAAAGCGCACAGAATCTCCGCGCAACGACGATGCGCGCGAAATAGCGTTGCGCGGAAGGGCAAAACCGTAAACTGAGGTAAATGAGTCGGGAAATGAATTTGGGCCGCACAAAATGGGCCTGTGAGGACGTGCGCAAGCCCGTTTCGCGGGTCTTTAGGGTTTCAGAACAAATTGAGCCGGGCAGCTTTGGGCCGCACGAAATGGGCCTACGAGGCGCCGCGCAAGCCCATTTCGAGGCTCCTTTGGGTTAAAAATGCGAGCGCGCCGCCATCGTCTTCAACCTCGAGCTTCGAAACCCCGATTCGCGCAAAACCAGATCTCGGAAAAAAAACCATCCCGTCAAACACCATGGCCACCGATCGGACCACCGACCCATCGCCACCGTTGCCATCGAGCGAAGCCGTCACCACCACGAGCCCGTCGGCTCCGGCCACCACGAGCCCGACGGACCCCACCGAACTCGTCGCCACCACGAGCTCGTCGGCTCCGGCTACAACGAGCCCGACGGACCCCACCGAACCCGTCGCCATCACGAGCCCGTCGGCTCCGGCCACCACGAGGCCGACAGATCCCAGCGCGTCGGCTCCGGCTAGCGAGCCCGTCGCCACCACGTCCGTCGCCATCGAGCTCACCGCGCCCGTCGCCACCACCCTCGACCGACCCGATCCGGTTCGTAGTCGGATCCGCACCCGAGCGACATTTACGGCTGAGGTACGTTTCAAATTGATTACGAAATTTTATATTATTTAAATTTTGTAAAATTTCGTATTGAATTTTAGGTATTAAATTTCGTTTATATAATTTAGTTAATCAATTTGAATATGATGGTAATCAATTTAAATCAATTTGGCTTATTTATTAAGATATTCAATTTGATAATTTATTTACTATTCAAATTCCTAGTTATAATTAGTTTTTGTTATTGTTATTAGTTGTTTAATTTAATTTATTTTTATCAATTTAGAGTTATATTTAGATTTGGAATTATTAGTTATGAAATTGTAATTAATATAAGTAGATAAGTAGATAAGTATGACCCTAAAAGAATTGATAAATAATTAAATTAAGTAGATAAGTATGACCCTAAAAGAATTGACCCTAAAAGAATTAAATTAAGTTAAGATAGAGAAAATTGTTGTGAAGGTTAGAAAATTGTAAATAATTGAGTAAATAAATTTCGCTTATTTAGTAAGATATTTAATGTCATAATTTGTTTATGATTCAAATTCCTATTTATATTTAGTTTTTGTTGTTGTTATTAGTTGTTTTATTTAATTTATTTGTCTTAATTTAGAGTTATATGTAGATTTTGAATTATTAGTTATGAACTTATACTTAATATGAATTCATAGTCGTATGTTGAATTCTTGATTTAAAAAAAAAATACAGTTATAATTAGAGTTTGAATTATGGTTTTATTCATTTTTCATTACAAACGTAATGAAAATTGAAATAAAATTAGTAATGATAAATGAGTTTTTGGTTCGGAATTTGAATTCCGACAAAAACGACGAATTCATTAGTTGAATTCATATTCATAGAGTGAATTTCTAAATAAAAGAAAAAAAAATAATAGAAAACTTACTAATTTAATTTGAACTTGTCGCCTAAAGGACGTACACACTAGTTTAAGCGCCGCCCTCCTTGATAAGAGGAGGAAAAAGCAGGCGCCCAAGCTCACGTGCGCCGAGATTGTACATGGGTTACTTGCCAGAGTGCCGCCTACCGAGCAGCAGCGGATAGCTACTGATCCGGAGTTGACACGTGCACCGGAGATAGATGTAGACCCCTCCGTCGATGTGGAGGTTGATTTTACGGAGGAGCTCCTGCAGGACGACTTGCCAGATGACGTTGCAGGGGACGACATGCCCTTCACAGAGCAGGACGTATAGTTTGATGCTCCCTTAGGTACAGCGGAGGATTTGTCAATTGACGATTACCACATATCCGAGGCCACTATTTCTATTTCACCTCCCACCACGACCCATGTCCCGCCACCACCACCGGTCTTTTCCAGTCCTCCACGTACTTCTTCGACCGATCCTACTACATCCGTGGTGGGACCCTCAGCTCCTCCGCTCACATCCACATCCCCTCCTCCCGTTCCAGCAGCACCCATCCCTCCTCCCGTTCCATTATCTCACATAACTCCCCCCGCTGCGGAGGTACCCCCACCCCCCTGCACCAGCAGCAGGGGCCGCTCATGAGGACCCTCCTGCTGCGGAGGGCTTTCCGGGAGGTCCACTTGAAGACAGCTTGTTGACGACATATTCCACACATGTGGCGGGCAGGATTTGGATCGACCGTACCGTACGTAAACTTTTCAAACTACGAGTATTTAATTTTTTTCGAAAGCAATGCTTAGTTTTTCTAAGTCACGTTTATTTTCCTCTGTTCAGTATCTTCAGGTCATTAGAGTCTGGTCTAGGAACTTGGATGCTTTGGACTTGTTTCGAGAGTATATGCATGGAGGACCCGATTCTTGGTGGGGCCTCGCCCAACGGAGCGGTCTCACCGGGCTGATTGGCATGGAGTTTGGCGCGACGGACCACATTCTCATCTCTGCATTTCGGGAGTGTTGGTATCCAGAGACCAACTCCTTCCACTTCCCGTGGGGCGAGATGACCATCACCCTCCATGACATGCACCGCATTTTCGGTCTGCGTATAGATGGAGAGGCTATGGTACCCCAGATGGATATTTTGCAGCTCGAGGCTCATTTAGGGGATTTGCTCGGTGTAGATCCACAGACAGCACATGCGTGGAGGACAGTGGCCCCGAGCAAGGCCATCGCAGCTATTCTGTTGGACATGTTTAGGGGGACGCGACCCGCATCCCCAGGGACCATTGCCACTGTGTTTCTATGGTACTTTATTGGGATGACGTTATTTGTCGACAAGACCGGGAACAAGATCAAGACGTGGATATTGGGGTTTCTATTGGACCACGAGAGGACTGGTCAATATGCTTGGGGGACGGGTTTATTGTCTTTACTATTTCGCGAGCTGGGCAAGACGTCGCGCGCCAAGACTAAGGGATGCTCGGGTTGCGCTCTTGTTTTGAGGGTACGTGCTTCGTCCTAAATATTTCATTCTTCGAATTTGGTTGGATTCAATATCTTATGAGTATTGTTTCAGACTTGGATCATGAGTTATTTCGAGCACACCCGGGGCCGTAAACAACAATTATGACTTAAACCACTAAACAAGTGGCACTTGAAAAAACACTTGGATCCATAAAAAGTGACTTCTAACAGTAAAACCACATCATTAATTCTCCGTCGAAATATCATCAATCGCCCGAATCTCGTCACCTTCAGTCAGGCGAAGCTGCACCGTGGTTTCTTTGGCGTAGATTCGATGTGTTATATCATTGTCGTTCAAGAAGAAGCAACAATATCCCGGTGGTGCTCCATAGCCAGCTTCGCTCCAATTCATGATGATGTTTTTTATTGATGCGCCTTGAATCACAGACCATTCCGTCTTTGTCTCCCTCACCCCACGGACGTGGACGATGGAGAAGTTTATGATGGGTGGAGCAAAGGGGTAGGTTCGCGATGAACACGCTTTCCTTTTAGCCATTGGTTTCGGTATAGAGTTTAGGGCTGATAGAGCGTGGAGCAACAATGGAGAAGGTTTAGGTCTCATTTTATACTCGGAATTTGCTCGAAGGGAGAGATGTGCATGCATACGTCTTGTCACCAGAAAAGCTGTTGGTATACTGTTTTCAGAAGCATAAGTCTTGTTTTTAGAAGGGAGTGATGTGCATGCATAAGTCTTTTCACCCAGTTGGGGTGAAAGGGGTAACAGAAGGCGCGCAATGGGGCCTCGTGTCTGCGCAAAATGGGCCTTCGAGTAGGCACGAAGGCCCATTTCGCGCAGACACGAGGGCCCATTGCGCGCCTTCTGTTACCCCTTTCACCCAACTCAGATATTATACTATTAGAAATGGGCCTTCGTAAAAATGGGCCTTCGTGACACGAAGGCCCATTTTTAATGAAAGTACATATCCCATAACAATCCATCGAAATACATGAAATATGAAAGTTATTCTTAATAAAGTACATATCCCATAACAATCCATCGAAATACATGAAGTATGAAAGTTATTCTTAATAAAAGTACATATCCCATAACAATCCATCGAAATACATGAAATATGAAAGTTCATAAATCTCCTAAACAGGGCACACAATACAACGAAATACATGAAATACGAAAGTTCTTCTTAATAAAATACATATCCCATTACAATCCATCTTGCCACAACACTGTCCTAAGCAAATGTCTCCGGATCCCGACCGATGTCCCTTCGGCAAGCCTTCCAATGGTCAATCCTCGGGGTAAGAGCCTCGAGCCAGTAGTCGGCGCTGGGGTCGTGAAATTGACAACATGCATGAGGAGGTGGGGGCGTAGGCGCGTTCCTCGTAAGCCATACCTGAAAAAAAATGTTATGTCACATATACGCAAGCAAGATGTACCTAAACAAAAAACTTTAAAAAAATTGATTACAAATTTCTCACCGGTATGAAGTGGTCCCGTTGACCAATGAGGGCAATAGCAACGACAGGTGGCGGTATCCCATGTCCTTTATTGTTACCAAAAATCCGCAAAGGTAAACACGTGTGGGAGCCTCGATCCCTCGATAACATCACAAGTGGCACTTGATAAAAGGTAGAAAACACAAGGCCGTGTAGCGGCATGTCTAGCCAGTAACTGTTCGCGCAAGGAGACTCCACATGGCCGATCTGCTCCAAGAAGTCATCAAATGATGTAAGGCCCCTAGTGAACAAGACTTGATACATATCTCTGTTACGCATCAATTCTTCCTGAAGCTCCCATCGAATACTGTAATACTCCTCCTCTAGCTTCCCCAATACGCAAGCAAGGGACCGAAAACCACAATGACCGTCTCCCATCACGTCTCTAGCATCCTCAATGAACGGAAATACAAAACTATCCACATTACCCATGCCAAAGTTAACCCCGCGCCATTTGACGCTCGTCGGGGGGCCACGGTGGCTTCTATCGGCGGGGTTAGCGGTGGTAGGAGGCGCGGTCGCAACCGGAGGCGTATCAACTCCAACTCCGGTCCGTTTCTTATTCCTAGATCCTTTAGGTCTTCCGCATGGTCGGGATGGCGCCGATGTATTTTCTTTGCTCCGACTGTCGTTGTCTTTCCGTCTTTGTTGCTCCCTCTCGTACTCTTCCATTACGTGCTCAAGGTGTGTTTTCTCCCTGGTGGTTGAATACTTGTTGGCTCCATCTGGCGTCTCGTATGGTTTCGGCTCAATAAGGTTTGTGTCTTCAGGATGCTCTGAATCTTTGAACGCTGATTTGATCTGCAAATACTGGTCTCTACGCATCTGACCGCTATTTCGCTTTGCCACCATTTCGTCCCACGTGGGGTCTTGAATGGTCAAGGGGACGCATGCAAGGGCAAGATCGTTGTCATCGCTAAGGTCATCCCATTCGATCTGTTTCCAAAAAGGATGTATCTCCTCCAGATTGATGGGTACTTTAGTTATGATAGCGTTTGCAATTCGATGCTTGCATGGAAGACCGTGACATACCCTCCAAAAGTAGTCGTGGCACTCCATATCAAGTGTACCCTGCGTCAACTCAATTTCTATATCATAATACATGTCTAACAACTTACCTAGGCATTGCCTTGAAACGTGTCCGCGTATAGGACGAAACAACGCTTTGAACTTATTCGCCAGTAGTCTGTATTTTGTTGGTTTCTGTATTCTGGTTCTCTCAAAGGTTGTCCTCAAAGTGTTGGTTTGAGATTGCATCTGGATGTGAATCCTTAGTATCAAGGTGTTGAAGCCTCCTCGAGATGAATCCAATATCTTTTTCAGCACAGCGTGCATCCCTTCGACCCTGAAAAACACATGTCAAAGTTTAAGTATTGAACATATACACTTTCTAATATTCAAACTGAATTCAAATGCTAAAAATGAAATTACCTATTGGTGGTTCTCGTCTGAAATTGGAGTGTATGATCCGTCCAAGCACGAACTATGTTCTTCTTGAATGGATTAAGCCACACCTTCTCCACGTATGCAATAAGCGTCGGTCGCCATCTTCTCTTCAATTCTACGTACCGTTCTTCAAATGTTGCCTCTGTGGTGGACGAAAAGAGCGCCCAACAAGCGTTTGCAAACCCGCGTGACAACTCATGTGGTTTTTCAGCGTTCGCAAACACCTTTAGGCCGTACGCAATAATTTTGTGTCTGATGTGCACCCAACACAACAAATGTTGGACTCCGTCCCCGAAAACTTGACTTATCGCCTTGATTAGATCCTGCTCGCGATCTGTCATGATTGTATTGACCTGGACTCCAAGCTCGTCGTACACGCCTTTCAATTGAGTTAACACCCACCTATAACTAGTGACATCTTCGTTTGAAATAAATGCAAACCCGATGCTGAATGTATTTCCGGTGCAAGTGAAACCAACCATCTCCAATAAAGGCATGTCGTACCTAGCACAACAAGTTGTTTTAAGCATTTATACTGGAAATATACTAATCAAGTCGATTACATATTAAAATAACATACCTATTGGTCTTGTATGTGGAGTCCATAATAACGACATAGGGAAACTTCTTCAACATGCGCAGACTTGTGGGGTGCAAAAAAAACAAGGCATTCATAACATTAGAACCCCTTACTCGTCTTGGACGGACAATGTATTCTCGGTCTTTCAAGAACTTCAGAGACCATTGTGTCACCGTCAATTCTCCGCAATCCTCAAGAAGTAACTTATCCCTCATATTGTAGATTTGTCTAATTGAGGTCACATTTCCCGGGTACCTTGACCTCAACTCTTCAAGTATCATCTTCGGGGTGGCTAGATATAGGAACTTCTCTTTCACAAACTCCTTCTGCTCAGCTGTCAATCGGCCCGCATATGGATGAGCTAACAAACTAGTGGGGAGGCGATGATTGTGTTGTCCACACTTTACCGTTAAGATCCATCCATTTTTTCCCTTGAGGCGGACCCCATTCAATTCAAACGGACATCCACACTTCCTAGTCGGTGTATCGGTAAGTGGTTATAAATGCTCCTATTTTCCAGTCCGGGCAACACCCTCTTGCCACATCTATATCTACCGGCTAGGTCACAAGTGAGTATGACCCTATTTGGATTTGAGGTTTTTATGACTAGTACAAAATTCTTCGAAATTGCAATTTGTCTAGCCCAATCAAGCATTTCTCTTCGATCACTCCACAACCCATCGTAGTGGAAAGCAATAGAAAAATTTATTCCGACAACCTATGATTTCAAAATATAAAAATAAAATATTATAAATTACACTATCCTAACTTTCAATATACTACGTTCGTAAATGACATAATATTATGGGTTCTTTGAAAAATACCTCTTCTGGCTCGCTTGATGCATCGGAGTCGGTTCCGTATTCTTCTCCCGATACACCTTCCTCATCCTCATCTATGAAACTATCAATTGACGATGAATCTTCCTCCTCGGGATGATAATCGCTCGATGACGTATCTTCTTCTCCTGACGACATTTTTAAGCAATGATGTGGAATGAAGGTATACTCCAACTATAATGTGGAATCGAAATGGGTATTTATAGGGGACAATTCGACCGTTTTTTTACCGTTGAGATCCGCGCAACGAAGCCTCGCGCCAGTCCAACGGTACTTTTTTTTACCGTTGGATTGCGCGCAACACCGATGCGCGCATGCACGAAACGGTGTTGCGCGCGCAACACCGTTTCGCGTGCATCGTCGTTGTGCCGCCCTTTCCCGTTCCTCCACGCCCCCGAAACCCTTTTTTGATATTCCGGAATTGCCCTTTTCGCGCAACGCCATTTCGCGCGAAATGGCGTTACGCGGATATCTGTGTGCGCTTACCAATTTTCTCGTGTGCGCAAATCATCAGCCTATTTAAATGCTATTTAAATGCGTATATGGGCACGAATCTAGAATTCGCGCTGACTTTTCTTTTCTTTTTTTTTTAAATTTCTTGTTTTAACCAAATCTCGTGTGTTTATAACGGGAATTTAGGTATCGCGCGCAACGTCATTGCGCGGTTTTGCGCTGCCTCGTCCTCAACGCCTCGTCCTCAGCGTTGCGCACATGCACGAAACGGTGTTACGCGCGCAACACCGTTTCGCGCGCATCGTCGTTGTGCAGTCCTTTCCTCCACGCTCTCGAAACCCTTTTTTGATATTCCGGATTCTTCCTTTCCGCGCAACGCCATTTCGCGCGAAATGGCGTTATACGGATATCTGTGTGCGCTTACAAATTTTTCCGTGTGTATAAATCAACAGCCTAAAAAAATCTTGCATAGTGAATTGTTTGTTTTTGTACTACTAGTTGACGTAGTTGACGTTTGAGCAGTATTATTGTCTTGCAATTATCGGATTTGTGGTTGCAATAAATTGTGCAAGGGTGCGGAATTTTCAACTTGTTGAGAAAACGACTTTGCAATCCGAAACAGCAATCAATTCCAGCATGAATAACACCGTCAAATATATCAGCGCGTATACTCTAACTGAATTAAAGCGACGAGTTTGGAGAGCGAATGGCGAGCCACCATGGGCGTTGTTGCTCGAGGAGCTCGGTCGATCTCACACTCACACTCGTGCTTTTGTTGCCTCCTCTTTTTACTTTTGTTGGCGCCTCAAACGCATACGATGAACCTCAATATGGAACTCTATATCGCCCTGAAGGTAGGCCTATATAGCTCAACTCTTGAGTTCTTTCTTGGTCAGATTCTATGGTCCTCTGATTTCCATATGCAGATTTCTGTTCATAAGGTGTTTGATGAAATGTCTGCTCATGAAATTCTTACGAGTCTTCAACTGGTCCCACTGTTTTTTTTTTTGGTTGATTTGAGTGGTGGATACACATACACTGATTTGCAAACTTTGTGCATTCTTATGTTATAAATTTTTATTGATTGTGGGAACAGTGTAGGCAATTGATATCACTTTCTTACTTACGAGATACTTTTTCTTCCATTCATCAGTGGATGCTCTTCATAGCATTGGGAATGAATTGATAAAGTTATGGGACTTCTCACAAGATCCTTGCAGCAATAAGTCAGTAAGTTGGAGGTCATCTATGCCAGGAAAACCAATGTATGCCAACCGAGTCATATGTGGTAATTGTTCAGCAGGAGTATGCCATGTGGTTAAAATGTAAGCCCACTTATTCTCACTCATATATATCTCATATAAAACCTGCAACTTTTGTCGTCAGAAAAAATCAATGCAATTTGCTCTTCTTTGTCTTTGATTTGCAACACTATACCTTGTTTAGATGTATAGTCATTAGATTGCGTCGATGATATATGTGTAAATTAAGCCTTAATATTTTGGACACAAATAAATTAAACCTTACCAATGTGTGCTAGAGAAATTTTTTGTTTTCAGATTTTTTCATAGGGCATAATTAGAAGTATGATTTTTTTGCTAGTGTTGTTTATGTATGGACATACTCAAAGACATGTTCACCGGTGTTTCTCAATTACTTTACTTGACATCTACGTTTGTATATCAGGATTTGAATTTGATAAATTTGCATTTTTAACTTTTGATCACTCTTGTGGTAAGACATTTTGCTTAAAGGGAGGACTAATCTCAACCATTAGATTTACCTTATCACTATATATTGGATGGTCAAGATTTTTTTTTTTTTTTCGAAATATTTTCGTATTTTTTTATATTATATTCTTTGTTAAAACAAGCTTTACAAATATTAAATATAGCAATTCAATTTTTATATACTACGAGTTCATTTTTAGGGTTTAATTTTTTATGTTAGGAGTTCAATTTACTATAATGTGCGAGTTCAATTTTTTTATCGATAATAAGTTCAATTTTTATGTCCTTTGAGTTCATTTTTCATATAATTCGATTTTCACATAAATAAAAAAATATTTAAAAATTAATAATTTTTTCGATTTTTCTTACCTTTTTTAAATTTATTTTCTTTTTAAAAAAAGCTTTAAAAAAGATAAATATGACAGTTCAATTTTTATATAGTATGAGTTCATTTTTATATACTAGAAGTTCAATTTTTTATGTTAGAAGTTCAACTTTCTATATTGTATGAGTTCAATTTTTATATTCTACGAGTTTATTTTTTTATCTATGATAAGTTCAATTTTTATGTACTTTGAGTTCATTTTTCATAGAATTCGATTTTCACATAACTAAAAAAATAAATGATTTTTTTCTCATAATTATTATTTATTTATATTTATTTATTTTTACTTTTTTAAAATTATGTTCATTTTAAAAAAAACTTTAAAAACATTAAATATGACAGTTCAATTTTTATATACTAAGAGTTCATTTTTATACACTAAAAGTTTAATTTTTTATGTTAGGAGTTCAATTTTAAATATTGTATGAGTTCAATTTTCATATTCTACGAGTTCATTTTTTATCTATGATAAGTTAAATTTTTATATGCTTTGAGTTCATTTTTTAAATAATTTGATTTTCACAAACCTAAAAAAATAGAAAAAAATAAAATAAAAAAATAGAAAAAATAAAATAAAAATAAAAATAATAAAAATAAAAAAAATAAAAAATAAAAAATAAAAAATAAAAAATAAAAAATAAAAAATAAAAAATAAAAAATAAAAAAAAAGTTGAAAAAATCTTGACCATTGAATACATAATTTTACTTTTTTAAAATTATGTTTTTTTTTAAAAAAAAGCTTTAAAAACGTTAAGTATGACAGTTCAATTTTTATTTACTACGAGTTCATTTTTATACACTAGAAGATCAATTTTTTATGTTAGGAGTTTAATTTTCAATATTGTATGAGTTCAATTTTCATATTCTACGTGTTCATTTTTTATCTATGATAAGTTCAATTTATATGTGCTTTGAGTTCATTTTTTAAATAATTTGATTTTCGCAAAACTAAAAAAATATCAACAATAAAATAAAATAAAAAAAAATATATAAAAAAAAAAAATTTTTTGAAAAAATATTGACAATTAAATACATAATAGAGGAATAAGTCCAATCGTTCAGATTAGTCCTCATTCTAAGCCTAGTCCTTACCACAAGAGTGGTTCTCACCGGAACCATGCCCTATATATATAATAGTAAATTCAAAAAGATAAGATTACATCAAGAAGAATATTCTATATTAAAACAAAATTATGTGCAGTTTTTCTAACCTATGCCTTAAGAATATTAATTTTAAAAGCTAAAACCCTAAAAGACAATTTATGAACCCTATTAAAAAAAATAATCATATAATAATATATTTTAATAAATTCTTTCTAATTTATGGTTTTTAGCCTATGCCCTAGAAAAATCGAATTCCATAAACCGTCTTTTCCATTTCTACTACTCAAAAAGACTATTAGATCTCAAAAAAGACTTACTAAAATACGAGAAATCTTAAGATTTTACCCCCAGATAAAATGTGACTAATAGCTTAATTAGACCTAAGGATTTATTTTGGTAGAAAGACCTAATGATTTTCTTGTACCGACACAAATACACAGAAGTATGGCTTTTGAAGTGAAAAGTCAACAAATGAGAGGGTCCATATGATATTGCATTATTGCCCCAAAAATGACCGAAGAAAAGGCAAATTTCAAATAAAGCTTACAATGGGCCATATCCATATGGCAGGCAGGCAATTTAATGCAATTGGCAGGTCAATTTAACAATTTGCATGATAAAATTTGAAAAGCAGCATCCTCCTTAGTTGGAATCCAAATTTTCGACTCCCTAAATATGTTCGCTGCCATACTCCACTACGAAATAATTAGCCGATTCGTTTCCAAAATAAATGATAAAGAATATTATCCAATAAAAAAAATCTATTCTACTCGATTAAAACAATAGAGTATAGAAGTGACTATATCAAGTGAAAAGAAAATTTGGACCTTTAGTTTCCGTCTCTATCCATCTTCAATTCTAAACATAACGGTGCATTTGGATTGTGCATTTAAGCACATCATGTTCCATTATAATGTAGGGGTGCAACTTGCAGAATTCACAAAAGTGAACCTTTAGGCAGTTGTCATACGATTAGGGGTTTGCTTTGTTTATTATGATTATTGATTTAAATTCATGGCTTATGCTTGATGAAGTATTATTGTGTGATTAATCCTTACCCTGAATTTGTTAAGCAGATCTCTAAAGGCACAAAACCTTCCTGGTGTACTTCCAAAATCGTTAGCAAAGCTGCCCTATCTTAAGTTTGTGTGAGTAGAATACAAAAAATCTAATAAGAATGAGCCTGTTTATGAGAACTATAAAGTTATGTTTTTATAATCTATCTTTACAGTGATCTGTCATTTAACTACCTTAGTGGCACAATACCTGTGGAATGGGCTTCTATGTCACTGGAGTATCTGTAAGGAACTCTCAGCTCATGATCAATCTCAGTTGCTAGTTCTTGGCCTGTTCATTTCCTTACTAACAAGTGACTTTCTACAGGTCTGTTATAGTGAACCGACTGTCTGGAGAAATTCCAAAGTACTTGGGAAACATCAGTACTCTGACTTACTTGTATGTGGTAGTATCTCCTAGTATTCTCCTCCACTCTCTTAAAAAAGAAAATGAAAAAGATGAGCATGCTTCATGTTTTTTTCTTAAATCATTTTTGCGTGTTAGTCTTGGCTTGACCATCTTAATTTGTCTTCTATCTTGATTAATTATTTATTTCTTTATCAATATCAGAAGCCTTGAGGACAATAGGTTTAATGGAACAGTTCCTGCTGAGCTCGGAAACCTCATCAACCTTAAGAGCTTGTCAGTCTTCTAGCTTCCTTTTTTGCACTAATGGTTGTACTTTATCCCATCATAATTGTGCTTACGTTAATTATGTGTAGAACTCTCAGTGGAAACTACCTTACTGGTAGGTTGCCGAGGGAGCTCACTAATCTTTCCAATCTAGTCGAGCTGTAAGTATTCAGGTTGTTTTCCTACAATACTTTCCCTTTCATAATATTAGTTTGAAATGGCTTCTAGAATCTCCACATGGTGCATTCTTGCACTTTTGTATGCAAATGCTTCTTTTTCTATTTTCTTACTTGTTGCATTTTCTATTTCTTTCGAGGGCAATCGTAGTGAGTTAAGTCGTAACAATTTTAGCGGGCAGCTACCTGATTATTTTAAGAGTTGGAGAAAACTTGTACATCTGTAAGTTATTTATGCTTTATGTTTTAAAATGCAAGAAAACCATAACAAATTATATGATACTGAACGAAATCTATGTACCATTGTAGAGAGATCCAAGGCAGCGGCTTCATGGGGCCAATACCATCTAGTATATCGGAGTTGACCGAGATATCTGACCTGTTAATAAACTAGCATCACCTTTACATATAAATCATAATGAAATTAATTGTATTAAGACTTTCAAACAATTGATCGGGCAATTAATGCTTTGCAGAAGGATCAGCGATCTTGGTGGAGTGGGTTCTAAGTTTCCACAGTTACAGAAGATGGCAAAGATGAATTATTTGTCAGTTGAATCTTTTTTATCAGTGTTTATATGCAAAGTGCAATTTATAGCTAAGCTGGAAAAAAATTACTCGTTTTGTTGCAGGGTGTTGAGGAACTGCAATATATCCGGATCCATCCCGAAATTCATAGCAAATAACTTGAAAGCTCTAAAAATACTGTTGCTTCCTTCCTCCTCTCTGTTACACTTCTCTCTTAATTTCTCAGCAGCATACCTGTTTAACTAAATGTTTATACCCCAAGTTCATTGTATGATGTTTTTTTGTTCTGGTAGGGATATTAGCTTTAACAAGTTGAATGGTGCCATCCCAACAAATCTGGAAGAATTGACCAACTTAACAGAGATGTGAGAAGAATATACCTGTATATGTTGTCTTCCTACATGCAATAATATAATATGTTTAATAAAGCAGCAGAATGTAATCAAAACCATAGCAGACATAATAAACCTCAACAAAATTCCTCTATATTTTTATTCACCTGGTGGGGGTGCCAAACATGGCTTACCGGCTTACCTATACTTCTTACAATAGTTGTTTTTTTTCTATCATAATTTTTCAACCAGCTCATTTTGTTTCTGCTTTCAGATATTTGACAAGCAACTTTCTTGTGGAGCCTATTCCTGATTGGATCAAGGCGAATGTAAAAATGTATATTTTGATATAAAAAAAAAATACTTTTTTCTATTGCAAGTTCCTCGAAATTTTGTTTGTGACCTGAAAGAACCTGTTATGCTTCACAACTGAAACTATCTCTCATTGTGCTTCCAGGGATATGGATCTTTCCTACAATACTATCAATGATACCTCTATTCCATCATTATGCAGTAGAAATAACTTGTAAGCTATTCTTCAATTGTGCTTATCTTGGGATTTTGTGTTGCCCATGTCTATTTGTGGTGCTAAATTCTTTTTTTTCCATCAATAGAAATTTGTTTAGAAGCTCCTCAAGGGAAATGAACTCGTAAGATCAGTTTTGCTTCTTCTTTTTTTATTTTCCCTTGTTAATTGTATACTAATTCCATTTCAATGTATGTACTCTGATACTTCTCCATTGATGATATAACTTTTAGGACACTGTCTGTGTGCCTAAATAACTTTCCTTGCCCAAAAGGTGAGTTGGCTAGTTTTACCTTGCAAAGAGTGAAAGTGAGTAAAATGCAATATACCTTTTTGATGTGCTATTGTCTACATTCAGATATCTATTCATTGCATATAAATTGCGGTGGAAACACTGCCTCTGTTGGGAAGACTACTTATGAAACTGATACGGATCCTGGTGGCACCGCCAAATTTGTTCCCTCAATTCCAGAGTGGGGATTTAGTAGCAGTGGAAGTTTCTGGAATCTGAAAATACCAAATGCAGACTTTATAACAACAAATGATACTGTACTGCATATAGATGATGTAGAATTGTACACTGAAGGGCGCATCTCTGGCATGTCTCTGACATATTATGGTCGTTGTCTAGCTAAGGGTGACTACACTGTTACACTACATTTTGCTGAGATAATGTTTAGAGATAACAATTCATTTTACAGCCTTGGAAGAAGGATATTTGATGTTTATATCCAGGTAATCACGTCTTTCACCTAAAAGAACTATATGAACCTTTTCTTTTTTCTTAGTAATAAGAGAAGGCATGATGGCTAAATATACAATTAGAATCTTGCAGGAAAATTTAGTGCTCAAGGATTTTGATATCACAAAAGAAGCAAATGGAACTGATAAGGCTGTCAAAAAACATTTTCCTCATATAGCAGTAACCGACACCAGAACAGTAGAAATCCGGTTCTACTATGCTGGGAAGGGGACAGTATTTATCCCTTGGAGAGGAATATATGGCCCACTCATTTCAGCTATATCCGTGGAGTCTGGTGAGTTTTGTACTCTCTTAAACAGCTCTGTTACCAGTTACTAAAATGAACTCTGTCTAGCAGTTGATTATGTTGTACACTGTTTTTTATTATTCATTTCATGCTATTCATTTTGTACTCAGAAACTTGAGCAAATTTGGGAAGCCTCCAATTACGAAAACCATTTATCAGTGTCAATGCATTAGATGAGTGGGCTAAGTCCGTTACATGCTGGGCTAAACAATTGTTTGCCGATAATTTGTCATTGTGATATCTGTAATATGTATAATTTCCTCTTCATTTTTACTTTCATGTAGAGTTCAGCCATAATCAGAAAAAGATCATCACCATTGCTGTTGCATCTGTGGTTTCATTCGTGGTTTTAATTGTTTCTGGTGTTATTATATGGAGGCGTCGATTTCAAAACAGGCCATCAAGGGAAGAAGGTGAGTGAAATTTCTTAAGCAACCTACTTTGAAAAGGATGGAGCATCATTTCTATTGTTAAAAGTTGAAACTAGTATCAACAAACAATTTACCTTAAAATCACCATCCATGGCTACTAAAAAATTCGTTTCAAAATCATAATGAAATGAACTAAAAAGAAGCGGATTAATGTTACTCATCTTTTATTTCTGTTGTGCAGTGCTGAGAGAGCTTGATTTGCGAACAGGGTTCTTTACTATAAGACAAATAAAAGCTGCAACAAATAAGTTCAATGCCGCAAATCTGATCGGAAAGGGTGGCTTTGGATCTGTCTACATGGTACTTACGGTGTGTTTGGATTACCCAACATAATACATTATCTTGCATTATCATGGGAATCCAAACACACATTTACTCTGTTATGAACATTGCAAAATTTTCTTGTCATTCATGTACATTAATTGTAAAATTTGAACACAGGGTACATTGCTGGATGGTACCAATATAGCTGTGAAGCAGCTTTCTGCCAAATCATCACAAGGTCATAGGGAATTTGTGACTGAAATAGGCATGCTTTCCGGTTTGCACCATCCTAATCTAGTGAGGCTGTATGGATGTTGTGTTCACGGGACGGAACTGTTGTTGGTTTACGAATACTTGACGAATAACAGTCTGGCACGTGCTTTGTTTGGTATGGATATCTAATCTCCGTAGGCTCTCCTGAGATTACTATTAACATTTAACAAAGTTAAAGATTGCAAATCTTAACTCTAAAAAATCCTGAACTGATCAAGAATGTAATATAATTTTGTCACTATTAGATGATGGAGTGAGACTGGACTGGCCTACTAGGAAGAGAATTTGTATTGGGATAGCCAGAGCATTGGTTTTCCTGCATGAAGAGTCGGTATTAAGAATTATTCATCGAGACATCAAAGCTAATAATGTATTGCTTGACGAGGACCTGAATGCAAAGATTTCCGACTTTGGATTAGCCCGACTCAATGAGGAGGAGAACAACCAAAATAACACGAGAATTGCTGGGACAATGTAAGTGATGTGAATTACCACACACTTTATGAGAAAAGACACAAATAACATGAAGGCATTGTTTCTGTTGCAGAGGTTACATGGCACCAGAATATGCATTATGGGGTCAATTGACAGAGAAAGCCGACGTTTACAGTTTTGGGGTCGTCGCACTGGAAATTGTTTCTGGAAGGAGCAACATGAGTCCTCAAGAAGATGAGACTCATTTTTGCTTGCTTGATAGGGTAACCCATCTCAGAGCTCTTTTGTATTTTGTTGTTGGTGCTGAAAGGTGATGTCAAAATTATCCTGGATGCCATTGTTGTTGCAACAGCAGCAGCTTTCATATTTGAATGATAGTTTTAGTCAGTATATACTATAACTATAGCATGGGATGTAGCCCAGACTAAATAGGGGAAACTCTTTTCTTTTGCAGGCATTTTACCTGCAGAAAAAGGGCGACGTGATGGAAATAGTTGATCCAAGGCTAGGGACTGATTATGACAAGGAAGAAATGCTGAGAATGATTAAGATTGCGTTGTTGTGCACAAATGCAACGCCGTCTCTGAGGCCATCAATGTCTCAAGTGGTGAGAATGCTTGAAGGAGACGAGGAGGTTCAGGAGTTAGCGGTGGACCCTGCTAGGTATGCCTGGATGCTTGAAGCTGCTGGTAAGTCACAAGGCCGTGCGGACAATGTGGAGAGTAGAAGCGGAGCTAGCAGTAGCCTCCTTTGTTCTACTTCTTCGGCTGCTACTTGGAATGTTTCGTCGTCCTCTGGTTGAGTAAATTGATGGTTCTTCAATCACCTTCTTTTAAATCCGAGTTCATACCTCGTGAAGTAATTTACGGTTTAAAACCTTTCCTTTTCTTAGTGTAATAATGAGCTGAAGAAGATGATGAACCGATTTTTAATAGCTTTTAGGATAAAAGAAGGCGATGAAGGTTTGTTGTGGTGAAAAGGGTGTTGATTTTCCTCTTGTTGAACAACTCATCCATAATGGAAAAAGGACACTGATGAAGGTACATAAGATGCGATTATGGTAAGAAGAATTCACACGATTAGCATTTATGTTTTACATTGATCTCTAGAAGTTGATAATGTGATGTCGATAATTTTGGCAATAGTGCGTGGTATAAAATATCAAAGGCAATGATAATTTTGGGTCTTTGTTGTATAAAATATAAATCTTAAACCTTACCCCAAAAACCCTGCCCTAAAGTCTTACCCTAACCATAAAGATAATGGAAGATTAACTTCCCACATTGAAAATTTTAAAAGATATATAACCTAACATATATATTCTTGGGTTAGTTTTCCATTGGGGCCTTGTGTGTTAGACTCATAATACGCATATGCACATAAGCATTCTATCCTAAATAAACGTCGTGTTAAAATAGTTTACGTACTTCAAATGTTCATAACTTTTTGCTCGGGCGTTTAATTTGCTATTGACGAGATACCTATATATATGTAAAAAAATGGATTGGGTAAGGAAGAATTTGCTATCAACGAGAGAAACCTATGTATATAAAAAAAAATGGATTGGGTAAGGAAATCATGCTATATGGCGACTCGCTTGTTAAAGTGTGTCATCTTGTAGCATATATCTACTTTTGTCAAAAATTTGCTCGGATTTTCATAGATACCTCACATTATGAAGCGAGCGAAATCTTAGTATAGCATGCCTCGGCCGCTAACCTGACAACATACTTTTTTTTACATCCCGTATCTCTTCCTCATCCAGACTTGAGCAATGTAGGACTGAGCATCGGTTCAAAAGCGAACTAAACCGACAAAAACCGATCCGAACTGAAAACCGAAATTTCATTTAAGGTGAACCGAAAACCGATTCGGTTTTTGTCGGTTTTAGATTAATAGAAGCTTATTCTTTGGAAAATTTGAACTGAACCGAAATTTAACTGAACCGAAATATAAAAAATTCTTAAACCGAAAATAAGATCGGTTTCGTTTTTAGTTCAATTTAAAAATTTGGTTTGAACCAAACCATACTAGCCCTAGCAAGGTGCCCATAAAAAATTATGTTATATAGCTTCCCCGTAAAAGAATAACAAAAAAAACAGCACTGGGCCTACTTGCCGGTTGCAACTTTCCATCAACCTTCACATGCATGCAAACTCTACATTGAAGAAATAAAAGAGAATGAAAGAAGCCAAAGCTCAAATTGACATAAAAAAAGGGGGGGAAAAGCTTGCCTACCATTCCACCATAGCTAACAATACCACAATCAATTATTCAATTGACCATTTCCGAGAGGATGACTATCCACAGTAGAAGTCCTTTGCTTCCGATTGCTCTCGTGTTGATTTGGCTCATACCAGGGCCTGCTGTCTGCTCATATGAAGCTCAATTTGGAATTCTCCCTAAAGACGAAGGTCAGCCCCTCTTGCCCTTTTGCTACAACTTCTTAATGCTCTCTTTAAGCAATTAAGCTCGGCATTAGTTATATCGCCCATGAAGTGTTTGATGAAATTGTCTTGTTTGCTTATAATGGGGAATTTGTGTATCATACCTGCCTTCTGCTTTTCGTTTGATTTTGTGCAAGTAGGTTTTTGGAAACGCTGTGCTGTAGAATTTTATTTTAAGTGTAGCAAAGGCATAATTGACCCAATTCAGACTTTCTGTCGCTAAGAGGCTTGGCTTGGGCTATATAAGTAGCTAGTTTGAGCTTAAGTCTTTGTCTTAAGAGTAATTTTCACCTTAAACAAGTGCAGGTGATTGATAACCTCTAGTGTTTTAATCAGCTAAAATATACAAATGATGTTAGAAGGGCATAGTTCAGGTAGCCTTAGAATTTCTTCTCATAACTATTTGTTTTACCCAGGAATTGACTTTTGTTAAAAGGATTTTTTGTAAAATGAAATGTTTCTTTCATGTTTCATGAAAACATGTTTGGCTATTAAGAATTTATGTTATGCTGCAAAACTGTCATGAGTGGATGAATCACTGACGAAATATTATGTTTGCATTCCTGCAGTCAATGCCCTTCGTGATATAGGAAAAGAGTTGGGAAAGGATGATTGGAACTTTAGTGTAAATCCTTGCAGTATAAATGCAACAAGTTGGAGAATACCTAGCAACGCAATCCTCTATTATGCTAATGTAGTAAACTGCAGCAATTGCTCTGCAGGCATATGCCATGTTGTTAGCATGTAGGGTGCCTTCAGTTTAAAAATGTACTGCAAAATTCTGCAGTAATACGACAAAAATCTTGTGCCAACTTGACTTACAAAATTCATTTTAAAGATATATTTCACAACATCAGGCTATGATACGTTTCTTATAATCATTGATTTAAAATCATTATGTGTATGCTTCATGATAAAAAGTTGCCTGACTAATTTGTTGCACAGATCGCTCAAGGCACAGAACCTTCCCGGTGTACTTCCAAAATCTCTAGCAAAGCTACCCTATCTTAAGCTAGTGTGAGTAATATATGAGAATCTAATTTGTATAAACCTCTTTATGGAAATTATGATGTAATTTCTATTTCTATCTTTACAGTGATCTGGCATTTAATTACCTTACGGGGCCAATACCACTGGAATGGGCTTCTATGTCACTGGAGAGTCTGTAAGGAATTCTCAGTTCATGGTCTCAGCTTCTGAATAGTTGACCTATTTGTTTCCTTAATAACAAATGAATTTCTACAGGTCTGTTATAGTGAATAGACTGTCTGGAGAAATTCCAAAGTACTTGGGAAACATCAGTACCCTCACCTACTTGTATGTGATAGTATGTCCTAGTATCCTCCTCCACTTTCTTAAATAAGAACAAGATGAGCATGTTTCATGTTTTAAGACCATTCTCTAGTGTTATTCTTTGATTGAACTTGTTGATCCGTCTTATATCTTGATAATTTCTTCTTCATCATATACCAGAAGCCTTGAGGATAATATGTTCAATGGAACAGTTCCTGCTGAGCTAGGAAACCTGGTCAACCTACAGAGCTTGTCAGTCATTTAGCTCACTTTTTGCACTAAATATTAGAAATTTCTTCATCTCATCATCATTCTGTTGCTCAAAGTATTCTTGCTACATAAGTTTTTTTGCAAGGGAGTCCTGAAGTGTCTACATTATCTAATTTCATGCCTCTTGGTTTGTAGAACTCTTAGTGGAAACAACCTTACTGGCGAGTTACCGAGGGAACTCACTAATCTTTCCAATCTATTAGAACTGTACGTGTTTCTGCTTTTTTATATAAAAAAAATTAATTCTTTCCTTTAAATACTCTTGATTTGAAATGGGTCTTTTCCTATGTTCATACTCTTTTTTCCCTGTTTTTTCCATGGAAAACTGTAGCCGGATATGCCGCAACAATTTTAGTGGGCATCTACCAGATTATTTCAAGAGTTGGAGAAATGTTACACGCTTGTAAGTTCTGTATGCTATGTTTTAAGATTTAAACAATCCAATTCCATCACCTTTTTTAATATATTAACCAAATGTATTCTTTTTACTTCTGTAGAGAGATCCAAGGCAGCGGCTTCAAGGGGCCACTACCATCTAGCATATCCGAGTTGACCGGGTTAACTGACCTGTTAGTCACTTAGCACCACCTTTATATAAAAATCATAATAAATTAATTGTAGTAGACTTTCAGGTCATTGATTCAGCATTGATGTTTTATAGATGGATCAGCGATCTTGATGGAGTGGGTTTTGAGTTTCCACCTTTAAAGAAAATGAAAAATATGCTAAATTTGTGAGTACAAACCTTCAGATATGCAATATTTGTGGGTACAAAATGCAATTTGGGATATAAGCTGAGGTAAAAGACTGGTTTTCGTTGCAGGATGTTGAGAAACTGCAATATATCTGGATCTATCCCAAATTACATAGCGGAAAACATGAAAACTCTGAAAACACTGTTGGTCCCTTCCTCTTCTTTATAAGACAGTGTGTCCTCAATTTTTCCTTTTCTCTTCTTATGTTTCTCAAGAGCATAATCGATCAATTAAATTCTGGTTTCAATAGTGCATCTAATGATTTTTTTCCCTTCTGATTTGGTAGGGATCTTAGCTTCAACAAGTTGAATGGCACTATTCCAGATAATTTGGGAAATTTGAACACATTAGCGTACATGTAAGCAGGATGCATCTGATATGTTGTATTTGTAGGGAGAAATTCCTTAATACCATCAGCAGAACATAATCAAAATGGGGAAAATTGCAAATATTCATCCCACTCTTCTGGTCTCTTAAAGCCAAAAATAGCTTGCCTATTACTTTTACACTTTATTTTATCTTTTTTTTTTCATAGTTTTTAACCAGTAAATTTCATTTCAATTTTCAGATATGTGATGAGCAACTTTCTTACGGAGCCTATTCCTGAATGGATCAAGAGTGATGTAAACATGTATACTACGATATGAAATAGAATCTTTTCTCTATAACTGCAAGTAGCTTCAAAGTTTGTTTATAAACCTATGAAGTCAATCTATATGAGTACTATTTGCAATTGGTTGTTTTCTCTCTGTATTAAGTACGTGTTTTGTTTAGAATCTGTATGAACTGCATTTGTAATAGGTTGTTTTATTTCTGTATAGGAGTACGTTGTTTGGTTAGAATATGTATGAACTATATTTGCAATAGCTTGTTATATATATATATATATATATATATATATATATATATATATATATATATATATATATGATATGCTTTGTAATTTTTCTCATCTATAAGTTTTCTTATGTTTCACAATTGCAAACATTTTTTCCTTTGTGCTTCCAGGGTCAGGGATCTTTCCTACAATAATATCAATGATAGCACTATTCCATCTTTATGCCGTAGTAATAACTTGTACGTCAAGCTCTTACTGTACCCTCCTTGTAGTTTCTTGCTGTCCATTTCTTTTTCTGGTGCTAATGATTTGTTTTTTTTTATTCATTTTTAAATTCCATCAATAGAAACTTATATAGAAGCTCTTCACGACAAATGAACTCGTAAGTTTTTTTCCCTTAATTCTATGATGATTCACCATTTTAAAGTATCTATCTTGACACTGATATTAATGGCTCATGTAACTTGCAGAACATTGTCTGTGTGCCTAAATAACTTCCCTTGCTCAAAAGGTCAGTTGATAAATTTGTCCCTTTTGTAGCTGAGAGCACCTGTTAGAGAGTGTCTATAAGCTGATATAGAGCCCTCATTTTGTGGGTTGTGAAAGTGAGAAAAACACTACCAGTACTCTGGACAGGCCATCTGTTTTCTCTATTCTATTTTTGCTTTACATGTTCTGTTTGATGTTTTCTTATCTTTTCTTATTCTGGATTAAAGAAAAATCCTAACTGTACCCCTTTCCTTTGTATAATTGTAGGTGAAGAAGTCAGTCTCTTACTTCCTTTGCAAAATATTAACCCTCTTCATGTCTGCATTTGATGTGCTCTTATCTACATGCAGATCTCTATTCATTGCATATAAATTGTGGTGGAAACGTAACCTCTGTTGGGAAGACAACCTATGCAGCTGATGTTGATGCTGGTGGTCCTGCCACATTCAACCCCTCAATTCCTGAGTGGGGATTTAGTAGCAGTGGACATTTCTGGGATCTGCAACTGCCAAATGCAGACTTTATAACAACAAATGACACAGTACTGGATATAGATAATGTAGAATTGTACACTGCAGGACGCATCTCTGGTATGTCTCTGACATATTATGGTCGTTGTCTAGCTAAGGGTGACTACACTGTTACGCTGCATTTTGCTGAGATAATGTTCAGAGATAACAACTCATTTTACAGCCTTGGAAGAAGGATATTTGATGTTTATATTCAGGTAACTTGTCTTTCTGCCTAAAAGAATTCTTGAAACTTTATTTATAAAAAAAAGAAGAAAAAGGCATGTGGGCTAAATGTACAATTAGCATCTTGCAGGAAAATTTGGTACTCAAGGATTTTGATATCACAAAAGCAGCAAATGGAAATGATAAAGCTGTCCCAAAAACTTTTAATCATATATCAGTAATAGACACTGGAACTATAGAAATCCGCTTCTACTCTGCTGGAAAGGGGACAGTATTTATCCCTTGGAGAGGAATATATGGTCCGCTCATATCAGCTATATCTATTGAATCTGGTGAGTTTTGCATTCTTTTTTTTTTTCTTCCCTTTTCCCTTCATTCTTGTGACATGCACTTCTGTTTACTTGTTACTTATTAAAAGGAACTGCCCAACCAGTGATTTCAATGTATGCTTTTCTTTTTGTACTTAGAAACTTATGCAAAACCAGGTTGCCTCCAATTAATGATATAACTATTTTTTTTTTATCTGTGCCAATGCATTCGATGTGTGGGCTACTAATACATGTTGATCTTTGTCTGCTAATAATTTTGCTCTGTGATATATGTACTAAAATTTTAGTTAAATTTTCAATAATGCAAACTTCAATTGTTTTGCTAGTTTGTGTACTTGATTTTCCTGATTCAACTAGACAAAAACTTTGCGAAATGAAGTTGGGATTGTTATGGTTTATTATTATGGAACTGTGGATAGTTTGGGCTGTTTGCTACTCAATCATAGTCAATGAAAATTAGAAACACTAATATACTATCTGCAGATAGAAAACAATACTTTCCATCTCTTTTGAGTTTTTTTTCCATTGTGAAATGTTCAAGAGGCAATTGTTTTTCACTGATGTTTCATACGTTCGACTTTGTTGTTGCTCTGTCAGCTAAAAAACTTCCCTCCATTGCTTACTTTTATGCAGAGTTTAGTCATGGTTGGAGAAAGGTTATCACCATTGTCGTTGCATCTGTCGCTTCATTAATGGTTCTAGTTGCTCTTGGTGTTATTATATGGAGATGCAAATTTCGAAACAGCCCATCAAGGGAGGAAGGTGAGTGAAACTTCTCAAGCAACTTACTCTACAAAGGACGGGACATCATTTTCTTAAAATTTTTACTTAGTTTTTACCTTAAGATGACTAAGTTAGTCTTCTTATATTTGTGCTTGTGCAGTTCTGAGAGAGCTTGATTTGAGAACTGGATCCTTTACCATGAGACAAATAAAAGCTGCCACGAATAAGTTTGACCCATCAAATCTGATCGGGAAGGGTGGTTTTGGATCCGTCTACAAGGTATTTATTTACTCTCTTAACTTATCCAACAGGATGATTGTCACATTGAAAGCCCTTTTTACGCCTTAACACAGGGTACATTGCTGGATGGTACCAATATTGCTGTGAAGCAGCTTTCTGCCAAATCATCACAAGGGCATAAGGAATTTGTGACGGAAATAGGCATGCTTTCTGGTTTGCACCATCCAAATCTAGTGAGGCTGTATGGATGTTGTGTTCATGGGACCGAATTATTCTTGGTTTACGAATACATGACGAACAATAGTTTGGCTTGTGCTTTGTTTGGTAAGGATTTCTGGCTCTTGCATTTACAATCTTGTACAGAACAGGATGTTGTTATATTTTTAACACTATGATGATTGATGTCTGCATCTAATACGTAATTGTTTGGGTAGAGGATGGACTGAGATTGGACTGGCCTACTAGGCAGAGAATTTTCATTGGAATAGCCAAAGGCTTGGTTTTCTTGCATGAAGAGTCCGCATTACGAATTATTCATAGAGACATCAAAGCTAATAATATATTACTCGACGAGGACCTGAATGCAAAGATTGCTGACTTTGGATTAGCCCGACTCAATGAGGAGGAGAACAACCAAATTAATACGAGAATTGCTGGCACGATGTAAGCTTGGTGCCCTTTAAATAACTTCTTTTCAAGATGCAACTTCTTCTATGCTCTTTTCTATCTGTTCATATTGTATGGATTACTTTTATTAGTCTAAACATAAATTTTAAAGGGATGAAATTTATGTTAGCTTGAATATGGGAATTAGTTATATCTTCCTTCAACATGATTGAAAGGAGACTGTTGATTGATGACTCCAATAGGGATCTTTACTGAATGCTAGAGTGTATCTTAATGTTTTTTTTTCACCTTCAAATGAACTGTTTTCTTTCTGTTATTAAACTACTGCTTTGTTTTTGCTGATGTTCAAAGCTCTCAATGTGAATTGCCACACTTTATGAGCAACGGCATAAATAACATGAAAGCATAATTTGTATTGCAGAGGTTACATGGCACCGGAATATGCATTATGGGGTCAGCTGACAGACAAAGCTGATATTTACAGTTTTGGGGTCGTCGCACTGGAAATTGTTGCTGGAAGAAGCAACATGAATCCTCAGCAAGATGAAAATCATTATTGCTTGCTTGATCGGGTAATTCTCAACTACTCTTTAAGCCACCTAAGAGCTCGTCTGTGCTGGCTTTCTTGCTTCTGAAAGTGCAATGTCAAAATTAGCCACAAAACAATTGTAGTTGAAGCTTTCTATCGTAAATAACACTATAAGACATTGATTTTTAGTATGATTACGCAAAATATCAGTTAACTAGGTGTGTTTGCAGTAAACCACCTTAGAACAATTTGTTTATATGTAATCACCCACTTTGTGGGTCTGTTTGTAAATCACCACTCGAACCTCCTTTCCCATATAAGTTGCATTAAAAGGAGGCAAACGGATCTTGTTATCCCTATTAAAAAGCAAAGTTCTTTCAACACTAGCTTAGCAGAAAAGGAGGTGATGGTTTCATGCAAATACTGATTTGGTGTCAATCAAGTTTAATAACGTAGTTTCGTGTAATTGGGTGATCAGGAAATGCATAACTTCAAAAACTCTTTTTTTGCAGGCATTTTACCTGCAGAAAAAGGGCGACGTGATGGAAATAGTTGATCCAAGGCTAGGGACTGATTATGACAAGGAAGAAATGCTGAGAATGATTAAGATTGCATTGTTGTGCACAAATGCAACGCTGTCTCTGAGGCCGTCAATGTCCCAAGTGGTGAGCATGTTCCAAGGGGATGAGGAGGTTCATGAGTTGGCAGTGGACCCCGGTAGGTACGCCTGGATGCTCGAATCTGCCGGGAGATCACAAGGCCGTGCAGACAACGTCGAGAGTACTACCGGAGCTAGTAGTAGCTTTCTTCGTTCTTCATCTTCGGGTGCAGCTTGGGATGTTTCGTCGTCCTCAGTTGGATAATCTTATTGGCTCCCACAAAATCCTCTGTAAAGTATATGTTTTATGGCTGGATTTGTCACAGAGTTAGAGTATGTCATGCCTAACAAGAGGTCGTTCTTATGTATTGACCTTCAGGTTTGTAATCGCCTTTAAATCACGTTTTCAAAATGTTAAAAAATCAGCTCCCTTCCCTGAACGTTTTGTTTAACAGGTCAAGAAGTTTGACTTTGGGGGATGAAGATATTTAGATCCTTTTGAGTTGCTCTTTGAAAAAGAAGCTGAATTACGCTTATTTTAAGCATTATATGACTACTTTTTGTGAAATCATTGTAGCTTTGTCTATTTGAATGGATGGAATGAAATCGCGTTTAGTTTTATGCAATGTAAGCCAAGAGAATTGGTTCCAAATGGAGTACACGTAATTCCATTTGTTGACTTTCAAGGTCCTGAAAGAAGCTGAACACTACTCTGCACTGCAGAGTGGAGAATCCCAATCCCCAACAAACTTTGAAAGTAGACATCAGGCTTATTTGACCTCAAACTAAACACCAATTCGATCTCCATTTTTCTGTGACAATTTTTTAATTGAACTCTTCCTTTATTAAGTGTTTTGATAGGAAGTAGTTTGGTCTCTGAAAGGTGCTTCATCAGTCCTCTCCTGTTCTTCCATGGCAGACACCAACTCCAGGTTTCCATCTCTCTCTGAGATTTAAATCTTTAATTCTTACAGAAAAATTATTTCATGTATGTTTTAAATACCTGCATAATGGTGTATCCAGTTTAGCCATTGGTTTTCGATCTAAGCTCCCATGAAAAGTAGTTAAGACACTGATTAGTGAAGAGACTGAGGCCTGAGATCCTCCAAGCCAATGCAGAGTTCCACTTCTGAATTTCTGTTATTTTCTTGTCTGTCCACTAAAAAGAGTTTCAGTTGATTCTCATACCACTGGCGCTGGTCAATCAGTCACGGAGATCATCATAGTGCGCCATGGTGAAACTGAGTGGAATGCTCTTCGGAAAATGCAGGTATATCTTTCTAATTTGTGCAGATGATAATCAGTTTTAAGGATTTGATTCTGAATTGATTAGTTTGAAAACAGGGACAAGCAGATATTGATTTAAACGAGCTTGGAAGACAACAAGCAACTGCTGTGAGTAGACAGCCAACTTTTTTATATTTTTTTCAGTTAATCTCCTCTCAAATCGGGCTTGTGTTATTGTTGTTCCCTCATAGTTGGCTGATAGGTTGTCAAGGGAGGTCAAGATTTCTGCTATCTATTCATCTGATTTGAAGAGAGCTTTTGACACTGCAAACACAATTGCAAGTAAATGTTGTGGGATGAAGGTTAGGAATTAATGCTTAGTCATAGTTCTTGTATAAGGATTTCAACAAACGTTTAGGGCCTGTTTGGTATCCATATCAAGGATATCAGATATGGGTATGGATATGACTAATAACCAAAATTGATTGCCTTTTCTTTGTTCAGGTTATTATAGATCAAGATCTGCGGGAGAAACATAATGGCATTCTACAAGGACAAGTATATGATCCAGAGAAACTCATGAAACTCTTTCCACAGGCTTATAAAGCATTAAAGTCTGATGATCAAGAAATTCCAGTATGCATCATAGAAGAGTTCCTATAGTACCTAAAATTTTGATGCTGCTGTGTTCAGATGAAGTTATAATGTTCATTGTTAAAACTCAAAATTGATGATGATGACGACGATCCTAACTCTTTAGTTGACATTTGCAGGGTGGTGGTGAAAGCCGTAAGCAACTGTATGAACGTGGCACATCAGCTGTGCAGCGAATTGCTGATAAACACAAAGGTAGAGCATCAGATGACATCAGGAACCTTAATTTTCACTCTATTCACATGGCTGGCTTAGTAAGGAATTCCAAATCTTGCAGGAGAGCAGGTGGTAGTGGTAAGCCACGGAGCGCTCATTGAAGTGCTGTATAAACGAGCTTGTCCAGGAGCGAAAGTAGGAGGCATACGAAACGCATCGATTGGAATACTTCACTTGTCCGATGGAGGCGTCTGGTCAGTGAAAGCATGGAATGACTATTCCCATCTCAACCAAATTGGGATTTTGGCGTCTGGATTTGGTGGCAATGGAGCCACTGCTTAGCTAATTACGACATATAGTTGCTTTTCATGGTTTTTGAATTGTGTGAAGATACATAATTGCAATTACACTCAATTGAATCTGTTACTTCTAAGTAACTAAGTTCTAAACTGTGGATGCTCTCCCTTAAGCAATCAAATACAGCCTTTGTGTTTCATCATTATCTTGTACCAATAAATTGCATGAAAATTTAGAATTTGATGTAAGATAATAAATACATTATCTTAAATAATTCTAACACACCTTTAGCTAATTACGACATAAGTTCTAAACTGGGAATTTGGAAAGTAAAAAACAGCAAGATCTCAAAATAAAAATAAAAATGAATGAAGCGAAATAATACAATATCACTAAACTTTAATCCTGTATTTCAAAAAAAAAACTAATAATATTTTTAAAAATCATATTAACAATTGAGAAGTTTGACTTTGAGAGATATAATCGCTATATCAATTTTGGTGTATTCTAAAATTCTAGTTACATAGCTGAATTTTAGTTTTTTTTGGGTCTTCCATACACACCCCTTGCGTTAAGTCAAGAGTGCCTCCATGTTAACTCCAGATTCCACTGAAGTGGAACAATGTCCTGGTCGAATTTGAGAGATAATGGTAATGCGGTAATCTAACCATGTGGGGAGTTTGATAAACTAACCTTAAAGTTGGGTTATTTTGAGTAATTTTCAGTTATAGGAGTACTATGTGTGGAATACACGTAATTCAATTCCATTGGTTGACTTCCGAAGTCTGTATACAGACAGAAGCTCCCGGAGTGGTGGATAGAATCCCTATTCTTTTTCCTTCCTCAAACTAAAACGCGGATTTGTTCACCTACTATTAAGAATCTATTTGTGTGTTAATTTGTCTAACTATTTCTGGGGCTGCTCTGATATCCAGTAGTTTCATCTCTGGAAGGTGCGTCAATGGCAGATTTGAACTCCAGGTTGTTATCTCTCTCAAATTTCATTTTAACTCTCACGCAAAAGTTATTCAATGTATGTTTGGATGCATCATGAAGATACAATTTTAGCATTTGGACTCGATCTAAGTTCCGTGGAGTAGTAATTTGACAATATTGACTTCAGGAAGATATTGAGGCCTGAAATCCAATGCAATGTAGAGTTCAAATACTCAAGTTCTGTATTATTTTCTTCTGTCCTCTGTACAGAGTTGAATCTTATAGCAATGGTGCTGATCAATCTGTTACGGAGATCATCATAGTACGCCATGGTGAAACCGATTGGAATGTTCTTCGGAAAATGCAGGTATTTATATTCTCTTTATCTGGTTTTATCTCTGTTTAATTTGGTAAGATATTTTTGATGGAATTCGTAGTCAATTGTAAAGTTATCAGTTTAGGGATTTGAATTTGATTTGATGAGTTTTGATACAGGGACAGGCAGACATTGATTTAAACGAGCTTGGAAGACATCAAGCAAACGCTGTGAGTAGAGTGAGCTCTCGGTTTAATATCTATACATCTTCCCCTGAAATTGGCCTCGTGTTATTGTTTGTTTCCTTATAGGTAGCAGATAGGTTGTCGAGGGAGAGCGACATTTCTGCAATTTATACATCTGATTTGAAGAGAGCTTTTGACACTGCAAACACAATTGCAAGTACATGCGGTGGAATTCAGGTTATTTGTCAATCAATGCTTTTATATTGTTCTTCTATGAGCATTTTCTAAGATGTTCATTGTATCTTCAAGTACAGAAATGTAAAATATCCTTCTTGTTTGTTTATGCAATTACCCCAGGTTATTGCCGATCAAGATTTACGAGAGAAAGATCTCGGGGTTCTACAGGGACAAATATATGATCCACAGCAACTCAAGATACACTTTCCACAGGTTTTGGAAGCATTAAAGTCTGAAGATCAAGAAGTTCCAGTAAGCATCAGAGAAATTGTGATACTGCTGTGTGCAACAGAAATTATATTAGATCGAAAAATGCTACAGACTAAAATGAGCTGACAATTGCAGGGAGGCGGTGAAAACCGTAAGCAACTGTATGAACGTGTCACATCAGCTGTGCAACGAATTGGTGATAAACACAAAGGTATCCCTATTAGAAAGTTGCAGGGTTGACATTGCTATGGCTGGCTTAGTAGAACTCTGAATCTTGGTTGGATTTGCAGGAGAGCGGGTGGTAGTGGTATCTCATGGAGCGGTTATTGTGGCGCTCCATAAACGAGCTTGTCCAGGTGGACATGCAGGAGACATACGCAATGCGTCGATTGGAATACTTCACTTATCCGATGGAGGCTTATGGTCAGTGAAGTCATGGAATGATTTCAGCCATCTCAACCAAACCGGAGTTCTGGAGTCGGGATTTGGTGGAAATGAAGCCACTACTTAGCTTATGAATCATTATTACTTTTGATGCTTCTTGTGTTAAGATTCAAGATTTCCATTGCACTAAATTGAATCTGTTATTTGTTCTAAATTATGGATGCTTTTGATTACTGATATGCAATCAAAGACAGGCCGAGCATTGTGGTTCATTTCCTTACTGCAAGTTGCAACCAGGGTTTGCCAGTTTATCGGTTGGTTTAGTTTCAGTTTGATTTTTAAAGTCACAAGCTAGCCTAACCACCCCTTATGTTGTTGATTTTTCACTTCGACCACTCTTTATCTTCAATTTTACATAGAAAACCCCTAGTTCCTATTTAGTATGAGGAAAAGGGATGTTAAAAAAATAAGAAAAATAAAAGATGAATAAATGAAAATCTATTAAAATAGAGGTGACTAAAGTACAAGGGCACTTGTATTACCAGTGGTTTTCTTAATCATTTTTTTGTATCAAGTAGCTAGCTTGAATTACTTTGATTTGATGACAAAGCTAAATCGTGGTTTTTATATTCTAGTCATTGTTTATCGGGTAGGTTTTAGTTAGCTAAATGAATGAGTGAGAGCAGGTAAGAATTTTAGTCACGCTTTTTAAGTTAAATACTCCATAACTAATAAAGGTCCTTCCTAGTTCTTTCAATATATTAGTTGAGTGAAGGTGTGCTCCATCTAATTATATTAATTGTGTAAATATATTTTGACAGGAAGAACTTTGAATTAAGCTAGTTTGATCTCTGAAAGTTGTATTAGTCCTTGTATTTTTCAATGGCAGATTCTGATGAAGAGTTCAAACACTTGAAATTATGTTATTTTCCCTACTCTTTTTCTCGCATAAAGAGTTTCAGTTCAATCTCATGCCAACTGCTCTGATCAATCAGTCACGGAGATCATCATAGTACGCTGTGGTCTAACCGAGTGGAATGCTTCTGGGAAAATGCAGGTATCTTTGTTTGATTTGTGCAGAGGATAATCAGTTTTATGTTAATTTTCACATGGCTGGCTTAGTAAGGAATTCCAAATCTTGCAGGAGAGCAGGTGGTAGTGGTAAGCCACGGAGCGCTCATTGAAGTGCTGTATAAACGAGCTTGTCCAGGAGCGAAAGTAGGAGGCATACGAAACGCATCGATTGGAATACTTCACTTGTCCGATGGAGGCGTTTGGTCAGTGAAAGCATGGAATGACTATTCCCATCTCAACCAAACTGGGATTTTCGCGTCTGGATTTGGTGGCAATGGAGCTACTGCTTAGCTAATTACGAAATAGTTGCTTTTCATGGTTTTTGAATTGTGTGAAGATACATAATTGCAATTACACTCAATTGAATCGGTTACTTCTAAGTTCTCAACTGTGGATGCTCCCTTGGCTCATTTAATGATATGCAATCAAAGACAGCCTTTTGTTTCATTATTGTCTTGTAGACTTGTACCAATAAATTTCATGAAATGCAGAATTTGATGTAAGATAATAAAGACATTTGTCAAGATGTGTTACATACTTACATGGGAATTGGGAAAGTAAAAAACAGTAAGATCTAAAAAGAATAAATAAAGTGAAATTATACAGTATCACTAGGCTTTAGTGTTGTATTTAAAAAAAATCACTACTAATATTCAAAAAAAAATCATAGCTTAACAATTGATAAGTTTGCCTTTGAGAGATAATGATAAGAGAAAGACTCTTGTGAAAAATGTTAAATTCCGGTGAGTCAATATATAACATGGGTAAATTCATGTGGTTTCATCTTAAAATCCCAATTGGAAATAAGAGGAGTACGTGTGGTTTCATCTTAAAGCTAATTGACAATAACACGAGTAACACCTATGTACTTATATGTTAGGCATTTATCTTTAATATTTTCAATGTGGAAGGCTTTTCTTCAACGGGAAATAAGAATAAATCTTGGTCGTTCCATCTAAAAATCGACCAATTCATTCAGGGCCTGTTTGTTTCAATCCCAGGAATGGGGTTGGAATCAGGTATGGGTTTGGAATGGGTTTGAGAGTAGGAATGGGGTTTAGTGATTCCAAAAACGTAGGATTGGATTAGGGTTTTAACATTTATCCCAAATTCCCACCCCAGCCACCTCCTCTTTCTTTCTCCCACCACCTTCATCATAGGCAAAATAGAGGAGGTGCTCGCACATTAACCCAAATTCCCACCCCAGAGCCACCTTCATCATAGAAAAAAAAAGCAGTACACAAAATCAACCTAAATAAGAGCAAGAACCCAAATTCCAGTTTCACAGAGACAAGATAGAGGTGCTCGCCTCTGGTGGTCGTCTCTGGTGCTCACCTCTCGCCTCTAGTGTTGTGCTTCTCTTTCATCTCCAACCAAGGGCAAGAATGGAGATTTAGGTATGGCTCAAACCCACAAAATTACTCGGGTATGAAACTAGTGAAAAATCCTGGTATAGCCCATTCCCGGGAATGATTCATTCCCAAACCTGGTGTGATACCAAACATGAAAATCGGTTTGGTTCATTCCAAACCCGATTCCCTATACCAATGGTATAGAAACAAACATGCCCTCAACATTTCCTTTTTTTCAAGAACGTTTTATAAAACTCTTTGGTCCCCTAACGGACAATATTTTTATCTAGTATCAATGATGTACATGCAGATTTCATCCTTCTGAACGTATGTAGGATTAAATCCCCCTGCCCTTGCTACATGTGTTTCAAGTTTGCTATTAATGAATATAAAGTTTGTGCATTACTGTCATCACTTTGTGCATTACTATCACCACTTTGTACATCACTATCAACACTTTTTTCATCACTAGTACTTTATTTATTGATATATTCTTTTGTTTGTAAATTGGAATTTTTTTTTGTGCATCAATATTATCTATTTGTGTACTAGGACTATCTGTTTGTGCATTTTTACAATTATTTTGTGTTTTAAGGCTATCTTTTTCCCTAACTCATATAATTAATTTTGACTCACATACTCATATAATTAGTTTTCATGTACATATATATATATATATATTTAGTTTTTGATGAACATTAGTTTTGACTCGCATACGACTAGTTATGATGCACAAACATGTATCAATGCACACAATTTTAATGCACATTCGACATTTTTTATGAATATACAATAAGTTTTTGATGCGAATTTTGATACACAATCTGGTTGCCTTCCCTATATTCGTTTTTTTTCCAAAAAAAATACAAGAAAATAATTCGCCAAAATTTCAAGTGTGACGTATTTTTCCCTTTTAAGTCAGACAGTCACCGCCACCGCTTTCTCTCCATCCAACATCTTTTGTTCTCTCTCATTTCTTACATAATTGCTCATTTTCACCGGATTCAGATGGGTATGCTTGGATTGTGAGATTTGATGGGAATTTTAGGAAGGGAAATTGTGAGAATAATTTTTCTATTGTTTGGTTGCATTTTAAGATGAGAATTGACTGAATTTCATAAAAAAATGAAGGAATTTTTTTGTTTTGATAAGGAAAGAGATTAGGGTGGCTACTAATAGGCTAGTGGTCGCCGTAGAGCATCCTGACGGATGAGAAAATTGAAGGCAAATAATGGAAAATTGAATTTCACCAAATTGGTGGAATTTGATGAGAAAGTAAAGATAGAAGTAGGCCCGGCCCAAAGGCAAGGGCAGGGTGAGCGCAAGCCTAGAGCCCATAATTTATGGGGCCCCAAATTTTTTAAAGTTCAATATGACTAAAAGAGTGAAAATATGCATATAAATATATGTTTGCCTAGTGAAAAACTGTATTAAGGCTTCTCTTCTTTTCAAAAAGTCTTGTGTTCAAATCTCATATCCTTGTTTTTAATTATTATTCAACTTGTCAACCAAATAATATGGGTCTGTCATTTATTGATTTTTTAGTAAAATTTAAGTGTAATTATAGTATAAAGTTTTCAAAATTATTTTCCATTCATTTTAAACAATACTCCACCCGTTTCACAATACTTGTTATTAGACAAAATTACACACATATTAAGGAATTTTTATTCCCCAAATTGTCCCTATTAAATACTCTTTCTTTTTGGGAGATTCAACCAAAAAAAAAGAAATTTTTGGGAGAAGTGTAATGTGGGGTATACACCAAGGGTATAAATGATAAAAATACTATATGAATATCTATTTTGAAAAAAAAAAGGCTTTAAGAACAAGTATTATGAAACGGAGGGAGTATATGTTAAGTAAGATAATTTATGTATATTTTAATTACACTAAAATTTTCTTTATTATTATTATAATAAATAAGAAAGAGGCCCTTCATTACTTTTGGGCCTAGGGCTCCTAATAGTTAGGACCGACACCCGTATAGAAGCTTCAAAATAAAAAAATAAAAATAAAATCATACCCATATTTTATCATTAAATTAGTATATGTTTTCAAACAAATAAGATAAAAAAATTTCCTCCATTTTCACCTCTTATTTTCTCACTATTTTCTTTTTCTCAAATTTTCAAAATTTACCACCCTTTTCTTTCCTACCATGGAGTATTTCCTAATTGCCTAACACATTAATAAGACTAATGATAAATGCGGTAATCTAACTATGTGGAGAGTTTATTACCAAAACAAAACTATGTGGGGTAGTTTGATAAACTAACTTAAAGTTGGGTTATTTTTTTTGGTAGAAGGAGGGACGGTACTCTCCGTTCCTGAAGAGAGCATTTTATTAATATAAAAGTACAGTAATTTGCAATTATACGAGTACTACTAGTTGAATTCCCGTGCCATGCACGGATTTTGCTTAAAAAATATTGCAAAAGTAAACTATTTTTCAAATTTACCTAATTTAAATAATATTTTAAAATTTAAAATTTGAAATGTCTAGATATTAGGAAGTTTAAGTATTTGTTATTTTAATAATTCTAAGAACTAATTAATTTAAATACAATGGGCCCAAATTATTGATAAAATAATAATTCAAAAACACCAAAAAATAACACATAGACGAATTAAATATTAGGTTGATATGTGACTAAAAGGCTTCTTCTTTAGTATATAAATAGATGGGTGGAATACGCGTATTTCAATTCCATTGGTTGACTTCCAAAATCCTATATACAGACAGAAGCTTCCGGAGTGGAGAAAATCCCTATTCCCGACAAACGTATAAAACAACGCTCCGATTCTTTTTCCTTCGGAGGTTGGATGACCTAAAACTAAAACACGGAATTTTGTTCATCTACTCTTAAGAATCTATTTGTGTGCTAATTTGTCTAACTATTTCTGTGCGTCCTCTGATATCCAGTAGTTTCATCTCTGAAAGGTGTGTCAATGGCGGATTTGAACTCCAGGTTGTTATCTCTCTCTCAAATTTCATTTTAAATCTCACGGAAAAGTTATTCAAAGTATGTTTGAATGCCTGATGAAAATTCAATTTTAGCATTTGGACTCAATCTAAGCTCCGTGGAGTAGTAATTTGACAATGTTGACTTCAGGAAGATATTGAGGCCTGATATCCAATGCAATGTAAAGTTCAAATACTGAAGTTCTGTATTATTTTCTTCTGTCCTCTGTACAGTGTTTCACTTGAATCTTATAGCAATGATGCTGATCAATCTGTTACGGAGATCATCATAGTACGCCATGGTGAAACCGATTGGAATGTACTTCGGAAAATGCAGGTATCTATATTTCTTTCTCTTCATCTGGCTTCATCTCTCTTTAATTTGCTATGATATTTTTGATGGAATTCGTAGTTTGCTACGATTTGAATTTGATTTGACGAGTTTTGATACAGGGACATGCAGACATTGATTTAAACGAGCTTGGAAGACATCAAGCAAATGTTGTGAGTATATCGTGCTCTCGGTTTAATATATATATATATATATATATATATATATATATATATATATATATATATATATATATATGTATGTATTTTCTCCCCCAAATTGGCCTTGTGTTATTGTTGTTTCCTTATAGGTAGCGAATAGGTTGTCGAGGGAGAGTAACATTTCTGCAATTTATACGTCTGATCTGAAGAGAGCTTTTGACACTGCAAACACAATTGCAAGTAAATGCGGTGGGATTCAGGTTATTTGTCAATCAATGCTTTTATATTGTTCTTCTATGAGCATTTTCTAAGATGTTCATTGTATCTTCAAGTACAGAAATGTAAAATATCCTTCTTGTTTGTTTATGCAATTACCCCAGGTTATTGCCGATCAAGATTTACGAGAGAAAGATCTCGGGGTTCTACAGGGACAAATATATGATCCACAGCAACTCAAGATACACTTTCCACAGGTTTTGGAAGCATTAAAGTCTGAAGATCAAGAAGTTCCAGTAAGCATCAGAGAAATTGTGATACTGCTGTGTGCAACAGAAATTATATTAGATCGAAAAATGCTACAGACTAAAATGAGCTGACAATTGCAGGGAGGCGGTGAAAACCGTAAGCAACTGTATGAACGTGTCACATCAGCTGTGCAACGAATTGGTGATAAACACAAAGGTATCCCTATTAGAAAGTTGCAGGGTTGACATTGCTATGGCTGGCTTAGTAGAACTCTGAATCTTGGTTGGATTTGCAGGAGAGCGGGTGGTAGTGGTATCTCATGGAGCGGTTATTGTGGCGCTCCATAAACGAGCTTGTCCAGGTGGACATGCAGGAGACATACGCAATGCGTCGATTGGAATACTTCACTTATCCGATGGAGGCTTATGGTCAGTGAAGTCATGGAATGATTTCAGCCATCTCAACCAAACCGGAGTTCTGGAGTCGGGATTTGGTGGAAATGAAGCCACTACTTAGCTTATGAATCATTATTACTTTTGATGCTTCTTGTGTTAAGATTCAAGATTTCCATTGCACTAAAAAAATAGGAAAATAAAATATGATTAAATGAAAAATCTATTGAAATAAAGGTGATTGAAAGTACAATGTCACTTGTATTACCCGTGGTTATTTTAATCAATTTTTTTGTATCAAGTAGCTAGCTTGAATTATTTTTATATTATGACAAAGCTAAATACTGGTTTTTATATTCTAAGGGCAAGTCCAACAGCTTCCCCAAATTCTTAGGCATTGGACTTTTGGGGATTTTGGACTAAAAAATTGCCCCAACAGATGCTCTATTTCATTCTCCATTTTGGAGTAATTCTCCAAAATGAGGTGAGTTTTCCCTAAATTTGGGGTGATCCCCAAATCTCCAAATCAATATATTTTTTTTTCTTTTTTTTCTTTTATTTCCTTATTAATCAAATAACAAATATTATATGATTTATTAAAGAGTTTTTTTTGTCACAAACCACCTTTTAAAAGAGATGTTTTTAACAAACCACCTTTTATAATATTTTTAAGTAAAATCACCTTTTATAATGTAATTTGTTTAATTGAACCACCTATTTCTATTTATAGTAAAGTTTTATTTTTTTATTGACCAATATGTCCTCCATCTATATATACTTAGTTTTAAGAAAAAAAATTACAAAATCATCCCTAATTTTGTAATATTTTTTCAGAAAACAACATCATGGTATATTTTTAAAAAATATTTTTATTTTAAAAAATCACCAAAAGTGACTTTAAAAGTTGGTATTTTTCATTTAATTTATAAATATTTTTTCCTTATGCATCACTTACTTACTACATTAAATCAATTAATATTTTTTTTTTAAATTTTAAAATGAGAAAAAGTGATTTATCGATCTATTATTTGAGTTTTCATTTATATATATATTAATGTTAGATGTTTTGAGAAAAATATAATAAATTAGGAATGATTTTGTAAATTAATGAAACATGTAGTTAAGGACATTTTGGTCCACGTTTTATTATTGGTGGTAGAACTTAAAAAATTATATTATAAAGGTGGTTTTGTTCAAATAAAATTATAAAAGGTGGTTTGCTAAAATACACCCATTTTAAAAGGTGGTTTTAAAATATTTTAAAATTAAGATTTTAAAATATATTTATTTCCATAAAATTCAAATAACAAATAATTATCATTTATTAGTTTAAGATTCTATAATATTTTATTTTCTTATGTAAGATAATATATAATTAGTTATTGTAATTTATATGGTAAAAAATAAAAGTATTAAATGAAGTATTCTCCAAAATAGAGAATCTGTTGAAGTTGGGCTGAATTTTTTTAGAGAATATGGCAGTTGGTTCTCCATTTTGAAGAAAATTATGAAGAAGCTGTTGGGCTTGCTCTAATATGGTTTATTGGGTAGGTTTTAGTTAGCTAAGAGCAGGTAGCAATTTTAGTCACGCTTTTATAGTTAAATACTCTATAACTAATAAAGGTCCTTCATAAGTTATAGAGTACCGTCTTTCCTTCAACCAAAAAAAATAAAGGTCCTTCATACAATATATCATTTGTTTGTGAGCTCCATCTAAATTATATTAAATGCGTCAAGGTATTTTGACAGGTTCGAATAACTTTGAATTAAGCTAGTTTGATCTCTGAAGTGTGTATCAGTCCTTGTAATTTTCAATGGCAGACTCTAACTCCAGGTTTCCATCTCTCTTAGGGCATCAATATCGGTGGGTTCAAGCAAGAGTTCAAGGGAAAAAAAAAACAAAAATGGGTGGGTGAACTTTTCATTTGGGTTTTGGATGTTGAACCCCTCTCAATGGGGACTCATGGCAATTATTGGGCCCCACCCCCACAACAATAATTCACTAACCTATTTACTTAATAGGCTTAAGTTGTAATTTGTATTTTTTTTATCAAGTTTAATTTAATAAAAGTAAATATAAATGATATCACAATTCATATTTTTTTATCTATCCATAGACACTAAATTTATATATCTTTGGATTGTTTTTAAATTAAATTAATATTTGGACTACATTAGAGTAAACAAAAACACATTTAACCGCTTTTTAAATTAACTCATTCTCTTAACTTTACAAGATTACACAAAATTAGTAATTTTTATATAACTTAATATGCATAAATTTTATTTATTTTATGTTTGATATTTTGGTTTAGCTAATGATATATGTTTGTTTGATTTGGTCGTTAATTTTTTTTCTTTAATATGACTTTAATTAAAAATTATTTTTTAAAATATTTTTACAAACTCTATAATACTAAAGTTAGCCAAGTTTTAATATAAAAAAAGTCATGTATAAATAAGTAAATAGTAATTAAATCATTAAATTAAGGATGTAATAATAATTGTATATATAAAAATAAGGGCAGAATACATAAACGGCCCCCTGACCTTTGACCAATTGGTCACTTTGACATCCCACCTTTGAAAATGTTCGATTGAATCATTAAACTTGCATATCGTGACCTATTGAATACCTGTTTCCCCCAAAAAATTTACGTGCACAACACGCGTGCCATGTCACGTTGCCACATCAGATAAATGATCCTACACACCACGCTAACTCGGATTAACTTTCTAAAAAAAGTAAAACAAAAACAAAAAAATGTAAAATATTAACAAAAAGAGAGATTGAGGCTTGTGAAAAGCTCATTTCCCCGCCAAACTTGTGTCTCTCTCTATAACGACATGGGAGGCGATTGAGAGGAATGAAGCCCTAGTCCAGTCCGATTCCACCTGAGAAGCTCAAGCAAAACGCCATAGGAGGACGATTTGAGGGTGATTTCTGAAACGGAGCAACGAAGAAGACGAAAGAAGCCATCAACAACTGGAGGAAGAAGAAGACGAATTAGGGCTCGAAATTTACAAGGTTAGTTATCTTTCAAAAACCCTAAATGTTGTGGATTGATCTGATGCAGGGTAGATTGAGTCTCTTAGGGCTCGAATTAGGGTTATGAGGTAGCGAAATTGGGGCTCGAATTAGGGTTTATGAGGTAGCAAAATTGGGGCTTTTAGGGTACATGTTGTTCTTGTAATATCTGAGGGTTTTTAGGCTAATTTTTCTTTTAATTGCTATTGTTTCTAGGATGCCAAGGGTGAATTTAGTATGGCACCATGGTGGGAGATTCGTAGAGAGCCCAAGAATGGGATACTTTGATGAATTTGATCCAGCCTATAGCAATGACGTAGACACAGATCACTTTAGCTTCTTTGAATTGGCATGGTATGTAAGAAATCTTGGCTATGGGGAGTTTCGTGGGATTTACTACAAGGGTTTTCATGATACTGATTTTTATGAAATGAATGATGATTCCCTCATGGCCCTTGCTAGATCACTTCATGATGGTGATGAAGTACACTTTTATGTAGATCATGAAATTACACAGACTGTGATTAACCCTAACCCTAGCACTCCACCTGTCACCCCCCTTGGAATGCAACCTGGAAATCCAATTGTGATGCCTGATGTGAATAGTGAGGAGGAGGGGACTGGTGATGGAGAGGGGAGTAGTGATGGAGATGAGACTCGTGATGGAGATGATAGTGGTGATGAAAATGAGACTAGTGAGGGAGATGATAGTAGTGATGAAGATGAGACTGGTGAGGAAGAGGAGTTGGGTGATGAAGAGGAGAATGGCTCTAAAGGAGAGAATGATGAAGATTATAGTGAGGATAGTGAGGAAACTTCGAGTTTGGAGTTGGATTTGAGTGATAATAGTGAAGTTGATGATGAGTTAAGGGAGTTGAGAGGGGAACAAAGAGAGCACAGGTTCAAAATGAGGGCTAATAAGAGGGGTAAGAACAATGTTGCTGATGTGGAGTTGGGTGATGTTGGAAATGATGAAGGGTATGAGACATGGGGTAAAGCTACACACAACAAAGGGGAAATAGGTGGGGATGAACCCTATTATGCCAGTAGCTCAGATTACAGTATTGAGAGTGATGTATCTAAAGGTGAGGAGGGTATGGTGAGAAGGAGGAAGAGCAGACATGTGGTGTATGACCCAACCTGTGCCTTTCCAGTTTGGGAGCTAAACATGGTGTTTGAAACTGTCCAACAATTTAGGGAGGCCTTAGCTAAGTATGTTGTGCATAGGGGTGTAAAACTGAGATTGAGGCCTAATGAAGCTAAAAGAGTTACAACAAAATGTACACACCAAGGTTGTGGATGGAGAATACATGCTAGTTTTGATGGGGCTACCAAGAATTTCATGGTGAAGACATATAGCCCAAAACATACATGCAGAAGGTATAACACGAACAAGTTGTGCAACTCTAAATACCTTGCAAGACATTTTGAGGCCAGAGTTGTATCACAACCAGGGATTAAGCTTTGGGAACTTCAAGAATTGTGTAGGAAGGAGCTCAAGCTATATGTGGGAGTCACCATCTGTAGGAGAGCAAAGGCAAGGATCTTGACCAAGCATATGGGTGACTATAGGCTGGAGTATGCAAAGTTGCATGACTATGTGGATGAGGTCAATAGATCCAATCCTGGGTCCACCTGCTTCTTAGTGGTAGAAAAGAATTCTGAACTAGGCAATGAGGTCTTCAAGAGGCTGTATGTGTGCTTCAATGCTCTAAAACAAGGCTGGAAGGAAGGCTGTAGGAGGATCATTGGCCTTGATGGTTGCTTTCTCAAAGGTCCAGTAGAGGGGCAATTATTTGTGGTTGTTGGCAAGGATGGAAATGGCCAAATGTTTCCTATTGCTTGGGAGGTCACTGGGTCAGAATCAACTAGTACTTGGATTGCTTTCATAAGGACATTACAAGAGGATTTAGAGATTGGGAAAGGAGAAGGATTGACTATCATGTCTGACATGCATCTGGTGAGCTACTACTTCTGTTTTCATATTCCCTAATATTGTTTAATAATCACTAATGATGTGTTTGTGTGTGAATTACAGAGTTTGAGAGCTGCAGTGAGAGCTGAGTTGCCAGAAGCTGAACATAGATTCTGTGCAAAACACATCTATGCAAACTGGGCAAAGAAATGGAGAGGTTCAAAAAGAAGAAAGAAGTTTTGGGCCTGCTCTTGGTCTACTTTTGAGGTTCAGCTAAAGGACAACTTAGAAGTGTTGGGTAAATTAGGCTTTGAACTTGTTGATGACTTTATGGATTATGGCAAAGAATCCTTTTGCAAGCCTTACTTTAGGACTAATGTGAGTTGTGATGCTTGTGCGAACAACATGTGTGAGACTTTTAACTCTTGGATAAAAACAGCTAGACACAAGTTAATTATTTCCATGCTATAAGACATTAGGAGGATGGTTATGGACAGAATTAGAAAGATGAATGAGTTTTCAAGGTCTTGGATTTGTGAGATTGCACCAACTGCATTAGCTAGATTGGAAAGGAATAAGGACATAGCAATGGACTGCAACCTTCTATGGAATGGAGATAGGGGATTTGAGGTTGAGGATGGTGAGTATGGACACACTGTGGATTTGAGGGCTTGTACATGTACCTGCAGACACTGGCAGTTGAAAGGCATACCTTGTGCACATGCAATTTGTGCCATGAACCACATAAAAATGAATCCTGATGATTATGTGGTTCATTGGCACAAAAAACCCACTTACTTGAAGGCTTACCAACATCCAATCCAACCTGTTCTGGGCATGAAGATGTGGCCAAAGTCTAACCACCCACCAGTTGAGCCACCTGAAATGAGAAAGAAAAGAGGGAGAAGAAAGATCAATAGGAGGAAGAGCAGAGATGAGCCAAAGAAATATAGTGGCAAAGATAGGAGGGGAATAGTCATGAATTGCTCCATCTGTAAGATTCAAGGTCATAACAAAAGAGGGTGTCCCAACAAAACTGAATCATCAAGCCAAGCACCAAGAAGCCAACCTGAACCACCACCACCACAAGGCCCATCTAGCCAACTTGCACCTAACCTGTGCAGGATACTTGCATTACCACCTCCACCAGGCCCAAGTAGTCAACCTGCACCAGCTCCACCAGGCCCAAGTAGTCAGCCTGCACCAAGAAGATCTCAAGGAAGAAAGGAAAATGTACATGTTTGTGCTTTTTTTTTATTATAACTTTGTTCTCCACTCACAAGTAATAAGAATGCACTTAAGCCACTCTTTATATGTGGATTTAACAAGCAGGTGCAACAACCAGGAAGAAAAGAGATGGTACAGGGACTGATGGACCAGTGACAAGGGCTAATAAGAAGGGAAAACTGGTGGGAATGGGTGCCTATCCAAATCCATCAACTGGCTTACAAATTCTAAATGTTAGCACTTTCAACTTTAATCAATGTTTCCATATAAATTGCATTCCATTTTTTTTTAATTTGGTGACATGTTTTTGCTTGACAGACTGGGAATGAATCCAGCAGGGTGTTAAGATATCCCAAGGCCACAAAGCATGCAAGTGACAGTGTTGATGTTGGTAAAGGCAAGGGGCTAAAGTGGCAGGGCAAACCGTCTGTGACAAGGAGGCAGTTAGCAAGAGGAAGTGAAGTCCCATTCAACAACCAAACAAGTTCCAACTTACTTTAGATATGTAGATATTTGGAAGGCTATCTAATTATGTAAATTTGTCTTAGATAATGATGTAAGCTGTCTATTTTTTGGGTATTTTGTAGAACAGCTGGTGTAGCAAGTAGAATTTGGGTATTTTGTAAAGCCGTCTATCATTGTCTGAACATGAAGCTCAATATGAGCATGTTTTGAACCAATTGATCATGTCAAAACCTAAACCTCAATGGTTAATGAAGTATTAGCATATTTTGGTCTAAACTCTTGAATCCATTTGAAGCTTTTCATTTTTTTCCAACATGTATCAAAACTAGTGTAAACATGTGGATCTTTTCATTTTTTTTTGTAAACAGCTATCCAAAGTATGCTAATACTGTTGGCTCTTTTCATTTTTTTGCCAACACTGCAAACAGTTGGATGCTTTGGTCTTGTGTTTAGGTATTTCAAGCAACATAATGCCAAATTGCCAACAGATTCAAACAAAAGTGAATCAACACTCAACGGCATGTCCAAACTGGTGCCAAAGCATGCAAGCTTTCATTTTTTTAAGCCAATAATTGCCAACAGATGAAAATTAGTGCCAACAAATTGCCATTAGATAAATAACGATGATAGTCAATTACAACATTAAAATTCTCTTGCCAACAGATCGTCCTAACCATGCATTACAATTCACTTTTCAACCAGCATTACAATTCACTTGGAAGACATTACAAATTTCATGCAATGAGCCCCCACTATTGCTATTACTACCCAGCATAAGGCATTAGCTCGACGTTTTGCTTTGTCCCTCTCGGCTTCCATGTGCTTGACTCTTCTCAACAAACCCGAAATTACTTGTTTCGTGTGCTCCGTCAATTCTGGATCAACCCAGCTAAAGAATCCACATGCCCCCATTCTTTGTAAACCAAAACAAGTGACCATTCAATTGTGTAGGAAAAATTCGGCCATAATTTCTACAAAAGCATAAACCCTAAAATTTTCAAAATTAGGGATCTTAATCCTCTAATAAATCAAACTTACCCCATAGTTTGGACATCCAAAGAACCTTCTTCCTGGGTTTCATCCCGTCCAAGAATGCTTGATGGAAGCTACATCACCGCAGTAGCATGTAGGGGCCACAATTTCATTTCTCCCATCAAATCGAGTATAGCTGCTCGATGATGAAGAAGCCATCGGGGAGAAGAAGAGGAGAGGGAAGAAGTAGAAGAGAGGGAGGAAGGTTGAGAAATTGTAGAGGGGAGAGGGTTTTTCAATGGCTATGGCTGAGAAATTGCAGAAGAGAGGGACGAAGGAACGCAAATGGGGGGAGAAGGTGGGATTTTTGGGTATTTAATGTGTATTTTTATGATTTTTTTTTCTATTTTCCATTATCATTTTAATCATTTTAATCCACCTCATTAAATAGCTTCTCATTTTTGTTTCCTCACTTGCCTCTAGGAGAGTGAAATGCACGCAATTGGCCACATCAGCAAACAGGTGTTCAATAGGTCACGATATGTAAGTTTAATGATTCAATCGAACATTTTCAAAGGTGGGGTGTCAAAGTGACCAATTGGTCAAAGGTCAGGGGGGGGCGTTTATGTATTCTGCCTAAAAATAAGTAGTTGTTGGGAATTGAGAAAAGTAAAAAGTGGGTTTCATAGAGTTCATGGAGTTCATTGATATTTAGGTGAATTGGTGAAATAAAATTGGGGAAGGAGAGAATGATATGGATGAGAGAGAAATGGTAAAAAATAAGGGTTCATGGGGTTCATAGGGTTCATTGATATTCATGGCCTTAGTCTCTTAGATCTCATATCAATTCTAATGAAGAGTTCAAACACTGAAATTTATGTTATTTTCCCTACTCTTTTTCTTGCATAAAGAGAAGGGAATTTGATGTGCCCCTTTTGTTTCATCATTATCTTGTAGACTTGTACCAATAAATCACATGAAATGCAGAATTTGATGTAAGATAATAAATACATTTGTCAAGATGTGTTACATGGAAATTGGGAAAGTAAAAAACAGTAAGATCATAAAAAAAAACGAATAAAGTGAAATTATACAATAGCACTAAACTTTAATGTTGTATTTTATAAATCACCTATAATTATTATGAAAAATCATAGCTTAACAATCTTCTCAAATTTGTCATTTGAGAAGTTTGACTTTGAGAGATAATGCGGTAATCTAACGATGTTGAAAGGAATCTGAATTTGTGATCCTGGGAGTTTGATAAACTAACTTAAAGTTGGGTTACTTTTGAGTAATTTTCATATATACGAGTACTATATGTGGAATAACCCAACTTTAAGTTATGCAATGGTTTCCGTCCATTCAAACTCGAAATTACGCGTTTACTAGATCGGATCACTGCCCGATCTCTATTGATCTAAATAAAAACAACTGATGTTCGTGTTTTTGGTTTAGGGTTTAGGTGTCTTTCTTAGCTTGTTTAGTTTAGTTTTAGCAGGTTTTAGCAGGTTTTAGCATTAGTTTTGTGTGTTTTTGGATAAGTTTGCATATTTTGTAAAAAAATATGAAAGCTATTCCATTTTGTGTCTTTTGGAGGTTTTTGAGCGGAAAGGTGCACTTTTCAAGTGAAGTTGAAGTGAAGTGGTAGAAAGTGGAATGCATGGAAGAAGAGAAAGAACATTTCATGCGAAGATCAAGTTAAATCCAAAGTTAAAGCCAAAAAAGAGTTCGTAAGAAGCCAAAACAGAGGCTCGTTAACGACCTGTGAGGGTCGTTACCGAGCTGTAAAACAGAGTTTTTGTTAAGGAGTTCAGCAAAGTCTACCGACCCTGTGCAGGTCGTTAACGAGGTGACCTATGTCAGTAGAGCTCAGCCAACTTTCAGAATTAATAGCTTTTATCTTGTTATCTTTTAAGTAGGGTAAGTTTTTACATTTTAGGTCTTTTATAGATAGCTTTCTTAGTATAAATACTCTTGTTCTAATTCTAGAAAAGGGGGGATTCATTTATTTTGAGAGAGAAGTTGATCGATCGATAGAGAGAGAGAGAGAGAGAGAGAGAGAGAGAGAGAGAGAGAGAGAGAGAGAGAGAGAGAGAGAGAGGACTGATTCCGATCGAGAGAGAGGAGTGGTTCAGTGATCAATTCTTGTTCGGTGTTCTTGGTGTTTTCGAATTCTACGAGTTTGTAAAACAATATTCTTTCAATTTCAAGTAAGTTTTGTTTTACATGTTCTCTTTTATTAAATTTATATGCTTTTGTTTCAATGAGGAGTGAGTAGTTTTCTTATCTAGGGTCGGGGTTGAAACCCGACATAGTTGTGCATTTTTGAATGAATGTGTTGAGTTTTTGATTGCCTTCTATCCTTTGAATTGCTTGTTGTGCTTATGTTTAGACGAAAGTTGAAGTAATTTGAGTTCTTAGCTTGATCAAAAGAGAAAGTTGTGAACTTGAATGTTGATATTGTTCGATAACGAAAGTTTCGAGCTTTGGATTCAAAACAAGTAATAAAGTAAATTGATTTATGAAAGTTGATTGATTTGCTTGTTAGTCAGCGAAAGTTGATAGATTTATCTTTAAAGGCATGATCTTTATCTTCACATAAGTTTATATGCATGACTTTGTTGTGGTAACCCTTGTCCTAGATCTTTTTATCCATTGAATTTCTTAAGTTTTGCTTTCGATTTTACTCGTTACCGAGCACAGTGGATCGGTACCGAGCCTGCACTTAACTCGTTAATTGCTCTGTTTCAGTAGGATTCCAGGTTCGTTAACGACCTTGACAAGGTCGTTAACGGCGTCTGTCGTAGCTGTTTTGCTTGTTTTGCTTTGTTTTCTTGTTTTTATAGTTGGTAAACAAACAATCTTTGCTTCCCGTGGACGATCCTGACTTCGCTATACTCAGTGGGGTCTTGACTTATAAATTTATTTGTTGTCAAGAAACCCTTTCAACAAAAACATAATGAAAAGGCCGCCCTTTTAAATTTGAAAAGACGTGGACATAATAGAGAGACTTTGAGAATTTGGTGAAGTTGGCGTGACGCTATGATCCTCCAGGATCTCACATGTTTAAGTTAATTAAAAAAAAATTAAAACCCAAAATCAAAGTATGGAATAAAGTGATATTTGGGAATGTTTTCAGACAGATTAAAGAAGTAGAGGATATGCTTATACAACTGGAATCAGATTCGTGCAGATATAATCAGAATAATCAGATCAATTTCCAAAATCAACTATTGAAAAAAAGAGAGACATACAATTTCATAAAACATACTATTGGGCCAAACGAGCTAAAAATACTCACATTAGGTGTTTGGACTCTAATTCGACCTATTTTCATCGAATTGCATCATGAAGACGAAATAGAAAATGGATAAAAAGTATACAAACTTCCGAAGGCACAATTACAACAGGAGAAGAAAATATCCGGAAATAATATGAAATGACTACAAACATATGTTTTTGAAGGGGCCTATTAATAACCTATTACTACATCGACAATTGGAACATATATCTATAGAGGTATCTCAATCGGACAATGAATTCTTAACATTTCCAATTACAAATGATGTAAAAAAAGCAGTGAATGGTTAGGAAAATATAAAGTCCCCCGACCCGGATGGAATAACGACCGAATTTTTTCAAAATTATTGGCACATTATTGGACATTTCGCGATCCAAGAATTTAAATGATTTTTTTATTCAAGACACATTTTACGATAAATTAATCATACCTTTATAACTCTATTGCCAAAGAAGGATAATCTGGCCTCAACAACCCAATTCTAACTATTGGTTTATGCTCTATAATATATAAGATTATTGCAAAAATCATAGCTGAGAGATTAAAAATAGTCCTTCCAAGAATTATCCATCCATTACAAGGGGCATTCGTTACAAATCGAGCGATACAAAGAGAATGTGCTTATTGAACATGAAAATTTCCATTCTTTTAGAAATAGAAGGGGCAAAGTGGAAAAAAGTTGGATACGGAGAAAACGTATGATAGGGTAGAGTGGGATTTCCTTCATAAAGTCATTTAGAAATTTGGTTTCTGTAAAAAATTAATAAATTGGATTTAGGAATGTGTTCATACATCATCATTTTCCGTGTTGGTGAACAATGATCCCACATAAGTGTTTTTCCTTGAACGTGGTTTGAGATAGGGGGACCTGACTTCTCCACTTTTGTTTATATTAACCGCGAAATTGCTAACAAGGAAATTAGATAAAGAATGCAGTGGTCAGAAAAGGCAAATTGGTTTTCAAGCATCTAGGGGAGGTACGATTATTCATTTTCTTGCCTTTGCTGATGCCATAATTATTTTTTCCAAGGCATGCTTCTGTTTTACAAAATCCATCGCAAGAACAAGTGCTTCGACTGGACATCGAAGCATGAAGAGGCATTCTAAGATCTTAAAAGGTATTTCGCCATTCCTTTGCTTCTCTCCAAGCCAGAGGATGGGAAAGTACTCCAATTATATCTAGTCGCTAATGAGAAGACAATCAACAGAGTCCTAGTTAGGGAAAACGACGGTCCATAGCTACCAGTTTACTTCGTGAGCAAGGCCCTCCTTGTGGAAAGGGTTTATTGACAACAAATAAATTTATAGTCAAGACCCCGCTGAGTATATGAGAGTCAGGACTCAGGATCGTCCACAGGGAGAAAGTAAGTATCAAGTTTTGTTTACTTGGAGCGCAAATAATCAACAAAGTAAGGGTTTTTATCAAGAGAAAAAGAAGATCTAAGGTTTAGGGTATCCCCACAACAATAATTATGCATACAAACGCTAATGAAACACATAGATCTTTCTTTTATCACATAAAGGTGCTAACTTTCGTTAACTTTAAGCAAGTAAATCAATCAAATATCGCTAAATTAATAAACTTACTATCTAATCTCTTCTAGTTCAACTAGGATTGATCCGCTTTCGCTTCAAAACCCTAAATTGACTATTCTGATTCAAAGTTTTCGCTTTCACTTCAACTATGAATGAGAAATTCCCTTCAACTTTCGTTTCAATGATTAAGAACAAGAGAATAAATTCATGCAATAAAAACAATCAAGACATGATCACAAACAAGCATGCACAACCATTGTTGGGTTTAACCCCAATCTTAAAGAGAGAAAACTACTCACAATTCATATTTATAAACATCTAAATTAAATTAAAGAGAAAGGAAAATCTTACAACGAAACTTGTCCTCCAAGTAATCCACAATTTTGTCCTCCCTCTCACACGCCTCTTCTCTCCTCCTCTCCCCCTAAACTAGGTTAATTGTGGCCTCCCTAAAACTAAAGCTAGAACAAGAGTATTTATAGAGAAAAACCTAATCTATCTAGAAGCTATCTATAAGGAAATAAATCTTTAAAGATATATTCCTTCTATCTAATAACATAAAAGGAAGCTAATAAAAAAGGGATAAAAATACATTAATTGCGCCAACTCGATCTAAAGTCTTGTACCGACACGGGACCCACAGTATTGACCCCATCAGGGTCGGTAGATCTTCATGCTGAATTCTCGAATTTTTCTCTCTTCCGCACCTCGATATTGACCTAGGCAGGGTCGATATCGACCCTCTTCAGCATTGCAAACAACTTTGAGTAAAACTTGCGTAGCGGGTTCGTTACACCTCGGTTTGACTTGACTTTTCTTCCTATGTCCTTGTAACGAGTTTCTCTACTTCTTTCTTAGCTTGAACTTGATCTTCAATGTCTTTATAAACTTCATTCTTTGAGTGCTATCTTCAAGTACTTTCCTCCTTTCTTTAAGATATGCTCCACAACAGCTTCAAAACCTATAAAAACACCACCAAAGCTTATGTAGACTCCATATCTTAAGGAAATATGAAAACCTACACAAACGAATCAAAACAAAACACAAAACTAAAAGAAAAAGACTCAAACACACAAAAACACACCCTAAAAACACAACTAAAAAGACGGATATCACTCCTCCCTGCGAAAACTAGGTATTCATATTTGGAAGAACTTGTGCTCACCGTTGTGATGTGCTCCAACAACTCCTCACCAGGGAAGAAGTCCCTAAAATTCTCATAGAACTCCACAAAGGAAACTGTTGTAATCATACAAGAGGAAGGAGTTTGTCCAAACAACAGGGGTGGACCGGGTGGTACTGGCAAACCATGCGGAAAAACGCAATTGAATTCTCTCAAAAATGCGATGCTTGTCAACGGCACGCCCCTACCGCACCCCAACCTCTAGAACCCCTTTATCCTACACTCACTTCGTTGCCCTTTATGCATTGGGGGATGGATATTGTAGGGAATTTACCACCATAGCCTGGTTAGAGGTTCTTCTTCCTCATCATGACAAACTAATTCTCCTAGTGGGTTGAGGTTGAAGCGTATCAAGAAGTCAAACATAAGCAGGTAATTTCTTTCATCAAAAGGAAAATCTTGTGCAGGTTTGGGGTGCCGTATAAAATTGTATGTTAAAATGACTCTCAATTCATAAGCTGAAGACCAAGAAGTTTTGTAAACACTAGAATATAGAGCTTGTCACCTCTACCCCTCGTTATCTGCAATCCAATGGTCAAGCTAAAGCAAGCAATAAAGTAATCGTTAGCAACCTTAAGAAGAAGCTCGTCAAAGCCAAAGGGAAGTGGACGGACGAGCTTTCGTATGTCCGATTATGGGTAGACCGTACTACTCCCAAGATGACCATGGGGCAATCACCATTCTCCTTAATTCATGGATGCGAGGCAATCATTCCCACATAAATTCTCGTGCCTAACAAATAAATACAAGCAAAAGGTTACCACCTTCAATGCCAAAAGACCTACATCATTGACTATTTTGGAAGAGGAAGCCTCCAGATGTGCCTTCTTCATCTTGTGAAACGCTGGCCATAATTCCTGAGGTTTGCATCCTTCCAAATCAATCACATCAGGAGGAATAGAAGTGGCTCTCTTCATCAAGGTAGCTACAAAAATGAATTCAGATTAACCTTTGCGACCAAGGGAGGCTTCCGATCACTAGATCGCAATTTGTGTTGTATCATCATGGTGTCTGTGACAGTATGATTGGAGTGTGAGGTGTGATTTTTGGCCAATGTAGAAGAATAATTATAAGCATCAAGATACAAGAGAAGATAGGAGGATAGAAAGAGTCCACTTCACCCTCAAGAAAGAAAAATCCAGAGCATGAATAGTAGAAGGATTACCAAAATGTAGTCATGGGCGGAGCCTTTAGGAGTTTCGTTTAAGCAATCAGATCAGAAGTGTTGCCTTCCATTGTCTTCTAATTAGAGGTGTTCGACTCCATTTTCCCTTCTAAACTCAAATTCCAAAAAAGGTGGTTATTCCCACTACTAGCTCCGTTCGACTCCGTTTTCACTTTCTTGACACCCTTTCTTCGGACGAGATGTCGAATAAACTTAAGTAGGCCTTGCTCTTCAAAATCCGAGAATCCATGTCTTGGGGAAATGAGAAAAGATGAGAGCAAAAGAAAAGTTAGAACCTTTGTTGAATGAACATATCAAACAAAAAATCATAAAATAGCCCTCATGCTTGAGATTCCAATGATTGAGGAAGAGGGGTTGATATTGTTCATCAGAGATGCAAGTTCTACGAAGAAGAATCGAGATGCCCAACTCTTATCATTGACATTTGACTTCGAAATTAAAGGGTTTTTGATACCCCTCGCATGAAGAGTAATCCAGCCAGGTCTGGGTATAAAAACTCGATACGAGAAGAGCAAATCTGAGACTAGGAACTTAATTCCTTACTCAAAAGACAACTCACTAGCATGGATTAAGATTTTCCAAGAGGCATGATGGAGTTGAGCATTTGATACTTTTAAGGTGGCGAGAAAGCTAAGAACAAGGGGTGAAAGGAAAGGTGGCTACAAGGTTAAATGGGTATTCTCGAAAGAAAACTCACCAAGCTTGGTCCAATCAAGAGTTTCGACCCCAGAACTGTAATAACTGCGGTTTTTAAGGATATTTTTGAATTTTCTCGGATATCGTTTTAACGCTTAATCCAATATTTTCGTTGGAGATTAAATCCTAGAAAATTGTTGGTGATATCCTAAAATCACAAAGAAATGATTTTATGGATCGGTGTGAATTCTAGGATTTTTCAGTGGAAAAAGAATATTTATTGGATAAGCCATCTTTCTAAATATGTACCGGAAAGGATTTAAAATACGAAACGGAAGCCTTAAAAATTGAAGGTAGCAAGATAAAATCATGGAAAATTGGTTTTATTGGTCTACATATTTTACGGGACGTTTTTCGTTTAGTGAGTTTATCCGCCGAGGTGCATAATTTTACCGCTTTAACGCAAGTCTTGTTCCGTGACAGAAAATTACCTTTGACGTCTCTTACTTAACGTGTAAGGAATTGAGAGATAGGATATGTGTAAAGCCTTTGTTTTGACTTTTCAAAGTCTATCAACTCCATCCTTCTCCTTTGCAAAACCAAAAGGCCGAGGGAGATAAAGGACGGGATAAAACGAACGGCTAGGGAGAATGAATTCACCGCCGGCGACACCTCCTCATCTGCTCCTCCACTTTCTCTTCGGGTCTTGTTGGAGGCTGTTGCTGTACTGAGGGGCCGAGCCAGAGAGGAATCAGGCCGGAACAACGCACCAAGGTGAAAGAATTCAGCTTCACCGCCGGCTGGTTTCTCCTCCCCGTTTAGCTTTTCCTCCACCTTCTACCTCCTCTTCATCTCCTTCTTCTTCCTTTTGGTGATAAGTTGGGGGTGTTGCTGCTGTTGAAAAACATAACCAGCGAGAGAGGATCATGGAGAACGACGGATTCGGGAAGAGGGTATTCAAAGACGTCACCGCCGGTCATCTTTTCGCCTCGTCGTACGTCGTCGCCGGTGACCACCAGCCACTCCGACCACCACCCACCGCAAGGGCTGCCACCGGGCAATGCCCATCCACCCTCGGACTCGAGGATTGAGCCATGATCGAGCCACACGAGCCATGGGCTCGGGTGAAGGTATATACGATCGAAATTAATTAGCGGGCTAGTTGCGGAGCCACCATAAGGACCTTTCGATGCCGCTTTGCTAATTAAATTACTGGTTTTTATAATCTTGACGTTGATACGGTTCCACAGGTTCGAACCGCTCGTGAAACGGACGTCCGGATCTTCAGTTATAGCGAATACAAGTTTCGGATACCGATTGGCAGGTAAAGGATTTCAGATAATTACTCGGGATTCGTTGTTAATCCGTTTGATCCGAGATTTGGTAGTCTTTTAGAACTGTTACTAATGAACAATTTTTATTTAGAAAATTGTTTCAAAAGTGAAGCGGATAATTAGTTATAATTCCGCCAAGATGGCTCCTTGAAGCATGATAACTAAGGATTTATTATATATCGATATTCGGAAATTAAATCGTTTATCGATTAGGAAGTTGTAAGATTTGAATATACAACTGAGAAGTGTTTTGTGAGCTCGATCCTGAGAAATCTTTTTGTTATATTTGTCAGAAGGATGATACAGATTACTGTTGAAATTGCTAAGGACGTCGAGCACGCCTTATAAGGCAAGTGGACGATTCTCTCTTGCGTTATTGTTATTAAATGAGGAATTGCATCCCATTTAATATTTCGTTGGGAACAACTTTTATGATTAATAAAATATGATAGGTTGTTATATTTGTTAGAAATAATGACCATGTTGTTATTCAGTTTTGCGCTAGAACTGGATTTAGGTCCGTTATGGGTGACCTTGTATGTTGTCTCACGCTGAGACATTGATTTGATGAAGTTAGTTCAGGGAGTGGTTTTAGATCCTCTCTTTAAAAAAATTACATTAGGAGGGGCCTAATCCTAATGGTGAGTCATGATTCTGATCCCCTACTCTTCGTGTGAGAGGTTTGATAGGCACTCTAGCTAAGTGCAGGTTCGGTACGGTGGAGTGTAGACGACATGGTAATAGGCCTCTGTGATCTCTACCTCACCATATGCAAATGAAAGATCAAGGATAACTTAAGTCTTTTGATCTTAGTGTTGTTAGATGGTTATGGATGAAACATGCCCTCTAATCTCTACAACATCGGGACTCGTGCTATTCGTTGATTCAAGGATGAAATAAGCCCTCTGACCTCGGTAGCATTGTGTTCCTTCGGCAGTAGTTCGGGCCGATTAAAAACCACCAACTTGTTTGTGAAAAGTTTTGAAAGTAATATAAGATAAGTGCGTTAGGCACATTAATATACCTGAATGGTTCGTCCAGTCGGGAAGCCATTCTTGCTTCCAGTTATGAATGATTCTTAATCAAACTTGATTAAGTTAATCTGAATAGTCGATGGAGGCTTTTCAAAATGTTATGTGATTAATATGAATTTGCCAACAATTGTTTATGCTTCTTAAAGAAACCACAAGCGGTGGTGTTCTCTCTGGATTATGCGAGTCTCCTTCTTATTCTCTATAAGACTGCTAACTGTTGGATCATAATCCGAGTCTATTCGGATTTGGATGCCAATATGTTTAGTTACAACCATAAGAACCAAGTTAGATTCTCTGCTTGCTAGTCTATCATGAGACTAACCCGTCCATTTTCTTTTCTTTTATATGGTCGGCTGGTGTCCACCGTTGTTTGACGATACATCAGGTTCTTCTTGGAAATTGATGCTAGAGGCGGATTCAGATGTTGAAGCTCCAGAAGTTGAAGAAAGGTTTCCAATGGCTATACTTGAGTGAAGATCATGGTTGAACTACTTCAAAGTGAAGCTGAGTTTCAAAAATAAGAACTCAAGGAAGACTTGATGAAGATTTTGTTCAATTAGAAGGTTGTTGTGTTTATTTAATCTTTTTGGGTTAAGGTTTGTATAAGAAGAATTGTATTTATTCCGCTGTAATGTTTCTTTTAGTTTGTTCAGTCAATTTAAAGCCTTGGGTAGCTTCGGTTTAGTCTTAATCGGGGTTACTGGCGGTAATACCTCCAGAGTAAGTAAGGGGGTGTTACATAAGTTGTATCAGAGCTAAAAGTTCCTAAGTCTTGCTTAAGACTTTCATCCTTCCATATAGAATTATAGAGAATTCTATATTGGTGTTGTCTTAGAACCATCTATGGAAAGTGGTTAAGATTGGAGGTCAGACTCGTGAAAGAGATAGAAAGAGGAAAGGGAATTGGAGAACATGAGGTAATAAGTTTTTTCCTATGGTGGACATTTAATTCCCTGGAGATGGGAATGGATTCCGAGAAGGATCCACAGTAAGATTAGGTGATGATTCCTAAAGTTGAACCGGTTCTTGACCAAGTTCTCAATGAATTCCTATTCTCTCTTGAGAGTCTGAATTGGGTGTACCCTCGTCGTTTCTTCCATGTTAATAGGAAACTTCTTGTGAGATTTTGAAGTTAAGTATTGTACTTCATAAAGACTTTCTAGTTTAAAGGTTTCCTAATTTAAGCTCGTATGATGGAAAATTTCAAGTTAAGAATTTCCTGTTAAAAAGTTCATGACTCAAAGATATGTCAAAGTTCAAGTGTTGTCTTTAAAAAGGAATTTTCAAAGTGAGTTTGTTTGACTTTGAAGTCATAAGTGTAAGAGTTTCAAGAGTATATTCTTATAGGAATTTCTGAACTTTGAAATTCGAATATCAATAGAAGTTTGGAGTTGGAATCTCTACTCCTCAATGTTGAGATTTGAAGAATCTTATGAGCCTTGAGTGATTCTAAAAAGATCAGTATGGATCATGAAGGGATGTAAAAGAATCCTAAAAAGAAAAGGATTGTCTTTGGAAACTTTCTTCAACAACTATGTTTGTGACTCTATAGTATAGAATCATGGGTATTCTGTAATTTTCTTTGATCAGTTGGAAGTTAAAGAGCTTTGAAGTGCTCAAATGTTGGATCAATTGAATTGTTAAACTATTGGAAGATGCAGATCAATTTTGAATCTGATAGTATTCAAACTCGGATTTCCATATATGTTGATATCCTTTGAGTTAAGAGGATTGAGAATCCTAAATGGAATGGGAATTTCTTATGGTTATAGTAAGAACGGAAAGAAGAATGTTCGTTCAGTTCAAGTTGTGAACAAGTGGTTAATCATCAAGGTTGTTGTGAATAAGGTTGATTGGTCAAAATGGATTGAATGGGTAGAAGCTCATCAGTAATGTGTTTATGTTCAATTAACTACTTAGCACAAGTGTTAATTGATTACATGAGTTGTTGATATCCAGATGACTAACCTATGTGACAACGCTATTAGAGTTTCATTGTATGATACCCAACTCGGGATAATGAGAAAAGACTCGAGGTCTATAATGGACTAGTAATGGAATCAGTAGTGAGATGATCTAAATTGCCAATGGGATTGGCTTATGTTTCTTCAAGGATGGGAATAAAAAAATTCAGTTTTGAGAGGATCAATCAAGGAATGATCTTAGCATATTTGTCTTTGATATTTTAAACAGCTGGGAGAAAAATATCAATCATTCAATATTGTGGTCAATAAGGCTTAGCCCTTATCGCTGAAAAATAATTTCAGATGTGTAGGATTTTGAAGATTTTATATCTGTCAAATCTAATGCCTAAGGGGGTACTGGTGAAACTGTTAAGTTGTCGGCAAGTCTCCTAACCACAAGTTCTTCCTTTGCAATGTGGTTTGAAGTTAAATTAATGAAAAGGTATATGCAATCTCCTTATGGTTAAGTAAGAAGACAAGAATGATGGAGAAGTTTAGCTTGTTCATCAATGTTGAATTGAGAAAGGTTTAAGAATACCTTGTTTGGTCATGTGCATTTTTCTGCTAAAAGAGATTGGAAATTAAAGGAATTTCCTTATATGTAAAGAGATATAAGGATTGAGTCTTGAACTAGATGCAAAGTTTGACAATGCACTTTTATTTGTATTGAGAGGATTAAGTTGTAAAAGGATTGAAAGGCCTTAAACTCATCAGAAGAATTTGATAGTTTACTTTTGGATATTACAATTTATATGAAGATTCACTTGCAGAAGACTCGTTGTCTTCTGAATGGATGAACTCAAGTATTGAATTTTGTCAATGGATCATATTTGCATAACTTTAAAGTAGTATGTCAAGGGAGACATACAAGTTGAGAACGACCTCCGAACAATCTTTCATAGGTAAGAAGTGGTAACCACTTCTTCACTAAGGATTGCAAGTAAGTGGTTATGAAGATCAACTCTTTTATTGAACTTGTGAAGTTAATATGGGTTTAGACTGAGTAAATCAAGCAGAGATTACTCAATACTATGGATTATAGAAAAGTCTAACAGTATGTCTAATTAAGAAAAGTCAAGGTATGTCATCAAGTTCTACCTTGAGGAGGGAATGAAGTATTACATTCGAAAGAAAATGTAGTACGCATAATGAATTGGATTGTCTTAGGTCCTTTGAGGCTCAGTTTTAATCTGAAACTTTTGCCAAGTTGGTAAAGTCAGCTAACGTGCAAGTGTCGACACAGAACTAGGGCAAAGCGTTAGTAGCATCATTAAGATAACGTCAGTAATTTAAATTGATGCATTGGTTTGACGCGCCCAATTCTTCAAGAGAGTAGACAACCCTTGTTTCCAAGGTATTCCAGGTTAAAGCAAGTATGCTAGTAACCTATGTCGAGTTTTCTGTCAAGCTGTCATGAAGTAAGGAATATTTGAAATTCTCTTGTGATTTTCTCTTTTGAGAAAAATCTTAGGACTTTGTAGAATTCTGGTATGAATTTTTTTTTAAAAAAAAAGAAAAGAAGTATTGAGTTAATATACGGGATTCATGAATAAAATTTTCTACGGTTTTCATGGTGGTGAGTAAGAATGTGATTTGTCTTCCATCTTGATCACATGGTAAGTCAAGATTACATGTCTTATTCCTATGAGAATGAAGTAAAGGATTATGTTTATTTTATCTCCCCATCCTGATCACATGGTGGAATAAGATCACATAATTCCTTGGGTTTTAAAGAATGATTTCTTGTATGATTTGGCAATCATATAATTTTTGCAATTATATGAGTTTTGCAAGTATAGTTGGTTGAGATGAAAATATGCAAGCTTTCTTTTGCATTATACCATTTAAGGAGTATGGTCAAACTTCCCAAAACAGTTCGATTATAAGTAAAGAAATTTGGTAAGATTCCTTACAAATCTGTGTTGGTCTCTGAAGCGCATGGAGTAACTTCGTACTTCTCTAAGAGTTTGGGATTGTTTTCAGTCAACGATTATTGGAATTTTCTAAGCAGTTTGCTAGTAGTTCATCTTGCCTGACATCATGACCTAAGAAAGTCATTGCCTTTTTAGCGGAATTGTCCTTGAAAGTGAGTTGATATGGACTCCTGGAATGGAACCCTTTCTAAGGAATGATATTGTAGTAATCCTTTCTTTGAAGTAAAGGATGTACTAGTAATTACTCCATTAGTTGTTATTTGTTTTCAGGTTGTCTTGAAAATTTAAATCTCTTTGAAATAAGATAGTCAAGTGAGGACTTTAAGCAGAACTCCAATGGGTCTAGAGTTTGGATATGTAGATTAGTATTGATATTCAATCTCAGCCTGATAAGTTGTTGGATATTGAGAGTGGACATGTGAGGATATGTTTTTAATCCTAAGAGTTAAGTTACTCAAGAAGTCAGAATGTTAAGTGAAATCTAAACAGTTCTTTGATGAAAAAGACTGAAAATTTTCAATGGAGACAATTTTGTTGGAAATTATTGGACTAAAGGTATTATTGTCCAATATGTTGGTATAATAATGCGTAAGAGTGTAGTTTGAAGTAGTTGAGAGAGATAACTACTTTTGAATGTTAGTATGCCCAAGTTGAGTTTTGGTTGAGAAAAAGATGTAAAGGATTGACAAGATAGGTTATTATCTTGTCATGTGTTGGATAAATCTCATATTCTTGGTTAAAATAATACTGCGATTTTATCTCAATAAGAAATTGAGTAAGGATTTCAAGTAATCCTTGTAAAGAAACTGATTTGAGAAGGACTAAAGATTTAGTTTGGATGACAACAAGGTCGTGTGAATTCCCTAGGATGTTATTCAAAATTTGTTGACCAGATCAAGAAAAAGCAGTATGGGAAAGTAATATTGTTTAAGATCACTGGGAAACATCAAGAAGGTAAGACACCAGAATTTGTTATTCAAGATTATGGATTGCTTGGTTTTGAAACTGTTCTTGTGTATCTGTTGTTGATGAACTTTGAAAGCTTATTTCAAAGAAAGCGTATTTATTTGCTTAATTAGTTCATCTTGGAATAAGTAAATGTATAAGGATTTGAGATAATGATGGTTTGACATGAAGCGAAATGTCACCGAGTTTGTTTTGATATGTTTAGTTTGTTTGAAAGTCCTGATTGAGCATAGAAGACCAAATGGAATGTTATAGTCTCTTCCTATTTCAGAATGGAAGTGGGAAGATGTTACAATGGGTTTTCGTCATTAGTCGTTCAAGACTTAATGAAAGAGAGATGCATATGGAGGTTGTTAAGAAACTCATCTAAAGTGTTCTTTTTAATGCATTTAAGCTGACTTAAAGAGTATAGAAGTTAGCTGAGGTGTTCATGTATGAAGTTTTTGATCTTCATAAAACTCCAAAGACTTTTATCTCTGATTGAGATAGGTGGTTCATGTCAAAGTTTTGAAAGAAGTAACATCAAGATTTGTGGAGTGAATTGAATTTTTAGCGCAAGCTTCCTTCATCAAAGTGATGAGTAATGCAAAGAGACAAATTCAAACTTCCGAGGACATGTATTCTGAATTCCACACGAGTTGGAATGGTAGTTTGAGGTTGAGTGAATTCACATACAAGAATTTTGTTTTTACGATAAAGAAATGACTCTTTTGTGCCTTGGTAAAGCCAGGAGTGTTGGTTGTCAATTTGTTGGAATGACAACACTGACAAGGTTTTTCATGGGTCAGACTTGACCCAGAAAACAACAACTGATATCGCTCTAACACGATCAAATGGTGTTAATTGCTTGAAAGTAACAACAGTTGTGTGTTGTGCCAAAGTGAGAGCATGTTAAGTTTATTGTAAAGAACAACGTTTTTGTTCTGGTATCCGCCTTGAAAGGCATATTCTGCTGGGGAATGCGAGACAACGTAAATGCTCGCTATGTTGAATCTTTCGAGATACTGGAAAGAACCTTTGGTTAGGCTATCTTTGCCTAAAATGGAAGTGAAGAAAAGACTTCCAGAATCAGACAGGAAATGCTGAGTCATTTTCCAAAGTCAGTGAACGTCTTAAAAAAGGAGTTTGGTAACTAAGCAATGGTTGATTGTGCTTGGTGCAGAAGTAACAGTAACTTCTATATAGGTTTGTAGTGGTTGTGTGTTTGTGCTTGTTCTATCCTTCTTTGTGATCTGATTTCCTTGGTTTCGAGGACGAAACCATTTTTAAGGGGGTACTAATGTAATATCTGCGGTTTTTAAGGATATTTTTGAATTTTCTCGGATATCGTTTTAACGCTTAATCCAATATTTTCGTTGGAGATTAAATCCTAGAAAATTGTTGGTGATATCCTAAAATCACAAAGAAATGATTTTATGGATCGGTGTGAATTCTAGGATTTTTCAGTGGAAAAAGAATATTTATTGGATAAGCCGTCTTTCTAAATATGTACCGGAAAGGATTTAAAATACGAAACGGAAGCCTTAAAAATTGAAGGTAGCAAGATAAAATCATGGAAAATTGGTTTTATTGGTCTACATATTTTACGGGACGTTTTTTGTTTAGTGAGTTTATCCACCCGAGGTACATAATTTTACCGCTTTAACGCAAGTCCTATTCCGGGACGGAAAATTACCTTTTACGTCTCTTACTTAACGTGTAAGGAATTGAGAGATAGGATATGTGTAAAGCCTTTGTTTTGACTTTTCAAAGTCTATCAACTCCATCCTTCTCCTTTGCAAAACCAAAAGGCCGAGGGAGATAAAGGACGGGACAAAACGAACGGCTAGGGAGAATGAATTCACCGCCGGCCACACCTCCTCATCTGCTCCTCCACTTTCTCTTCGGGTCTTGTTGGAGGCTGTTGCTGTACTGAGGGGCCGAGCCAGAGAGGAATCAGGCCGGAACAACGCACCAAGGTGAAAGAATTCAGCTTCACCGCCGGCTGGTTTCTCCTCCCCGTTTAGCTTTTCCTCCACCTTCTACCTTCTCTTCATCTCCTTCTTCTTCCTTTTGGTGATAAGCTGGGGGTGTTGCTGCTGTTGAAAAACAGAACCAGCGAGAGAGGATCATGGAGAACGACGGATTCGGGAAGAGGGTATTCCAAGACGTCACCGTCGGTCATCTTTTCGCCTCGTCGTACGTCGTTGCCGGTGACCACCAGCCACTCCGAGCACCACCCACCGCAAGGGCTGCCACCGGGCAATGCCCAGCCACCCTCGGACTCGAGGATTGAGCCATGATTGAGCCACACGAGCCATGGGCTCGAGTGAAGGTATATACGATCGAAATTAATTAGCGGGCTAGTTGCGGAGCCACCGTAAGGACCTTTCGGTGCCGCTTTGCTAATTAAATTTATGGTTTTTATAATCTTGACGTTGATATGGTTCCACAGGTTCGAACCGCTTGTGAAACGGACGTCCGGATCTTCAGTTATAGCGAATACAAGTTTCAGATATCGATTGGCAGGTAAAGGATTTCAGATAATTACTCGGGATTCGTTGTTAATCCGTTTGATCCGAGATTTGGTAGTCTTTTAGAACTGTTACTGATGAACAATTTTTATTTAGAAAATTGTTTCAAAAGTGAAGCGGATAATTAGTTATAATTCCGCCAAGATGGCTCCTTGAAGCATGATAACTAAGGATTTATTATATATCGATATTCGGAAATTAAATCGTTTATCGATTAGGAAGTTGTAAGATTTGAATATACAACTGATAGGCGTGAAATGGTCGTGCAAATCACGGCTATGCAAAAGAGTCCTAACAACCTAAAGATTGTAGTCTTAGGGAAGTAAGGGTCGAATCCACAGGGAGGAGATTTATCTTTCTATGTAATTCTTATGTCAATTAAAGTAAAAGAGGATTTTATGAATTAAACTACTATCTAACATGCAAAACCAATTAAAGCAAATAAAGTTTGGATTTTTATCAATTTAAGGAAACACTTAGTCAACCAGAGATCCACATTCGTATGACAAGTTGATCATCGATTCACTCAATATCGCATGCATATGAAATTCCAATTCCTTTTCTAAGATAATTAATAGCACAACCAGATACAATCAATCCTAACTAATTGAATAACCCTGAAACTATCAAGATTCAATTCAAAAGCAGCATGAAGAATAGGAATATAATCAGGATACAATTCTAACATAAAACAACCAGCTTTTATACTAGAATGCAATTTAACTCTCTTCTACAATAGACTAGCACAACCAGATGCTAGTACAATGCAGTTTGCTACTATGAAATAGAGAAACTCAACCAGTAATTTCTCTAGATCTAGCAATTGAGATTCAATAACAACAACCCTAGAAATTGCTGAAATCAATCACATAAACAATTCAAACAAGAGAGTAAAATAATTCCATGCAATAGATAAAGAGTAGAAATCTCACAACTGAAAGTCACACAAATGCTTCAAACTGTCTGACTAAGCAAAAAGGCTTAGTTCTCCATGAAAGCTAAAAACTCTGAATAGAAAATACGATAATAGTGTACGAATGAGAGATACAACTCTCTAAAAACCTAATATATCAAACTAGGTCTAAAAAGTCTATCCAAAAATACATAAACTCGGAATAAAGCTGATAAAGATATGGCCAATCAGAATATAACACGTGGCAACACTCGGATGCGCTGACCACCAAAGGCGGCGGTCGCCGCCAGCACCAGGACGCGATCTTCAGGCTACTTCAATCCAGCTTTAAAACTCCAAATTAACGCATCTTCGGGTCTTCTTTCTCCTAGCTGGAAATAGCATATAAAACACCTAAAATAACCATAAATCCATGCTAAAACTCCTCCTAAATACACAATATAATTGTGCATATCAACAACTGAGAAGTGTTCTGTGAGCTCGATGTTGAGAAATCCTTTTGTTATATTTGTCAGAAGGATGATACAGATTACTGTTGGAATTGCTAAGGACGTCGAGCACGCCTTATAAGGCAAGTGGACGATTCTCTCTTGCGTTATTGTTATTAAATGAGGAATTGGATCCCATTTAATAATTGCGTTGGGAACAACTTTTATGATTAATAAAATATGATAGGTTGTTATATTTGTTAGAAATAATGACCATGTTGTTATTCAGTTTTGCGCTAGAACTGGATTTAGGTCCGTTATGGGTGACCTTTTATGTTGTCTCACGCTGAGACATTGATGTGATGAAGTTAGTTCAGGGAGTGGTTTTAGATCCTCTCTTTAAAACAAGTTACATTACGAGGGGCCTAATCCTAATGGTGAGTCATGACTCTGATCCCCTACTCTTCGTGTGAGAGGTTTGATAGGCACTCGAGCTAAGTGCACGTTCAGTACGGTGGAGTGTAGACGACATGGTAATAGGCCTCTGTGATCTCTACCTCACCATATGCAAATGAAAGATCAAGGATAACTTAAGTCTTTTTATCTTAGTGTTGTTAGATGGTTATGGATGAAACAGGCCCTCTAATCTCTACAACATCGGGACTCGTGCTATTCGTTGATTCAAGGATGAAATAAGCCCTCTGACCTCGGTAGCATTGTGTTCCTTCGGCAGTAGTTCGGGCCGATTAAAAACCACCAACTTGTTTGTGAAAAGTTTTGAAAGTAATATAAGATAAGTGCGTTAGGCACATTAATATACCTGAATGGTTCGTCCATTCGGGAAGCCATTCTTGCTTCCGGTTATGAATGATTCTTAATCAAACTTGATTAAGTTAATCTGAATAGTCGATGGAGGCTTTTCAAAATGTTATGTGATTAATATGAATTTCCCAACAATTGTTTATGCTTCTTAAAGAAACCACAAGCGGTGGTGTTCTCTCTGGATTATGCGAGTCTCCTTCTTATTCTCTATAAGACTGATAACTGTTGGATCATAATCCGAGTCTATTCGGATTTGGATGCCAATATGTTTAGTTACAACCATAAGAACCAAGTTAGATTCTCCGCTTGCTAGTCTATCATGAGACTAACCCGTCCATTTTCTTTTCTTTTATATGGTCGGCTGGTGTTCACCGTTGTTTGACGATACATCAAGTTCTTCTTGGAAATTGATGCTAGAGGCGGATTCAGATGTTGAAGCTCCAGAAGTTGAAGAAAGGTTTCCAATGGCTATACTTGAGTGAAGATCATGGTTGAACTACTTCAAAGTGAAGCTGAGTTTCAGAAATAAGAACTCAAGGAAAACTTGATGAAGATTTTGTTCAATTAGAAGGTTGTTATGTTTATTTAATCTTTTTGGGTTAAGGTTTGTATAAGACCAATTGTATTTATTCCGCTGTAATGTTTCTTTTAGTTTGTTCAGTCAATTTGAAGCCTTGGGTAGATTCGGTTTAGTCTTAATCGGGGTTACTGGCGGTAATACCTCCAGGGTAAGTAAGGGGGTGTTACAAGAACAGTGAGTTACAATCTTCTCCAGGAAGTCGTGATTCCGGATGATATCATTGACCTCCTTCTAGGTCATAGAACATGCGTGATAATCCAGAACATCTAGCAAGTAGGATGGCTCCCTACATCAGCGATCTTAACTTTCCTCGTGATCTTAAAGAAGATAAAAGAAAAATTAGAACGAAGAAGCAAAGGATAAATTACCTTTTCGAATGGCCAAGGAGAACGCTGAATAGTAGGGGTGAGTTGCAGGGTAATTAATTATAGTCTTCCAAATCCAAGATAAACCATTCGAAGCAAAAACCCGAGAATCATCAATATGTCCTGAAGCTGACTTGACTGAAAAAAGATGTTAGTAAGTGAATCTTTGATTTTGATGGTTTCAAACATAAGTGAAGTGGCCAACTTCAAATCAGTGAACTAGGTTGCCAACTTATGCTATGTCCTCAACATAAAGCAAAGGCGAATTGAGAAGTGGCCAACATCAAACATCTGTAAAATATTCATGAAGTTGCCCACATGATCCATTTCCCCGACGTGAGCCAAGTCGCCGACATGAAGTGAAGGCGAACTTGAAGATCCCGAAAATGCATGAGAAGATTCCGTGGGATATGATATCGGTTTGTTAAGGAAAGAATCTTCTCAAGATAAGAAAGGATGTGGATCTTTCTTAAGCCCTAAGGAGTTTATAAGGTTTAGATTTATATTATCTTCCTTAATAAAAAAGGAAATAATATATCTCTAAACCTTACAGTTTTAGCCTATATAATTCGTGGTTAGGTTAGAATAGTTGAGTTGATATTGCAAATTTAGAGAGGAAAAACCACGAACTCCATTTACATATTCTTAAGAGAAAGTTGATTATTCGAGCAACTCGTTCGTGGGATTCGATCGAGTGGTGTGTTCGAGAGTTCGAAAGAAGGAGAGAAGACGTAGGCTTGTAATTTGATTGAGAGTAGGGTCTTGCTCGGTTCAAACGAGTATTAGTATACTAAGAGAGTAGGATTAACTCCGGGTTGTTCTTGTAAGCATACTCAAGAGATTAATAAAGCAAGCTACGACTTTTAATCCGACCAAGTGAGAAGCTCGGAAGGGAGTGGTTTTCTCTGAGTAACTAGTTGGTTTACAAGGACTTTTCTCTATACATCATTGTGTTCTAGTAAGTCTTCTTGTTAAATTAATTTTCGATGCGTATATATTGAGGTCGACAACTTAGTTGAGGTTGGTGACCTAGACGTACTAACAATCCTACAATTGGTATCAGAACCTTGGCTCTAGATTTGTTTTAGTACTTATTGTTTTATAGGAAAGATGAGTTCAAAGAACACTTTGTAAGCGAAAGCAAGGTTATAGAAGGTAAAAAGGAAGCACACTCAACAGAGGTTGATCGCAATAACCACCAACAAACCCGGACAAGGTTTTGAGCATCACGGAAAAGGAGAGAAAGCACCTGGAGATGGCGCACCAACCTTCTAGGCAGCGATGCAACCAAGGGAAAAAATTAGAAAGCACATTAGCTTCCCAACAGTGCTTGGGGTGGTGTAACCCGCAACAACCATGGTCAAAGGACACCACACAACTCAGGGAAGAGAGGTAGCCACCATGAGAGACAACTCGACCCACGATTTGAGATGTCGGGCATTAAAATTGGGTAATTTCCCTTTGAATGAGGCGCATCGCCAATACAAGGGCAGACTACGGGGCCCAATTGACGGTCGAAGACCAGCAATCGAAACTCTCCATTTGACTTTGATCCCGCTGAGACGAGTAAATTGAGCCAGAGACGGACTCCGCTAGGGATCCCAAGCGACATATGCAAGAGGATTCGTACGCCCGCCCAACGGCTTCCTTCGAGAAGTTGATGGGTTGGAGCCATGCACGAAGAAGTGCCACATGCATTTCCATCGGATTTTTTTTTGCAATTAAATAGGAGGATCGAAGCCCTAAGCCATTTTCGCTGATTCGATGGTGAAGATCAAAGCTTAATTGATTTTGGAATTCTCGGGCTAAAGAGATGAGTAGAAGCCACACAAGAAACAATCATATTATCCATTTCAATACAGGATGGGCTCAAATTGGTGAGGGTTTTTTAGGAGGTGAACGGATCTTGAGATTTTCCTTCCATAAGGGGTGAGAGATGGTCGAATCTGATGTCGGAAGTTGGTTGGCCACCACAATCTCCCATGGAGACAACCATTGCGCTACAAGGGTTTGGAGATTTGTGTGGGGAAGTTTGGGGGAGCGTGAAGGCGCATTCATTTAGGAGGCTAAAGGGTTTTTAATACAAATTTTTTCTTTCTCCATGTCTAATTTTAAAGCCATTTATCCTTTAATGTCAGTTATATTTTTATGAAAAGATTGAAATTTTTCATGTGCTATAAGAATATTATCTTCGATAAGTCTTCCTTTCACAAAAGCTCCTTGTAAGGGATGAATAATATCATGAAGAATATGGGATATTCGACCTGTTTTAAAGAGCATAGTGAATACTTCAATCGATGAACTCCTTGCTGCATCGATGCTCGAGAAAGTATGAGCGGGATGAGTACCAACTAAAACAACTAATGTTCATTTTCTATTGCACAGACCTGCAACTCTCGAACTAGAGGAAGGAACCCACTCACGGAAGAAGTGAGAGGACCGATCTATTTCATTAAAGAAAGAAGACGATTCGCAAACAGTCAAAGATCAATATTGAAAAAAAAGACTCATTAATTGCTTGTAAAATGCAAATGAGCATGAGCAGGTTATACACTTTCCAAAAGTGGTAAATTAGAAAAAGGAGTTAGTATTAGTAGAAGATTGATCTTATCCCCACTATTAATCGGTTGAAGATCTACCATAAAAAATTCTTACTTGTAAGTTACTAGAATCATTTTGGAACAAAAATTATTTTTGTTCCAAAATTATACACTACTAGTTGAACTAGTAGTGTATAATTTTGGAACAAAAATAATTTTAAGGAAACTTAAAATAATCCCAGCTTTTATCAATTGACTCAAAATAACACCAATTTTCACTTTCACTAATTTTGTACGAAGTCGTATTGTATTTATAATACTGATACAAGATCAAAACCGGTTAAAAAAACGATGAAATTAGCCCATGTGGCATTCAAAATATGATGACTAGATTAATGAGAGGGTTGTAAAAACCTGACTAGGATTCTAAAATAAATAAATAAATTGACGATCATGACCCGTTGGATCAACCTGAACCCGTACCAAACTCGTAACAACCCGGTCCATATGAACCCGAAAATTTTACGACCCGTGGCCCGTTTCGACCCGAACCCTATTGACCCAAACCCGAACCCGACCGACCCATTTGACAAGTCTAATACTAAGCCCAAATTGTCAGCAACAGACCAAATATTAGAGCAACCCCAAGAGATTATCTATATACATTGATATTTGTGTTTTTGGAGAATGCTAGCCTTTTTTTGGTCCAATAGATTCTCTAGCACATTCTTCATAATAGGGATGGAGGGGGAAAAGTGATGTGGTTTCCCTAAATGTAGCGAATTCTCCAAATGCATTTGGAGAATGAATTAAATGTAGATGTATACATGTTAACTTACAATTGGTCATATATAATTTTATAGTATTTTGTAAAATAGTTTATATATAAAAAAAATGATAGGTTCTCCAAAATAAAGAAATTGTTGGAGTTGAAGTAGATATTATTTAGAGAATTTGACTTTAAGTTCCCCATTTTAGAGAAAATTATAGGGTAACTGTTGGGCATGCCTTTAAAAAACTAAAAAGGGCCAAAGCCACGTAAACAGATGAAAATTAGAGAAAATAAATGCAAAAAACGCCACGTAGCCTACATCTTTAACACACAAAATTCGGAGCAGTCAAACCGTCATCTGCATACGGCAATCGGCGGCGAAATTGAGCCACCACCACCAACCGGCAAGGCGAGTTCCGGCAACCGACAACAAGTAGTCCTCCGAAGAGACAAATTCGGCGAAAAGAAATTAAGAAATAATCACAAAGACTTGCACCATCCAAACCCCAAACGAGGGAGATGGGTAGTATGGGAGAGGAAACGGAATTTCCGATCCGAATTCATAGTCTGAAAACTTAGTCAGAAGAAAGGCTTCACCCAGTTTGAAGAAAAATAGGAACATTAACCCTCAAAATTTTGAAAAAATTAGGAAGATTGACCCTAAAAACTTCCAAGCTAAACTCATCAAAGAATCAATCTTTGGCTCTTGTTTAAAAGTAGCTTCTCGCTAATAGCTCAATCATCGGTTTTCTTCAACCATTAATGATCGGTAGACTAATTCTAATCTTCGATTTCCTCAACCATTGAAGGTGGAGAAATTAGAAAAGAAGTTCCTCAACATAGTCTTTAGAATGTTTCTATGTTTTCTAACTCATGAGCTTGAAGATGGAATGGAAAAGAACAATTAAGCCTAAAAAACTCTTAGAGTCCGTTTGGTATTGATATATAGATATCAGATATGGGTATCAATATAACCCATATATAATGTTTGGTATTTTTGGATATGCATTTCATATCTTTGATATCTCAAAATTACTTTTTTCACCGGTATCACTCATATCTCCGCTCACCACTTTCCCCTTCCCCTCTCCCCTCTCTTTTCTTCTTTCTGTACGCTCGCTCTCCTTCCCAGATTTGTTAGCGAAGGTTCCGTTTCCTGTTCCTCCTCGCCCAGATTTATTGATCTTCCTTTGTTTTAGTGGTCCATCATCCATGTGTTCTTGCTGGTCGAAGTTGGCAAGCACCACATTGTTGCTTCAACCAGTCCAATTCTCTCCCCTTCGCCATTAATGTTGACGTTGCAGGTTTCATTTTTGTCTAATTGTTCACAAAAATTGATTGAGTGTGAATTAAAATCGAGGGGTGTTTTATTTCTTGTATTTATTAATGGTGCTTCATTAGTTAACATTATAGTTTTCAACCTGTCAGTGTAATGAAGGTTGATTTCAAATTTCAATTGGTAAATTAATTAGCTTCAAGAAGTAATTATAACTGTTAATTAATTATTTGTAAAATTCATTATCCCCATATCGCATTATATTTTACCAAACAGTTGGTATGAAAAATGATTGATATTTGTATCATACCAAACAACACTATAGATATCCAATACTCATATTGATATCTCATATCGGATACTCATACCGATATTTGATTTCTTTGATATTAATACCAAACGAGCCTTATTTTTCATACCTCTCTCTCTCTCTCTCTTTCAAAAGAGAATTTCTCTCTAGAGTTTCTCTCTCTAGAGTTTCTCACTCTTTGCTCTCTCTTAAAAGTTGAACATCTTCTACTAAGAAAAGAACCCATACGTTCGTTCAAAAGAAAAGAACCCATACGTATTATGCAGATTCGTCATGCCATCTCTTCCTCTTGTTTGGAGTTATGCTTTGATTAGATCTCGTTACTTAAGTTAAGACAGCTATTTTGTCTTCAACCTCTAGTTTTTAATTTTTTTAAAATTATTCGCAATGATAATTTAAGTTAGTCTTTTAATTTTGGGGCAACATAATGTTTGCTTTAGCTAGTAGCCATTGTTCAAAAAAAAAAAAAAAAAAGAACCTATACGTTTTCTTGCGAAAATAAAAGCGAAACCGCATTTGTTTGAGACGCCCCTAATTTAAATATCTGGGGTCAATCGAATTCTTCATTTTCCGCACAGGTCAATTGACTAAATTCCCTCCCATGGAAGGCGAAGGAGGCAATCCGGATCAAGTTCAACCCGCCGGCGATCAAAAGTTCTGGTTCTCGGTGTGGGGGCTGCCGCCGGATGAAGTCAGCCAGAGGGTGAAGAAGCTGATGAGCGGTCTCAGATCAGAGTACGGTGGTCCCGACTTCGAGCCCCACGTCACGGTGGTGGGGGCCATCAGCTTGACTGAAGCCGATGCCATCAAGAGGTTCCGATCCGCCGTCGATGGCCTGAAGGCGTACCCTGCTACGGTGGAGCGCATCTCCACCGGAACATTCTACTACCAGTGTGTTTTCATTCTCCTCCAACCCTCACCTGAGGTAAATCAAAACTACATTTTTACTTCTTCCAGATGTTTATAATACAATTCGGATAGAATTGAAGTTTGAACGGTTAAAGGATGACCTGAATTTTACGATGTAGGCTCAAATTGGATAGTTTGCGACTTTTTGGGAAGATAGCAACTGTGTCACCTGTCTAATTTCAAAGTCTGACTAATCCAAAAATTGCTTTTTGTAGGCAGAATTGTATGATTATATTCAATATCATTCATTCAATTCACCACAAAAACTCAACACAAATTGCACGAGTGTGCTTCAGAATTCCAGATTCCTTAATATTCGGGTCTCTTGATTGATCCTTATTCCCCCTCCTGAGTCCTGATACAGTATTGTGCAAATCTTCAAGTAGGAAGTGTTATATTTTCACAGGAAACCTATGTGTGTGAAATGAATGACACTTTATGTGCATTGTCAATTGAAATTTGACATGGAGCAGTCACATCTTTTCCTTGTCTATGTAGACACTTCTAAGTTCATATTCTTAGCATTCTTTCTGCATTCTGGCTTTTGTGTCCTTACGTTGCATAAATGTGAGTTCTTTGGCTTTACTAGTAGGGTTAAATGATCCTGTTTAGATTCAAACAACTCCCGTGTATTGGAATAGCTTAAAACTGATTGCATGGAAAATGAATTTGATTTGCTGAAAATATTAAGCGTCCTATACTAATTCAGGTTGTTGAAGCTAGCTCGCACTGCTGTGACCATTTCGGCTATAAGAATTTGACTAGTGAGTTAGTCAATTTCTTCGCAATTTATCACTATGTTCTTTCTACCGAAACCTTCTTCAATTTATTCTTTATTTTGGTAGAATTCTTCAACTTATTCTTATCTCATGATATTTGCAGCTTACATGCCACACATGAGCCTGCTCTACGCAGATCTATCAGAGGAAGAAAAGAAGGCAGCTCAGGAGAAGGCGAACGCCCTGGATGATAGCATCAGTGGCTTGAGCTTTCCCATTACGCGTTTAGCGCTCTACAAAACCGACACTGGAGATAAGTCCACCACAAGATCATCGATTGCAACCTCATTTCCGGTTAAACATGTTGTCTCTGTTGAATTTGGATGAACTTTAAATAATTTTTAGACATTGTGTTTCATTCCTAGGCTGATAACTATGGAATAATATTTAACCCTTGGAGAAAGGGTATCATGTATCTTTAAATTCCTAACTCTGGTGTAATCAGTTAATGAATGGACTTTGTGTTTTATTTCAGTACTAGGGATGGCCAATTTGCAAATTTAGTCACTACTAAATGTTATAAATGGTGACATATGGGTATATACAGTTTAATTGTCATCATCCCTTCTAATGAAAAAACTTTAATTAAACAAAGTTATGTTTACATGGTGTTCTACTACAAGGAAAATACTGTTGTCATGGAGTACTTGTAAAGATGATTATATTTACCTCACCAACCAAGGATGCATGATGCATTACAAATTCACCGAAAAAGTGTGATAAAAATAGTTTGCGGAGGACAGATAGTTGTGGTTTTTATATTCTAGTCATTGTTTATTGGGTAGGTTTTTGTTAGCTAAGTTATTTAAGTGATAGTAGGTAAGAACTTTAATCACGCTTTTATAGTTAAATACTCCATAACTAATAAAGGACGTTCGCACAATTATATTAATGTGTGAAGGTGTGCTCCATCGAAATTTTCCAAATTGAATACGTGTAGCTGACTTGCAAAGTCCTGTCCATAAAGATTTCAAGTTGAAAGTATAAACTACTCTCAGATCCTCAAACTAAAACTTCCGTAACAATTTGTTGATTTTTCAGCTTGTGTTTTGACAGGAAGTAGTTTGAAATTTGTTAGTTTGATCTCTGAAAGGTGTATCAGCCCCTCTCGTATTCTTCAATGGCAGACTTTAAGTCCAGGTTTCCATCTCTCTCAGATTTCATATGAACTCTTAGGGATAAGTTATTCCATATTTCCATGTAGAAATCAAATACTGAAATTCTGTTATGTTCTACTCTGTCCCTTTTTAAAAGAGTTTCAGTTCAATCTCATGCCAACGGCTCTGATCAATCAGTCACGGAGATTGTCATAGTACGCCATGGTCTAACCGAGTGGAATGCTCTTGGGAAAATGCAGGTATCTTTGTTTAATTTGTGCAGATGATAATCAGTTCTAGGGATTTGATGAATTGTGAAACCAGGGACAGGCAGACATTGATTTAAACGAGCATGGACGACAACAAGTAACTGCTGTGAGTAGACGGAAATTTTTAGTTTTTGTTTCTATTTTTTTGTACTCTCCCTTCAAATTGGCCATGTTTTGTCATGTTCATTGTTCCCTTATAGTTGGCTGATAGGCTGTCAAGGGAGGGCAACATTTCTGCAATTTATACATCTAATTTGAAGAGAGCTTTTGACACTGCAAAGGCAATTGCAAGTAAATGCGGTGGGATTGAGGTAATTAGTAGTCAATGCTTATTCATATTTCTAGTATGAGCATCTGTTTCGATTTTATTGTGTTTTAAACTGTGATCTCATCATGTAATAAGTACAAAAATGCAAACTAATTAAAATTGTCCAGCTTTGATTCATCGGTGATTGCCTCTTGTTTTTTCAGGTTATTATAGATGAAGATTTGCAGGAGAGACATATTGGTGTTCTACAAGGACAAGTATATGATATACAGGAATTGCCAAAGCTCTTTCCGCAGGCTTATGAGGCATTAATGTGTCACGATCAAGAAGTTCCTGTGAGTAACAGAGAGAATTTATACCACAGTGAAGTTGTGATATTGTTATGCAGGACAAATTGTATTAGATCAGAAAACGCTACGACAGAATGGTGTTTATGACTCAAGGATGCCATCTATTTGCCATGGATGACCATATTTTTTTTTTGTAGTACTATTTATCTCTTTACATAATTGCTTGTCTATTGAGAAAAATGGAAATCTGATCAAACAATTGAATACTTTCTACCTGTACAGGGTGGTGGTGAAAGCCGTAATCAAGTGCATGAACGAGCAACATCATCCCTGCGACGAATTGGTGATAAGCACAAAGGTATCCTAAATGAAATTGATTAGAACATAAAAATAGAAGTTTCTATGGCTTAGTTGAATTCCAAAATCTTGGTTGGGTTTGCAGGAGAGCGAGTGGTAGTGGTAACTCATGGAGCTGTGATTCAATCGCTCTATAAACGAGCTTGTCAAGGAGGACATCCTGGAAACATACGCAACACATCAATTGGAATACTTCACTTGTCTGATGAAGGCGGATGGTCAGTGAAGTTATGGAACGACTTTAGCCATCTTGAGCAAACTGGAGTTTTGGAGTCAGAATTTGGCGGCAATGAAGCCACTGCTTAGCATACATATTGTCAAGAGCTTAAGATTAATTCATGTTTGCGTTACAATCAATTGAATCATTACTTTAAAACATTGTTTGGACATTGCTGCCTTGACTCATTTACCGCCTATTTTGTAGCATTTTGTGGCTTTCTATTTTTGGGAAATTTTGTGACTGTACTGTGTACTTTCGTGTAAAACCTATTTAACATACCATGTTTTGCGCTGAAGTTGATTAGTTTCTGATGTGGACTAATAATGTAGGTATGTGCATTCAAAGAAATACTTTTTTTCTTACAACCACCTAATGGTCTCACTGTCTTATGTACAAGGCAAAGGGGCAGCTGCATTTATCTTGTCGGATATCCTGTAAATCAGACTCTAGAGGACTTTGTACGAATTGAGAGCACCGTTCACTCTGCTTCACAATGATCAGGTAACTGCATTTTTTAATTTTGTTGTGATACACATTTCTTGATGTTTGGATTTTGATTTTGCCAGTACAGTACAGTATTTCTGGACTTGGAATGGGGTGATGTAATAATTAAGTTGCTTTCAAACGCATGCGTAATCTGTGCCAAATTTGACCTTCTGTAGAGATTTTATGAGACCTCGTATTATAGAAATAAGAACGAGGTTGCCTGATGTTTGGTTTTGTGATGTTCAGTTTGTTATTTAAACTGAGAAAATGATTACAACGATACCAGGAGTCAGGGGACTATATGAACCAAGCTTCATTAATGAAACCGTATGTTTATTCCTTTTTTGTGTGTGTTATGATGAATACATTTGGTGGATTAATTGCCGTGAGGCTTGATCACAAGTGTAAATAGAAACAAAAAGGTATATTTTTTCTTAAAAAAAAAAAAAAAAAAACTTCTCAATCTTGCCATGAAGATCAGTGATTAATACGGCTATGGTAGTGAATGAATTAGTACACCTGGGTGCACTTCAAGCTGTTGTCAAATGTGTAAATCTTTCCAGGCAAAACAGTAGCTGTGACAACATTCCCTCTATAATGCAATCGCTTCGAAGTAGTGCCAGTGCTGTTGAACTCTTGATCATGAGCTGAGGAGGAGGAAGAAGACGCAACCTGGACTTGATCCAGCTCCCCATCCTTCCAGCACACGCTAACGGTCAACCCGCCCCTCGCCCTGAGCCCTCTAACACACCCGTTGGCCCATACGCGGTGCGGGAGTGCCGGGAGCAAGTACAGATCCCGCATTGTGCTCTGAACAAGCATCTCGGACAATGCAGCCGTGAACCCGAAATTGGCATCGATCTGGAAAGGCGGGTGCGCCGTGAACAAGTCACTATAAATCCCTCCTTCGTACTCGCCCTCCCTTAACGGGTTCACCAGGTTGATCAGGTGCTTGAGCATCTGGTACGCGTGGTCGCTGTTGCAAAGGCGCGCCCACAAGGCCGCCTTCCACGTGGTCGACCACCCGGGCCCCTCCTCCCCTCTCTTCTCGAGGCTCTTCTCTGCCGCCTTGCATAGATCAGGGGTGTCCTCCAGGGTGATTGTGTGGCCCGGGAAGAGCCCGAATAAGTGGGAGACGTGCCTGTGCTGAGGCTCCGGGTCTCGGAACTCCTCCGCCCACTCCATGATGGACCCGTCTTTCGCTATCCGAGTAGGCGGGAGCTTGGCCTGGGCGCTGAGGATCCTTTTCACGAGCTCATGGTCCGTCTTCCCCAAGATCTCAGCAGCCGAGACAACCGACCTGAACACTTCTTTGATGATCGAAATGTCCATGGTTGTGGAGTAGCTTACGCTGGCCTTTTCCCCGTTGGGGGCGATGAAGAAATGCTCGGGCGATGTCGATGGATTCGTCTCGAGGAAGCCGTCTCCTCCCTTGGCAGAGGGAATCAGCCAGTCTAACAAAAAGGACGCGCTGCCTGCCATTATGGGATACGCCTTCTCTTCTAGAAACTTCTTGTCCATTGTGTAAGTGTAGTGCTCCCAAAGATGGGTGGTGATCCAGGCACCGCCCATAGGCCAAAGCGCCCACAACGCCTGGCCCCGGTCGGGTGATGTCTTGGCCCATATGTCGGACACTTGATGAGTCACCCACCCTTGCGCTTTGTAGTTCACCCTCGCGGTGTGTCTTCCGTTGGCGGAGAGCGAGGAGATGTAGTCGAAGAGCGGCTCCTGGCACTCCCTCAAATTGGCGGCAAGAGACGGCCAGTAGTTCATCTGGAGGTTGATGTTCAAGTGAGGAGCACAATCCCACGGCGGATACACGTCTTTGTTCCATATCCCTTGAAGATTCGCGGGCTGCGTTCCGGGCCTCGAAGAAGATATCAGGAGGTACCTTCCGTACTGAAATATAAGCACCATCAGGGACGGATCCTCGTCGGTTTCGAACGCCTTGACTCTCTCCGCAGTTGAATAGTTTTCCATTGCCAATGTATCACTGGTACCACTACTGCTGCTCTTAGAGAGCTCGAGGGACACACGATGGAACAACCTCTGATAATCCTCCAAATGTCGCTGATAGAGTCGAGCATACGACATTGCCTTAACCGACGCCAGTGTCTTCACACACTCTGCCGTCGGATCCTTCTTCGAGTCCTTGGGGTCCGTGAACGCATCTTGGAAAGAAGACGCCGCTGCCACCACTATGACCGCCCAATCGGCCTTCTCCACTCGTAGCTTTGTCCCGTCCACAGCGCGAATAATGGATCCTTTTTCGCCGCCAATCTGAACGTCCACGATAGAGGAAAACCGAATTCCTCCAAAGCAGTTTCCTTGGACGAGGATTTGGTCTTTCCCGTTTACGTAGGATGAAGTGTGATTGAGCTTGATGTCCATTGACACGGCCAAGGAGACGGAACCCGGCTTGCTTCCTGAGATCTTGGTCACTATGACTTGGTCGGGGCTCGATGCGAAGTGAATTCGGGTGAAGTTTACTCCTCCTAGCGAGTAATTAACCGTCACGGTTGCAGTGTCTAAGTCAAGCTCTCTCCAGTATGTGCCCTCTGTCGGATTGTCTGAAGTGTTCATGTCTAGCTTGAGGTCGCCTATGAGCTGATAAACCTGATCAAATAAATGCCATTTCAAATTGAGAGTTTGCTACGTCAAACAAGGACGCCGAAATGGGAATCAACAATTCTAAGGAATGCACAAAGAACAAATTATTACTAGGAAAGTGTTCAGGGGAATATAAGATACAATTATTAGGGAAGGATTTGCATAAACAAATGGTATGTTATGTTTAATTAATGTCTCTTGATATTTTTGGCAGCAAAAAGATATCAAAATTGTGATTATGAATAGAATATTAATTGAAATTATGTATGTGGAAATGATTTTGATTTAAAATTAGTTAAAAATGAGAATGAGATCGCATTTTGAGCACGCATGTGATTGTGTTGAAGCAAAAAAAAATATCCATGTGAATATGGCATATCATCCCCCCATGTGTCCCCATATCTTTTCAAACCAATTCAATTGGGTATAAGTCAGAAAATGTCTTGGTTGTAGTTTCGCTTTCTTGGTCCCCTGTTTTATTTTTGTTGGGTTGAACATGCAAAATGTTTTTGACACGAGAAAGAATATATATTGGATGAACTGGTAATTTATGAGAAGTCTAATCCATATGATGCTAACGTTCAAGAATGACTAGACATAGGAAAAATACATTAAACGACTTGGTTCAAAATACGTCCTTCAATGCAGTATTTGCCCTCCTTAATTAATCGTTTAGTTAATTGATCAATAAGCTAAAAAAGCAAGCTTATTTACAAGTTTACACTAGTGTGACAGCTTTTCATCTAGTTTTTATCCAGTTCAATTTGTTAACTCCAACTAACTTTTCCTCTACGAGTAAGCAAAGCAAGAAAGGAAAAAAAAGGAAGAAATTAAAGGAGCTTACCGCAGAAGCATTTCCGGACAATTTAGTGTCAGCGACAGCTGTAGCTTGGACGTATTTGGCATCGTCTACGAGTCGCCTGACCTCGGCCACCGCCTCCGGCGCATTTCGGTCGGTGTAGTTTCCCGGCGCTCCCGTCCAAAGCGTATCCTCTGCAACCCAAAAATATCCCATTTCAATTTGACATAGCGGATCCAGATTCAAAGACAATGCTGTCAGATAACAGTATAACACACTGCCCACCGCACATCACAACCACCACACCTTTTCTTCGATCTCTGTTTTATTTTTATTTTTTTCTATTTTGAACAGCTATGATGGATCTACCGCTCAGTAATTACTGTATACGTACCGTTGAGATTGAGAGTCTCGGAGGAGATACCGCCCCAGACCATGGCGCCGAGCCTGCCGTTGCCGATGGGGAGGGCGTCGGTCCAGTTTGTGGCGGGGGCCTTGAAGGTGACCTTGAGAGGCCTCCTGGAGTGATCTGGGCCGTCCGTTTCCATTCCCATTTCAGCAGGTGGGTTCCACGCAACGGAGACATTGTGGGAGAGCAGCAAATGGATGAAGAGGAAGACGGAGAGTGAGAAGATGATGAAGCTGCTGCTGCATTTTAGCGACATGGCATTGGCAGCCAACACAAACCCAGCTAGTCGATGTATATGTTGTTGAGGTAGTAGTAGTACAATTTGCAGGGAAAGCGTGTGATGAATTCAGAAGAATTCATCCAGCATTTAAATGGGTAGATATGAAAATCCTCAAGTGTGGACCAATCACAGATTTTCAGCGATTCATTTAGCGTGGTACCCACCCCCCAATTATGGGCCCCACTCCGCTAAGCAACCAAATCACTCGACTCACCAATTCATTTTTAGTGTGGTAGTGTGGTACCCTATTACATTGTCCAAATTTTGAGTACTACTAGAGAACAGATATGGTAAAAAAGACCAGACCCATCCGAAACACAACCTAACTTAACCCGAAATGCTATTAAATTCAAAGACTTAGATTAATGACTAATCCAATTTGAAGCAATAGGTTCTACCACATTAAGAAATTAGTCTATGAGACAATTTGTGGGGTTTTGAAGCCTCATTGATTTCGACGAAGAAAGTCGAAGACATGGGCTGGGATGCAAAGACGGAGCCGCGTCTTGGTGACAAAATGCTCAAGTGGAAGACGCGGGATGGAGAAGTGGAGATGCAGCCACGTCGGCTAGTGTTGTCCGCGTGAATTTCCCGTGTCTGAGAAGATCGTTTTTTACCACGTAAGAAAGGAAAAGATCTAGGAGATTTTTGGAAAGAAGATATCTAGGAGATTTAGATTTCTATTTTATGTCTCATATTCTCTATTTAAACCCATATTAGTTATTATACTTGTATCCGCAAAAATGGAGAGTGAAAATGCCTAGCTTGGTATTGCCCCTAAACGTAGTTATTCCTAATGAATTGAGTCAACAAATCTCTTTTGTTCTTCTCTTGTTTCTTATTTATTTCTTCTCTTGTGAGTGTGTTCTCCCTTACTATATGGCACTAATATCCTAACAATTGGTATTAGAGCTTCGTGCATACCGTTGCAATGGGGGTCGAAAAGGATTCATGTGGAGAAGTATGACGAAACAGATTTCGAGTTCTAGAAGATGCATATTGAAGACTACCTTTATCGTAAAGAACTGCAGTTGCCTTTGGGAGAGAAGTCGGAAGACATGAAGCATGAAGAGTGAAAGTTGTTGGAAGAAGGCGATGAGTGTGATTCGCTTGTCTTTGTCCAGTAACATTGCACACCACACGGTCAAGGTGGAAACAACAAAGGGGTTACTCACAATACTGTTTTCTCTATATGAGAAACCATTAGTAGTGAACAAGGTTCATCTGATACAATGGTTGTTCAATTTGAAGATGAAGGATGACACGTTGGCGACCAACCACTTGAATGAGTTCAACATGACGATTACACAACTACAATCGGTGGAGATTGATTTTGATGATGAGGTACAAGCTCTTATTCCCTTTGCTTGATAGTTGGAGTGGGACTGTTATCGCGGTTAGTGCTTCAACAACAAAGGGAAAGCTTAAGTTTGATGAGGTGAGGGATATGTTCATTAGCGAAGATATTCGCTGGAAGGAGTTGTGTTCTACATCTGGATTAACTTTGAATGTAGGAAACAGGGGCATGTCTGATTATAAGCAGAAATCAAACTAGGGTAGGTCGAAATCCAAAGGGAAGGACAAACCTGGCAAGGATAAAATCAAGATCAAGTGCTAGATCTGTAACGAGTTTTAACACTTTAAAAACGAGTGTCATGCACCAAAAGACAAGTCGGTAAACTCCACAACAAAAAACAATGGAGATGCTTTGATTCTGAGTTTGGACAGTCGGCTAGAGTCTTGGGTGTTGGACTCAAGAGCGTCATGTCTTTCTTGTAGTGATGTCGAGATTATGGAACATTATTCCTCTGGGAATTTCGGGAAGTTCTATCTTGTTGATGATGAGACCTTAGAGATTGTGGAACTCCTAACGGATCTACATGCACTAATGTTGCATGGGTTAAGTGATATTTTTTGCATAAAAAGTAACTTGCTTTCAGTTGGGCAGTTGGATGACGAGGGTTATGAAGTAACCTTCAGATGTAGCACGTGGAAGATTTCCAAGGGGGCATGGTGTTGGTTTAGGGTAAGAAGGAGGGGACGTTGTACATGACAAGCAACGTCCAAAAGAACATTGCTATTGTAGGAGCTAATTGTGATGAAGATTTAGGGCATTGTCGTTTAAGCCACATGAGTGAGAAAGGGATGAAGGTTCTATGTTCAAAGGGTTTGTTGTCGAGTCTCAAATCTATTGAAGTTGGATTGTGTGAGGACTGTGTTCTTGGGAAAAAGAAAAGAGTCAATTTCTCAAGAGAGACAGAGCTTTAAGGAAGCAAAAGTTAGAGTTGGTCTATACTTATCTCTAGGGATCGACATTTGTAACTTCTCTTGGTGGAGCATCATACTACATGACCTTCATCAATGACTCCACAAGGAAGGTTTATTTTCTTAAGCATAAATCTGATGCATTTGATTGCTTTAGAAAGTGGAAAGCCCTTGTTGAAAGTGAAATGGGTCTCAAACAAGAACAAGAAAGGGAAAGATTTACTTAAGAAATGAAAGTCAGTTTGCTTTCCCTTAGCTTCCTTAAGAAGTAACCTGAATTCTACTTCTTTTGTGTCAATACTAGCTACTAGTGAACACTCTTTTTGTTCACCTTCTTTATGTTAGGTAGCCTCCTCACTAAAGACAAGTAGTATTTGAGATCTAATAATGGTCAAGAAACTTTGTGCTAAGAATGGCATCAGGATGGAGAAGACTTTGAAAGGAGAACTAACGCTTGTAAAATATGCGATTCAAAATAATGAAAATTCTCTTGTTTCCAATCTGTTTTTCCCGTTTCACAATTCTATTGAATAAACATTTTCAAGAATATATATGTGAACCCAATCGGATATGGTATTCCAAATTGATTCATCTACAAATTAAATCAATTGGCTTATGAATTTATTGTTAACTTGATGAATGAGGTTTTCTTAAATAAAATGCATATATATATATATATTTGTGATTTCATGAGTTTGCAAATGGTTCTATGAGAATATGAGACTTGTATAATAGAATAGCATTAACTATAGTTAGAGCTAGAGTCAGTTTAGTTAGTCTGGTAGAGTAAGCTAACTGTAGTTAGTTGCTTGTATAAATATCATACACGCTCCTCATGTACAGAACTAACAGACTAATACAGAGAGAAATCTTTCTTCACAAGATTACAATGTCTACTACTTAAATCTTCATATGGTATCAGAGCAAGAAATCTGATTGCTCCTGATTTTGATCTCGCTTCTCTCATTTTCTCTACTTGATCGAGTTTGTTCTTACTCGGTTTTCCCCAATTTTCATTCTACTTTGATCGTTTTCTACTATGACGATCAGTGAGTTGATTTCTGGTCACGAACCTGCGATGGAGGATACTGCTGAATCTTCTATGCGAATTAACAATGATCTATTGTTCCTTACTAATTCGGATCATCCTGGAGCTCAATTGACTATGATTCTCTTCAATGGCGCCAATTACCTCAACTGGAGTAGGTCGGTGAAGTTCGCTCTTGGAGCGAAATCGAAGCAAGGCTTTGTGACAGGAAGTTTTGCTCGACCAGATCCATCTTCAAAGGACTACGAACACTGGATTAAAGCCGATTATATGGTGAGATGCTGGTTATTGAACTCCATGACGACTGAAATTTTTGAAGGTTTCATGTGCGTGAATTCTGCGCAAGAAATGTGGACTGATCTTCAAGAAAGGTATGCTCAGACTAATATTCCTCTGATTTATCAATTAAAAAGGAATTTAGCAAATCTCAAGCAAGACAACATGTTTGTAACTGAATATTATACTAAGATGAAGCGGCTTTGGGATGAAATTGGGAGTATTGAGACTCTGCCTGACTGTGTTTGTGGCGTAATGGCAAATTGTTCTTGTGCTTTGATGAAAAAGTTGGTTGATGTTGAGTATACGAACAGGTTGATGCAATTCCTGATGGGATTGAATGATAAATTTGAGAATGTACGAACACACATTCTTAGTACTGATCCATTACCTAAATTGAGCAAGGCTTTTAATCTTGTTCAACAAATGGAGACTGAGAAGCTTGTTATTGGAGAGGTCAAAGGTACTCCGGATATGAATGCTTTGAATGCAACCAGAAGGCAGGGCAATCATCGATCCATTGGAAATCAGCAAAATGGAAGTGGAAATTCTAGTGGTCAGGGTAATGGATAGGCTAATGGTCAATCTAAAAGTGAGCATAGGGATTACAAGAAGCAGAAGCTTGAGCGGAAATGTGATTATTGCCAAAGGAAAGGGCATGTTATTGAAACTTGCTTCAAGATCACTGGATATCCTGATTGGTACAAGGAGTATAAGGAGAAAATGGGACAGATTGCTGGTGCTAATGTTGCTGGTAATATGGATACTCCATTGGAAGGCTCAAGTACTGATGCAGGAATCCGATCTTTTGGTAACTATGAAAAGTTGGTGAATGCTGTTTACCAAGATGTTTTGAAGTCCATCAAAGGCAAAGAGAAGATGGATTATTCAGCCAATTTTGCAGGTATAATAACTGTTCCTACTGATTTACATAGTTAAGTGAGTTTTGGACAACGTACAGGATTGGGTAATTGATACAGGGGCTACTGATCACATGAGTTATAATCCTGATTTGTTTCAAACATTTCAACAATTGCATAAACCTATATTAGTAGGTTTACCTAATGGCTCAGTTAAACAGGTTACTCAGATTGGAGATGTGGTTTTAAATGATCACATTGTCTTGAATTCAGTGTTATATATTCCTTAATTCAGACATAATCTACTTTCAGTTACAAAGTTACTGGAGAATACCAATCTTATTGCTCTTGTGAATAAAAGGGAATGTGTATTTCAAGACCATTTGACTAATCAAGTTCGAGCTTCAGGGGACAGGAAAGGTGGTCTTTATAGAATCAAAGGTCAACTTGTTGGGCAGAATGCTGGTATTTTACAGTCTGATAGTTTCATTCATAAGAAATACAGTTCTTGTAATAATGGGAAGCTTACGGCTTCTTCACCTGCACATTCAGTATACTCTGTTGATTGGTCTGTTATGCATGCACGATTGGGTCATATTTCTATGTCTAAACTCAAGGATTTGCCTGTCAAGGTTGGTTGTATGAATGAACGTTTGCATTGTGAAACTTGCATATTGTCTAAACATCACAAATTGCCTTATTCTAGGAGTCATTCTTTGGCTGAAAATGTGTTTGATTTGATACAGATGGATTTATGGGGACCTTACAAAGTGCCTAGTTTATGTGGAGCTAGGTATTTCTTGACTATAGTTGATGACCATAGTAGATGCACCTGGACTTATTTGATTGCTCATAAGGATCAGGTTTATCAGTTGATAGTGAATTTTGTTGCTCTAGTTTGGACTCAGTTTCAGTCTGTAGTAAAGTGCATTAGAAGTGACAATGGTACAGAATTAATAAAAGATGTCTTGATTTCTTTGTTGCACAAGGCATTGTTCATCAACGGTTTGTTCCCTACAATCCTCAACAAAATGCTAGGGTGGAAAGGGAACATCGGCATTTAGTTGAAACTGCTCGAGCATTGAAATTACATGCACAGTTTCTAATAACTGTGGTTTTTGAGGATATTTTTGAATTTTCTCGGATATCCTTTTAACCTTTTTGGTCCGTTTTAACGCTTAATCCAATATTTATGTTGGAGATTAAATCCTAGAAAATTGTTGGTGATATCCTAAAATCACAAAGAAATGATTTTATGGATCGGTGTGAATTCTAAGATTTTTCGGTGGAAAAAGAATATTTATTGGATAAGCCGTCTTTTTAATTATGTTTCGGAAATGATTTAAAATGCGAAACAGAAGCCTTAAAAATTAAGGGTAGCAAGATAAAATCATGGAAAATTGTTTTAATTGTATACATAATTTACGGGAGGTTTTGTATTTAGTAAGTTTTTCCACCCGAAGTACATAATTTTACCGCTTTAACGCAAGTCCCATTCCAAGACGGAAAATCCCTTTATTAACCAACCTTCTTTGCTTAATGAGGGAGGCAAATGTGGATTTGGATGGAAGTCTTTCGATAGTGATCTGCTATATGTTTTAAAAACAAAGGAAGGCATAAGGGACAAAATAAGCCCCTTCTCTTTCATTTCTTTCTTTCTCTTCGTTCAATTCTTTTGGCCTCGTCCCGTTCGTGACCCGCCGCCAATCACCATCATCAACCACCAGCCATCCACCTCTCATCTTCTTCTTCATATTTGTGTTGTTGCTGCCTTGTTCAAGGAAGGGAAAGAATCAGGCGGAACGACAAGCTCGGGAGGAAAGAGTTCACCGTCGGCTCTCTTCTTTGCCTTGCGTGCGACGCCGCCGGCGACCGTCGGCCTGTCCGACCACTACCCACCATGAGGACCGCTGTCGGGCAATACTCAGCCACCCTCGGACTCTTGGGATCGAGCCATGATCGAGCCAAACGAGCCATGGGCTCGAGTGAACACGATCGAAATTAATTAGCGGGTTGATTGCGGAGCCACCGTAAGAGCCTTTCGATTCCTCTTTTCTAATTAAATTTATGATTTTTATAATCTTGACGTTGATACGGTTCTACAGGTTCGAACCGCTCGTGAAACGGGCGTCCGGATCTTCCGTTATAGCGAAGACAAGTTTTGGCTACCGATTGGCAGGTAAAGCACTTCGGATAATTACTCAGGATTCGTTATTAATCCGTTTGATCCGAGATTTGGTAATCTTTAAGAACTGTTGCTAATGAACAATTTTTATTTAGAAAATTGTTTCAAAAGTGAAGCGGATTATTAATTATAATTCCGCCAAGATGGCTCCTTGAAGCATGATAACTAAGGATTTATTATATATCGATATTCGGATATTAAATCGTTTATCGATTAGAAAGTTGTAGGAGTTGAGAATACAACTAAGAAGTGTTTCTGTGAGCTCGTTGCTGAGAAATACTTTTGTTATATTTGTCAAAGGGATGATACAAATTACTGTTGGAATTGCTAAGGACGTCGAGCACGCCTTATAAGGCAAGTGGACGATTCTCTCTTGCGTTATGGTTAAATAATGAGGGATTGAATTCCTTTTGATCCTCATGTTGGGAATAATTTGTATGTTGAATAAAGTTTGATAGGTTGTTATTTTGTTAGAAATAACGACCATGTCGCTATTGCAGTTTTTGCGCTAGAACTGAACTTAGAACCGTTGTATGATTAGCTGTCTCATGCTGAGACATTACTGTGAAATAAGACGGTAGAGATGGGAGTTTAGACTCCAAGACATCTCTTTAGTGGTCATGTATTGAAACACTGTTGCGAAATAGGTAGTCCAGGGGTAGGAGCCGAGTCTCCAATGACCTCTTTATAACAAAATCTGTATTGGGAGGCGTAGCTTGCTAGCGTACCCCAATATTGGAGTCATGACTCATGTCACGCTTCACGTTGAAGGAGAACGATGGTGCACTATAGCTAAGTGCAATTGAATCTCGGTTGTTGGCCAAGCATATTTGAAGGATCATGGATGGAATAGGCCCTCTGATCTCGGTTGTTGGCCGAATCTCGATTGTTGGCCGAGCATATATAAATGATCATGGATGAAATAGGCCCTCTGATCTCGGTTGTTGGCCGAACTATATAAGAACTATTAAATGGTGCTAGTGCACAGATTGAGAGTAATGATAGATAAGTGCGTTGGGCACATTAATGTACCCGAATGGTTAGTCTATTCGATAACCATTCTTGCTCCCGATTATAAATTATTCTTAATCAAATGTTGATTAAGTCAATTTGGTTAGTCGATGGAGGCTTTTCAAAACGTTATGTGATTATTATGAGTTCTCAACAATTGTTCATGCTTCTTAAAGAAACCACAAGTCGTGGTGTTCTCTCTCTTGATTATGCAAGCCTCCTTCTTATTCTCTATAAGACTGCTAACTGTTGGATCATAATCCGAGTTTAATCGGATTTGGATGCCAATATGTTTAGTTACAACCATAAGAACCAAGTTAGATTCTCCGCTTGCTAGTCTTTCATTAGACTAACCCGTCCATTTTCTTTTCTTTTATATGGTCGGTTGGTGTCCACCGTTGGATTACGATACATCAGGTTCTTCTTGGAAGTTGATTCAAGAGGCGGATTCAAAAGTTTGAAGCTCCAAAAGTTGAAGAAAGGTTTCCAACGGCTATACTTGAGTAAAGATCACGGTTGAACTACTTCAAAGTGAAGCTAAGTTTCAGAAATAAGAACTCAAGAAAGACTTGATGAAGATTTTGTTCAAATAGAAGGTTGTTCTATTTTTTGATTTCTTTTTGAGTTAAGGTTTGTATAAGACCAATTGTATTTATTCCGCTGCAATGTTTCTTTTATTTTGTTCAGTCAATTTAAGGCCTTGGGTAGCTTCGGTTTAGTCTTAATCGGGGTTACTGGCGGTAATGCCTCCAGGGTAAGTAAGGGGGTGTTACAGAAGTGGTATCAGAGCTAAAAGTTCCAAGTCTTGATTAAGACTTTCATCCTTCCATATAGAATTGTGGAGAATTCTATATTGGTGTTGTTTTAGAACCATTTATGGAAAGTGGTTAAGATTGGAAGCCAGACTCGTGAAGCGATAGAAGGATAAAAGGGAATTGGAGAACATGAGGTAATAAGTTTTGTCCTATGGTGGACATTTGATTCCCTGGAGATGGGAATGGATTCCGAGAAGGATCTATAGTAAGATCAGGTGAAGATTCCTAAAGTTGAACCGGTTCTTGACCAAGTTCTCAATAAATTCCTATTCTCTCTTGAGAGTCTGAATTGGGTGTACCCTCGTCGTTTCTTCCATATTAGGAAACTTCTTGTGAGATTTTGAAGTTAAGTATAGTACTTCATAAAGACTTTCTAGTTTGAAGGTTTCTTATTTTAAGCTCGTGTGATGGAAGATTTCAAGTTAAGAATTTTTGTTAGAAAGTTCATGATTCAAAGATATGTGAAAGTTCAAGTGTTGTCTTTAAAAAGGAAAATTTTAAAGTAAGTTTCTTGGAAGAGTAACAGTTTTCCCGAGAATATTTTTCTTAAGAATTTCTGAATTTGGTTGAAATTCGATTATCAATAGAAATTTGGAGCTGGAACCTCTACTCCTCAATGTTGAGATTTGGAGAATCTTATGAGCCTTGAGTGATTCTAAAAAGATCAGCATGGATCATGAAGGGATGTAAAAGAATCCTGAAAAGAAAAGGATTGTCTTTGGAAACTTTCTTCAACAACTATGTTTGTGACTCTATGGTATAGAATCATGGATATTCTGTACTTTTTTTTGCTCAATTGGAAGTTAAAGAGCTTTGAAGTGCTCAAGTGTTGGATCAACTGAATTGTTAAACTATTGGAAGATGCAGTTCAATTTTGAATCTGAGAGTATTCGAACTCAGATGTTCATATATGTTGTTATCCTTTGAGTTAAGAGGATTGAGATTCTTAAATGGAATGCGGATTTCTTATGATTATAGTAAGAAAGGAAGGAAGAATGTTGGTTTAGTTTAAGTTGTGAACAAGTGGTTAATCATCAAGTTTGTTGTGAATAAGGTGATTGGTCAAAATGGATTGAGCAGGTAAAAGTTCATCAGTAAGGTGTTTATGTTCAATTAACTACTTGGCACAAGTGTTAATTGATTACATGAGTTGTTGATATCCAGATGACTAACTTATGCGACAACGTTATGGGAATTTCGTTGTATGATACCTAGCTTGAGATAATGAGAAGAGACTTGAGGTCTATAATTGACTAGTAATGGAATCAGTAGTAATATGTTCTAAATTGCCAATGGTATTGGCTTATGTTTCTTCAAGGATGGGAATGAAAAAGTTCAGTTTTGAGAAGATCGTGCAAGAAAGAATTTTGGCATGTTGCCGTTGATATTTTAATCGGTTGGGAGAAAAATATCAATCATTCAACATTGTGGTCAATAAGGCGTAGCCCTTATCGCTGAAAATAATTTCAGTTGTGTTTGAGTTTTGAAGATTTTATATCAGTCAAATCTAATGTCTAAGGTGGTATTGGTGAAACTGTTAAGTTGTCGGAAAGTCTCCTAACCACAAGTTCTTCCTTTGCAATGTGGTTTGAAGTTAAATTAATGAAAAGGTATATGCAATCTTCTTATGGTTAAATAAGAAGACCAGACTGATGGAGAAGTCTAGTTTGTTTACCAATGTTGAATTAGGATAGGTTCAAGAATATCTTGTTTGGTCATGTGCATTCTTCTGCTAAAAGAGATTGGAAATTAAAGGGATTTCATTATATGTAGAGAGATATAAGGATTGGATGTTTTGAACTAGATGCAAAGTTTGAAAGTTCACTTTTTATATTGAGAGGATTAAGTTGTAAAACGATGGAAAGTCATTAAAACCATCAAAAGAGTTTGATAGTCACTCTTGGATATCGGAATTGAAATGACTATTAACTTGTAGAAGGCTTGTTTTTCTGTGAATGGGTGAACTCAAGTATTAAATTTTTGTCAATGGATCATGTTTGCATAACTTTAAAGTAGTATGTCAAGGAGACATACAAGTTCAGAACGACCTCTGAACAATCTTCCATGGGTAAGAAGTGGTTGAAACTACATCTTTACTAAGGATTGCAAATAAGTGGATTTGAGCGATCAACTCTTTTAGTGAACTTGCGAAGTTAAGTTGGGTTAAGAAGACTGAGTTAAATCAGGCAGAGATTACTCAATACTATGGATTATAGAAGAGTCTAGCAGTATGTCTAATTAAGAAAAGTCAAGGTATGTCACCAGGTTCTATCTTGAAGAAGAAGAAAAGATGTGTTATACTTCCCTTTTGAAGTGATATGTCTAGAAACGAATTAGTTGTCTTTGCTCCTGTGAGACTCATCTTTGATTCTGAGAAAATTTCAAATATGAAATTTTAAGGCAATGTTAGTGGTGAAAACGATTTGAGAGTAAATGTTTTTACGGTTTTCATGGTGGTGAGTAAGAATGTGATTTGTCTTCCATCTTGATCACATGGTAAGGCAAGAATACATGTCTTATTCCTATGAGAATGCAGTAAAGGATTATGTTTATTTTATCTCCCCATCCTGATCACATGGTGGAATAAGATCACATAATTCCTTGGGTTTTAAAGAATGGTTTCTAGTATGATTTGGCAATCATATAAGTTTTGCAATTATATGAGTTTTGCAAGTGTAGTTGGTTGATATGAAAGGATGCAAGCTTTCTTTTGCATTATAGCAATTTCTATATCTAGTATCTGGTAAAACTCTTTTGAGTTAGTAAATCTTTGGTACCCTATACCATTTAAGGAGTATGGTTAAACTTCCCAAAACAGTTCGATTATAAGAAAAGAAAGTTGGTAAGATTCTTTACAAATCTGTGTTGATCTTTGAAGAGTCTGGAGTAACTCCGTACTTCTCTAAAAGTTTGGGATTGTTTACAGTCAACGATTATTGGAATTCTTTAAGCAGTTTGCTAGTAGTTCATCTTGGTTGACGTCATGACTTAAGAAATTCATTGCCTTTTTAGTGTAATTGTCCTTGAAAGTAAGTTGATATGAAATCCTGGGATGGAACCCTTTCTAAGGAATGATATTGTAGTAATCCTTTCTTTGGAATAAAGGATGTACTAGTAATTTCTCCATTAGTTGTATTTGTTTTCATGTTGTCTTGAAAACTTAAATCTCTTTGAGATAAGATAGTCAAGTGAGGACTTTAAGCAGAACTCCATTGGGTCTGGAGTTTTCGATATGTAAATTAGTATTGATTTTCAATTTCAGCCTGATAAGTTGTTGGATATAGAGAGTGGACACGTGAGGATATGTTTTTGATCCTAAAAGTTAAGTTACTCAACAAGTCAAAATGTTAAGTGAAGTCTAAAGAGTTCTTTGATGAAAAAGACTGAAAATTGTCAATGGAGACAATTTTGTTGGAAATTATTGGACTAAAGGTATTATTGTCCAATATGTTGTATAGTAATGCATAAGAGTTTAGTTTGAAGTAGTTGAGAGACATAACTACTTTTGAATGTCAGTATGCCCAAGCTGAGTTTTGGTTGAGAAAAAGATGTAAAGGTTGACAAGAGAGGTTATTATCTTGTCATGTGTTGGATAAATCTCATATTCTTGGTTAAAGTAATACTGAGAATTTATCTCAAAAAAGGAAATTGAGTAAGGATTTTAAGTAATCCTTGTAAAGAAACTAATTTGAGAAGGACTAAAGGTTTAGTTTGGATGACAAAAAGGTTGTGTAAATACCCTAAGTTTTTATTCAAAATTTGTTGATCAGATCAAGGAAAAGTAGTATGGGAAAAGTAATATTATTTAAGATCAATGGAGAAGATCAAGAAGGTAAGATACCGGGATTTGTTATTCAAGACCATGGATTGAATAGTTTCAAAACTGTTCATGTGTATCTGTTGCTGATGAGCTTTGAAAGCTAATTTCAAATGAAGCATATTTATTTACTTAGTTCATCCTGGAACAAGTAAATGTATAAAGATTAAGATAAAGCTTTTAATGGACTGACATGAAGCGAAATGTCACCGAGTTCGTTTTGATATGTTTAGTTTGTCTGGAAGTCTTGATTGAGCATAGAAGACCAGATGAAATGTTATAATCTTTTCCTGTTTCAGAATGAAAGTGAAAAGATGTTACAATAGATTCTTGTCATTAGTCGTTCAAGACTTAATGAAAGAAAAATGCAATATGGAGATTGTTAAGAAACTCATCTAGAGTGTTCTTGTTAATGCATTTAAGAGGATTTAAAGAGTACAGAAGTTAGCTGAGGTGTTCATGCATAAAGTTTTTGATCTTCATAAAACTCCAAAGACTTTTATCTCTGATTGAGATGGATGGTTCATGCTAAAGTTTTGAAAGAAGTAACATTAAGCTTTGTGGAGTGAATTGAATTTTAGCGCAAGCTTCCCTCATCAAAGTGATGAGCAATGCAAGGAAACAACTTCAAACACCCGAGGACATGTATTCTGAATTCCACACGAGTTGGAATGGTAGTTTGAGGTTGAGTGAAATAACATACAAGAATTTTGATTTCACGATAAAGAAAATGACTCTTTTAAGGCTTTATAAAGCTAGAAGTGTTGGTTGTCAATTTGTTAGGATGACAACACTGACAAGGTTCTTCATGGGCCAGATTTGGCCAAGAGAACAACAGCTGATATTGCACTAACACGTTCAAGGGTGTTAACTGCTCAAAAGCAACAACAGTCGTGGGTTGTTTTAAAGTGAGAGCATGTTAAGTTCATTGTAAAGAATGTCATTTCTGTTCTAATATCCGCCTTGAAAGGCATATTCCGCTGGGGAATGCGAGACAACATAAATGCTCGCTATGTTGAATCTTTTGAGATACTAGAAAGAACCTTTTGTTAGGCTACTTTGTTCTAAAATGGAGGTAAAGAAAAGACTTGAGAAACTAGATAGAAAATGCTGAGTCATTTTCCAAAGTTAATGAACGTTGTAAAGAAGAAGTTGGTAGCTAAGCAGTAGTTGTTTTGTGCTTCGTGCAGAAGTAACAACATATTTTTTAAGGGGGTACTACAAACTTCTGTATAGGTTTGTAGTGGTTATGTGTGTGTGCTTGTGCTATCCTTCCTTGTGATCCGAGTTCTCCTTGGTTTCGAGGACAAAACCATTTTTAAGGGGGTACTAATATAATAACTACGGTTTTTGAGGATATTTTTGAATTTACTCGGATATCCTTTTAACCTTTTTGGTCCGTTTTAACGCTTAATCCAATATTTTTGTTGGAGATTAAATCCGAGAAAATTGTTGGTGATATCCTAAAATCACAAAGAAATGATTTTATGGATCGGTGTGAATTCTAGGATTTTTCGGTGGAAAAAGAATATTTATTGGATAAGCCGTCTTTTTAATTATGTACCGAAAATGATTTAAAATGCGAAACAGAAGCCTTAAAAATTAAGGGTAGCAAGATAAAATCATGGAAAATTGGTTTTATTGGTCTACATAATTTACGGGACGTTTTGTATTTAGTAAGTTTTTCCACCCGAGGTACATAATTTTACCGCTTTAACGCAAGTCCCGTTCCAAGACGGAAAATCCCTTTATTAACCGACCTTCTTTGCTTAATGAGGGAGGCAAATGTGGATTTGGATGGAAGTCTTTTGATAGTGATCTGCTATATGTTTTAAAAACAAAGGAAGGCATAAGGGACAAAATAAGCCCCTTCTCTTTCATTTCTTTCTTCCTCTTCGTTCAATTCTTTTGGCCTCGTCCCGTTCGTGACCCGCCGCCAATCACAATCATCAACCACCAGCCATCCACCTCTCATCTTCTTCTTCATATTTGTGCTGCTGCTGCCTTGTTCAAGGAAGGGAAAGAATCAGGCGGAACGACAAGCTCGGGAGGAAAGAGTTCATCGCCGGCTCTCTTCTTTGCCTTGCGTGCGACGCCGTCGGCGACCGTCAGCCTGTCCGACCACCACCCACCATGAGGACCGCTGTCGGGCAATACTCAACCACCCTCGGACTCTTGGGATCGAGCCATGATCGAGCCAAACGAGCCATGGGCCCGAGTGAACACGATCGAAATTAATTAGCGGGTTGATTGCGGAGCCACCGTAAGAGCCTTTCGATTCCTCTTTGCTAATTAAATTTATGATTTTTATAATCTTGACGTTGATACGGTTCTACAGGTTCGAACCGCTCGTGAAACGGACGTCCGGATCTTCCGTTATAGCGAAGACAAGTTTTGGTTACCGATTGGCAGGTAAAGCACTTCGGATAATTACTCAGGATTCGTTGTTAATCCGTTTGATCCGAGATTTGGTAATCTTTAAGAACTGTTGCTAATGAACAATTTTTTTTTACAAAATTGTTTCAAAAGTGAAGCGGATTATTAGTTATAATTCCGCCAAGATGGCTCCTTGAAGCATAATAACTAAGGATTTATTATATATCGATATTCGGATATTAAATCGTTTATCGATTAGGAAGTTGTAGGAGTTGAGAATACAACTAAGAAGTGTTTCTGTGAGCTCGTTGCTGAGAAATCCTTTTGTTATCTTTGTCAGAGGGATGATACAAATTACTGTTGGAATTGCTAAGGACGTCGAGCACGCCTTATAAGCAAGTGGACGATTCTCTCTTGCGTTATGGTTATTAATGAGGGATTGAATTCCTTTTGATCCTCATGTTGGGAATAATTTGTATGTTGAATAAAGTTTGATAGGTTGTTATTTTGTTAGAAATAACGACCATGTCGCTATTGAAGTTTTTGCACTAGAACTGAACTTAGGATCGTTGTATGATTAGCTGTCTCATGCTGAGACATTACTGTGAAATAAGATGGTAGAGATGGGAGTTTAGACTCCAAGACATCTCTTTAGTGGTCATGTATTGAAACACTGTTGCGAAATAGGTAGTCCAGGGGTAGGAGCCGAGTCTCCAATGACCTGTTTATAACAAAATCTGTATTGGGAGGCGTAGCTTGCTAGCGTACCCCAATATTGGAGTCATGACTCATGTCACGCTTCACGTTGAAGGAGAACGATGGTGCACTCTAGCTAAGTGCAATTGAATCTCGGTTGTTGGCCAAGCATATTTGAAGGATCATGGATGGAATAGGCCCTCTGATCTCGGTTGTTGGCCGAATCTCGGTTGTTGGCTGAGCATATATAAATGATCATGGATGAAATAGGCCCTCTGATCTCGGTTGTTGGCCGAACTATATAAGAACTATTAAATGGTGCTAGTGCACAGATTGAGAGTAATGATAGATAAGTGCGTTGGGCACATTAATGTACCCGAATGGTTAGTCTATTCGATAACCATTCTTGCTCCCGATTATAAATTATTCTTAATCAAATGTTGATTAAGTCAATTTGGTTAGTCGATGGAGGCTTTTCAAAACGTTATGTGATTATTATGAGTTCTCAACAATTGTTCATGCTTCTTAAAGAAACCACAAGTCGTGGTGTTCTCTCTCTTGATTATGCAAGCCTCCTTCTTATTCTCTATAAGACTGCTAACTGTTGGATCATAATCCGAGTTTAATCGGATTTGGATGCCAATATGTTTAGTTACAACCATAAGAACCAAGTTAGATTCTCCGCTTGCTAGTCTTTCATTAGACTAACCCGTCCATTTTCTTTTCTTTTATATGGTCGGTTGGTGTCCACCGTTGGATTACGATACATCAGGTTCTTCTTGGAAGTTGATTCAAGAGGCGGATTCAGAAGTTTGAAGCTCCAAAAGTTGAAGAAAGGTTTCCAACGGCTATACTTGAGTAAAGATCACGGTTGAACTACTTCAAAGTAACGCTGAGTTTCAGAAATAAGAACTCAAGAAAAACTTGATGAAGATTTTGTTCAAATAGAAGGTTGTTCTATTTTTTTATTTCTTTTTGAGTTAAGGTTTGTATAAGACCAATTGTATTATTCCGCTGCAATGTTTCTTTTATTTTGTTCAGTCAATTTAAGGCCTTGGGTAGCTTCGGTTTAGTGTTAATCGGGGTTACTGGCGGTAATGCCTCCAAGGTAAGTAAGGGGGTGTTACACAGTTTCCTCAAAAATTCTGGGGTGAATGTGTGTTAGCAGCCACATTTCTCATTAATATCATGCCATCTTCAGTTTTACAAGGTAAAATTCCTTATGAAATCTTGATGAAGAAGCCACCTTCTTATGATAGATTACGAGTGATAGGATCTGTAACACCCTTATTTTACAACACTGGGTATTACCGCCAGTGACCTCAGACTTTACCGTCTAAAGTCACCCAAGGCTTTTAGAATGATATAGAACAATTAAAATGCGTAATAAAAACATATTACATAACGAGAAAAGGTGCTCCCGAGGGAGACTTGGTTCTTACAAACATATTACATCGTTGATAAATATAAAGTTGTTCGGAAATTTAAATGTGAAACTACTTGTCCTTGAAACATATTGAAACCAAAACAAAATGATGAACGAAGTACATCTTGAAAATTCTCGTTCTTCCTTCGTCTTCACTTCGCTTCAAGCCTTATGGGGATTCCTACATTCTGACATAATTCGCGAGGGGCGATAGAATGCCAGGCAAACATGCGGAAAAGAAGAATTAGTCTAAGAGACTAAGCAAGCGGGAATGGAACTTCCCGAGGTAAATTCGGTAACTTTTAACTATTTTCGAGAGAGATGATCGGGTTGTGTTTACGATGAGGCTATACGATAAGGCTTGTTTATGTGGAGCTTTAATGGTTCGAAGAAGAGTATATCTTAAGCAAAGATAACTCGAAAAGCGATAGAAGAACTACTAGATTGTAGACTTCTCTAGGATTTCAATAGAATGTTGGGAACATTTATTTATTCATACAAGTGAAAACCTCTCGCGCTTTTGAGCGGACCGAGAGTCGGAACGATCATTTGAGACCGGTCCGGTTTTGGTATCTTAAATGTGCATACGCACTTATCTTAAATAGTGACGAAAATATTCATTCTTGTTTGATGACTTTTACAAGAGAGTGGTGGGACACGGATAAACCGAGCCACCCGAAGGAGAACTTCAATTCCCCTGCACTTAGCTAGAGTGCGCTCAATCCCTCCTTGCAATCAGAGCGGATGAAGATCATGATCCCGAAAGTTGCATGGACGTACGACTTAGTAACATTATATAGAGGTGTCGACTAACTCGCACCACTTTCTAGTTTATTCAACTCAAATCTCTAAACGAGATTGTAATCAATCAAGAGTGCACACACTAGCAAATATAATCCTAGCAAGGAATATAATATTTACTATGCTAACAAGGGTCGTTATTTCTAGCAATCGATATTTCCTAGGTTCATTTTTATTAAGCATACAAGAAGTTCCCAACATCGAGAGACATCATAAAGACGGATATAAAAGGGCACAAGGGGAAATTCCACTTGCCTTGGCTTACAAGCGTATACTATCGATTCTTGACGGATGATGTGGTTTGCAACTTCGAACGCGGATCCCTACCTAAAGACACGGGATTTACGAACGGCTTATAAATATGGATTCCTCTTAACTTGGATTTTCTCTTATAATGCTTTTATAAGAGAAGCGGAAATCTAAATTATTATGGTAATAATTTAGAAGATGATTAAAATAATAATGTTCCTTCATTATTATTTTGGTTTTTGTAATATCCTTTTTATTCCATAAAAAATCTATTTAATAATACTAAAATGATCCTTTTTAATTCCCCTTTAAAACGTATATTTCTTATTAAGTTATTAAAGGGATTTACTTTAAACTTTTGACACATTTATCTTAATTAAAACTTACTAAAATTATTATATATTAAATTAATCCTATTTATTTTATTCCTATAGTCTTTCTATATTATAAGGCTTATAAAATATCTTTGATCTTAAACTATAATATCCTCGTGTCTTGCAAAAACATAAACATGCCTTATAAATAATCTTACTTCATATTTATAGTTCAATATAAAAATATTTTAAGTTATAAAATAATATCTCTTCCATAATTGTAGTTTATATAATTGTATGATCATATCCTAAAATATCTTATTTTATACTCAAAGTATATTCTTATGATATCTTAAGTCATAAAATAATATCTTCCTATAATTTCCAATATCTTTCCATAGAAGGTACATTTATAACTTAGCGATATTGATAACATATCATAATTTATCTCTTTACCTCCACCATCATATTTTTATTATTTAAAGTTTCTATCTTGGAATCTCTACACCTAGAGATTTGGCAACTAAAATTTTATTAACAATAACCTTTCTATCATTATTATAAAATTCATAATCTTGATATTTTCTACACCTATAGATAAGCAACCTAATATCTTGTATAAATAATATTATTCCTTTTAAAGAAAATGATATTTAATATAAAAGCTACAATCTTTATGCTAATAACCTTATACAAATACTTTTATAAGAGTTCTTAAAATTATCTTAAAAAAATCATGTCTTGCAACTATGATATTATGATATACGAAATTATCACTACTTTAACTAAGTGATCTAATAATATTTTCGACTAACAAGATCTCCCCAAATAATTTTTATTTAAATTAGGTTATTATTATATAAATTCTTTTATTAAATTTAAATGACAAGAAAACTCTCTACTTTAGTAAAACGGTCTTAAGATAATATTTTATCATCAACTTACTCTTGTTTCTTTATTTATTAAAATAAAATCTAAGTAATGTAATATTATTTATGTTATACTTTGACAAGAATAAACTCATATTTTAGTCCCATAAATTTATTTACAAAAAGTTTTCTTGCCTACAAGATTTATTTTATATGGAATAAACATGTAAGCTATTTAACTTCTTTTATGTAATAATAATAATTATAAATGCAAATAAATAACTTTTGATTTTTAATCATCTTAACAAAATTTATCTCTTAACTAAAATATAGGATCTTAACCAACTTTTTTTTCAAGTTAAATTAATAAGGGATTAAACAAAGTAAAAGAAAAGAATTAAACCTTTCTGTACAAAATAAAAGACGCCTGTTTACAGAGGAGACACCCAGGGAGGACGCACACCAGCGAAGGCGGGCAGCAGGTCCGGCGGTGGCCAGGTGGTGGTCCGGCGTGGCTCCGGGGCGGCGCGCGCGGCAGGGGATGGTCGCTAGGGTGGTCCGGTGGTGATCCGGTGAAGGAATTAGGGCTTTTGGTGGTGTTTTGTGAAAAAATCAGCAAGCAAATTAATGGTTTCTTAGGCTGAAAATCAACTAAAATTGGTGTGAATTTGTAAGAGAAGGAAGGTTGGATGTTTGTGTGAGTGAAACAATGAAATTCTCAGCCTTTAAATAGGCAAATTGGTGAGCCCTAGTGATCCATGGGAACTTGTTTTGACCATTGAGGAAGAAGAAGGTTGAAGGGGATTGGTAATGTTTGTGTTTGTTTGATGATGATGTAAGGAGGGATGTCACTAAGGTGGTCTTGCAAGCCAAGGTGAAGAGGGGGAGAAGCAATAGCCATGGATTGGAACTAAGTCAAATCAATCAGACAAAGTCTGATGTGCTTTGGGGAAGAAGAAGATAAAAGGGGTTTAATAATAAAATGTTTGGTAAAAAGAATAGAAAGTCACAATGGTCTAGCGGATTATGTGTGTAGCCGTGTGGAATGGGATTGCAAGAGGTCTCGGGTTCAAGTCCCGACTCTTGCATCTTTTTTATTGAATTTTCATTGTATTTTTACTAGCTTGTTGTACGTTTTTTTTTATTTAAATAAATTCGAAATAATAAAGCATTATTTTTATTTAAATGCTTTCAACTCTTCATAACCCTTATCATCAAATTCTTGAATTTTATTTTATTTAATTTATTTCATAATCTCTTTTTAAATAGAAAAATAAGGGTTATTATAATATATTAAAAAGTCTCTTTACATAGAGAAAAGAATTATAAAAATAAATATTATATTATATTTGGTTTTAAAACCTTGGAATATTGCGGATATTACAAGATCTCTTTGTTATGCTTTGCACCAGACTACTGATAAGTTTTGAGCTAAGGCAAGAAGGTGTGTGTTGATAGGTTATCCTTTTGCTTCTAAGGCCTATAAACTTTATGATTTGGAATCTCATAAAGTCTTCTTGAGTAGAGATGTTATTTTCAAGGAAAATATTTTTCCTTTTGTTAAAGATCCTACATCTAATTCAAGCAAGCAAAATGTTTTGCCTCTAGTAAATCCAGCTTTGTCAGACATATTTCTGTTCCTAGAGTCTTGAATAAAGATGTTTCTTCTCATTCTTCTATGCCACACGTTCTTGGTGATGGTCAGACTAGTTCTGCTCCTCTTTTGACACCTTATGCATCTTCTACACCAGTTTCTGATGTTCCTTCTACATCTCTTGTTCCTGATTCAGTAGCATCTGATTCAATGGATGTTGATATTGTTGAGTCTCCTGGTTTTCTACTTCCAGAGCTTCCTAGAAGATCTACTAGAAATCATGTTGTACCTTCTAAGTACAAGGACTTTATTTGTCCTAGTCTTCATGATTCTCCTTCCATGTCCTTGTCATTCTTGGCTTCCAATGCCAATCTTACTACTTTTTGTTGTTGTTGCTAAAGGATGGTCTATTCAACAATTGGACATTAATAATGCTTTTCTACACGGTTTCTTAGATGAAGAAGTATCCATGTTGCCACCTCCTGGGTATACACAAGCTCAACCAGGGCAAGTGTGCAGGCTCAAAAGATCGTTGTATGGTCTTAAACAGGCTTCTAGGCAGTGGAACATTGAATTAACCAAGTTATTGATCTCTCTGGGCTTTACACAATCCAGACATGATTATTCCATGTTTGTGAAGCTTAGTTTGACACACATAACAGTAGCATTTGTATATGTAGATGATCTATTGTTAACTGGTAGTTCACCAGAAGAAATTAATGCTACAAAGGCAGCTTTGAACACGACTTTCACTATCAAGGATCTGGGAGAGATACGATATTTTTTGGGGATAGAAGTAGCAAGATCATCTGATGGTTTGCTTTTGAATCAGCGTAAGTACATCATTGATATTCTCAAAGATACAGGTTTATTTGATTGCAAAGCTTCTCCTTTGCCCATGTCTAAAGGTGCAAAGCTGTCTATAGATGAAGGTGAATTGCTTCATGATCCTGAAGTATATAGGCGTTTGGTTGGTCGTTTATTGTATCTCAACATGACTAGGCCCGATATTTCTTATGCTACTCAACATTTATCCCAATTTTTGAGTCAGCCTAGGCAACCTCATCTTGTTGCAGCATTACATGTGGTTAAGTATCTCAGAGGTACCTTGGATCTGGGTTTGTTCTATCCAGCTTCTAATTCGTTTCAGCTTGAAGGTTATTCTGATGCAGATTGGGGCATCTGTCGTTTTAGTGGACGATCTTTGACTGGATATTGCGTATTTCTTGGTTCTTCTTTGATTTCATGGAAAACTAATAAACAAAAGACAGTTTCTAAGAGTTCTACAGAGTTTGAATACAGGGCAATGTCGCCCACTGCAAGTGAGCTAGTTTGGTTGTTCGGTTTACTGGGTGATCTTCAAATCAGAGTGTTGACGCCTATTCCTCTTCATTGTGACAACAAGAGTGCTCAACACATTGCTAAAAACCCAGTTTTTCATGAAAGGACAAAGCACCTTACGATAGATTGTCATTATGTCCGGGATAAGGTGCAAGAAGGGTTTCTTCAAACACAACATCTTCGATCTTCTCTTCAGATTGCTGATGTTTTGACAAAACCCTTAGGAGAACAACAACATAAGTTTTTAGTGTCCAAGCTTGGCCTTGTCTCTAATCCGCCAAGTCCACCTTGAAGGGGGGGTATGAGACTTGTATAATAGAATAGCATTAACTATAGTTAGAGCTAGAGTCAGTTTAGTTAGTCTGAGCTAACTGTAGTTAGTTGCTTGTATAAATATCAAACACGCTTCTCATGTACAGAACTAACCGACTAATACAGAGAGAAATCTTTCTCCACAAGATTACAATGTCTACTACCTAAATCTTCATAGAGAATTTAATGGTTTAAGTTTCCTGCAAGGCTGCAACCAAGTTATTGTTTTTGATTATACTGTAATTTCCAATGCCCACCGCTTGATATCCAACTCCATTTTCTGGTCCATACGGCAACAAAACAATGGTAGTGGAGACGAAGGGACCACAGTGTAGCTATTGCCTCAACAGCAATGGCATTGCCCACAAATGTAGCCTTGGGCCACCATTTCGTTCCTCATCAATGATCATTGAGAATATAGATAATTACTCCGTATGAAACGAAATTTGGTGTCAAATATAATTTTTAAAAGATTTTTTTTTTTAAATAGCAGTAGTTGACCTTGTATTGATTGAGTTTATTAAAACTCAGATTCTCAATCACAAATAATTGATAATTACAAAAATAACATATACTACATGTTAAAAGACAATTAACATAATAGAGATTAAAAAAAAAGGAGAAATATTAAGGTTTTTATAATTGATTTTTTTCCCTAAACTTATAAAATCTTAGATAATATTTATATACTAAATAAGAAGGATAAAAATTTGTTCTGTTTACACAAAATAAACCTGTCGGACATCACCCCTAATCATATAATAAATATAATAAAAAAACTTAGTCAAGTACTCCCAATGGTGCTGCTATCTTCAAGTAGGAGCCCGACTATAAAAGTGGCTCTCTAATCCTAATGATAAGGTGATCACATGAAATACAAAGTCAGTGATGATTATGCATCTGATATTGAAAGTTAATTATGCCTAAACTATTAACATAAATTGGAAATAATAAACTCCAAAATTTAGTTAAAAATCATAAGCAATCAACTTAATTGAACGTCTTTACTAATTGGAAAATCTATTTTTCTTTTAATTTTCTGGATCTTTATGCACAAGTTGCCATAACATATCGGGTGGATGCAGGTTTAAGTAGGAACAGTAGTTTGTTTGTTGTGTTGGTGGTGTGTGCTCGGTGCTGTGTCCTGTGGCACAGACCAATTATTCTACAGACTTGTGATTGTATTTGTGTGGGATCTTCCGCAGATCGATCGAGACGCCATAGACCATACATAGTGATGGATATGGATTTTGTTTTATTGTTTTTTTACTTTTTAGCGGGGGAATGCAAATGAAAAACCAATTTTGGGATCTAAATGAGGTTGCCCTTACTATACTTTTTTACTTTTTTCGGCTTTTTGGCTAACAACATCAACATCAAGGTTGCCCTTACTCTATTTATCTACCTAATCTTGTTTCATGTCTATTTTAAAGCAATTTTTAACCCACTCAAGTGTTTTTTTTAATTTACTTTCGGACATCTAATTAAATGGTTAAAACTATATGGTAGTACTATGGGATTTCTGTTTCGACTTCTATGCACAATGTCCAAGACAAAAAAAAAAGTATTTTTAAATTCAAAAAAAAAATTATTTACTCTAGATTGACTAATTGAGAAACATTAAATTGGATGGTGTACGTGGCATCCGTCTTGTTGAAAGTTGAAAACTCCTTGCCTACCTATTATTTGTACACTTCGACCAAAAAAAAAACCTATTATTTGTACAAAATGTTCAAAGAAATAAAACTGAAAATTATCTTATGACAATTATTACGTATTCTACTTCCGAAATATTTGTGATTGTATATATTCAACTTTGGTCCCAAATTTTCAAGCCAAATATCTAATTCTGATAAAATCACAATTATTGTCACACTTTGGAATCGGATAAAATCACTTAGTATCAAATTATTGTTTTTTTACTATTGAAAATATGTTTAATGTTGATAGCAGCAAGCCAGCAACATACTTGCATATATTCATGTAGATATATATCGTCCCACTCAGCTGGTTTTGCATGCCTTCATTAATGTACAAAATAGTGCATATCAGCATATATAATATAGGGGAGCGCTCCGGTACAATAGATATTAGGGTGCAATGTGTGGTTAAATATGGTGTGTTGGATCACCCACAATCAACGATTCATAATTAAGTAGGAAAAGTAGAAAAATAGGGGGGAATTTATAGGAGTAGTCCACGTTGAAATAAAATAGGAAGGTTGCTGAAATTTAGGAAAGGGGAATAAGAAATAATTTGAAAATCAAAATCAGAATCATAGAAAATCTAATTTTTTTAGAAGAAAAAAACCCACGTTTTTTATATATGGCAGTTGCATGATTTTAGGGATTGATAATACTGAGAAAATATTTATAAAAAAACGAATTTACAAATACAAAATTTACGCAGTATAATTGAAAATCTATTAGTCGACATTTGAATAACTCAATATGGTTGTTTGAAAAATTATAGAATCTTAGAATATTTATATTGGAGGTTTGAATAACTCAATTTGATTGTTTGAATAACTAAATCTGACTGTTTGAATAATTACAAAATCATAAAACATTTATAGTCGAGGTTTTTTTAGAAATATTAAATACTCGAATTTACAAATACAAAACATCTGCAGAATAATTGAAAATCTATTAGTCGACGTTTGAATAACTCAATATGATTGTTTGAATAAGTATAGAATCGTAGAATATTTATAACGTAAAATATATATAGTCGGGGTTTGAATAACTCAATTTGATTATTTGAATAACTCAATTTGATTGTTTGAATAATTATAGGATTGAACATGTTTTAACGTTTGCATTATTTAGGTTGAATAAGTATTCGTCTTATCGTGAAAATCAATTCGATGTAGTTTGAATAATTACATATTAAAATTGTTGGATATGACAAAAATATGAATCTTATATATGTAATACATTGTTGAAAAAGTGTATGTCTGACCTTGAATAATTATGTTTCATATTATGAATAATATAGCGGGAATTGGATTGTACGTAAGCTAGAGATACTACTATCAATGTTTGAATAACCAGTTTTGAATAGTTGAAAAAGTGACATTCATAGAATGAATAATATGACGTCAATTAAATTAATAACGAATTATTCAAATAAGATCGACGAAAGGATCGAATAAGGTATCTGTATATGATGAATAATAGGCGAAAGTGTTTACAATTAGTGAACATAAGAAAGCGATAGTTGAATAAGCATCTACTTATTTGAATGTACACTAATATAAAAAAAAATATTTGTCTTCAAACTTCAACCAATTACACATTTTCACCATTCTTGAATACCCCATTGCAGAAGGCGCATATGTGGATAACAAATCTCGCATAACAAGACACGACATTAATCTTGAATAACTGCAAAACATAACACAAGTCTATGAATAACAAAATACGCATATATGAATAACAAATCACGTATATTTGAAAAACAAATCACTCCACATATGGGCATAACAAAAACAATATGAAAAACTAAATGAAGTAGTTGAAAAACAACATTGTACATACTGAATTTTTAAAGATGATCATGTATTGATAATTTGATATGAGTTAGTGTACTATTGAATAACAAATACAATTCTTCTGAAAAACAATTGTTAATATGGTGAAAAATCTATGGTCCTTTGTATAAAATCATATTATGAATAATCATTACATTATTTATGAAAAACAAGGATGTATACTCTGAAAAATAATGTGTACACACAATAGAATAACTCATTACAATGAATTGAATAATACTAATGTTTTCTGATTCGAACAACAACTTTTTTTTCTCTTGAACAACATAATACATACTTTTGAACAATAATGTTATTTTAAATAAAAAAAACCAGACCTTTTTACTGCTTGTGTTTTTTGTCTTTCTTCACCTTGGGAGACCTCGCCATTTAATCTATTCATTGCAAAAAAAAATCATACATCAACGAACACACCAATTTCGGGGGATTGCATATCTTAAATATGTTCAATTTCTGGCCTAACAAAGTGAAAATCTGATTTAACCTATTCAATATAGTCTACCCAACAAAAACCGCAAATGCAAACCAATTCTATCGCCTACTAAAACCTAGCTTCTACTTTCTTCAATCTTAACCTAATAATGCAAATTTCTGATAGAATTGACTCAGTTTTTTCGATAAATCTACTCGTATTTGAATTTTCACTTACCAATTTAGTGAAAGTCAATGATGGTTGTTTTCGTTTTCACCGACGTCCTTCAACGATTCAGGAGAGTTCGTCATCTTCATCTAAAACAAACAAAAATTCGAATCAGTCAAAAAACCGACCTTAAAAATCCAAAAAAGCACTCAACATCATGAAGATTATCGACTAATTACGAACTACAAAATCAAGATTGAATACTTACCGAATTTTGAGAAGATCTCGAGAAGAAATGGTTGGAAGTTCTAGTCGATCCAAATCGCCGGAGGTTAGAGAAGAGAGTAAATCAGTTTACAAAATGATAGAGAATGGGGTTTTGAATTATGGATAATTTTTAATGATGGAGAAAATCAAGGGATATTGCCAAAATTAAAAGATTTGTGAAATATTTCTATCGAGATATTAATTAATTAGGTGTATCACACCCATACAATCTATTTACACCCCATTTTTTTTAATCCTCACCATTCATTCATTTAAATCTAACGATGGGAGGTTAACCACATGATGTACTCTAAGAGGCTATTTCACTAGAGCACTATTCTATAATATAATATAATATAATATACATCTCTTGCAAGATGAAGACCTACATTTTATTAGAAAATCTGACAAACAATGTACAGCATCAACATTTTAAACATACACTCTACTTTAACAGCTACACGATACTATGATTCTGGCCCAAAGACAGCATGGGGCGACTGCTTAGGGAGTCAGGGTCCATTGTCTAAGAGGCCCATTCTAATTTGGATATAAATTGTTGGATCGTGACGCGTTATTAACAATACAGGGAACTAGTAAGGTTCCCTGGGCAGCGGAAATAAACAGTAAGAACACAGAATTTATAGAGGAAACCTTATGTCCGACCAACAAGTCGTAGAAAGAAAAACCTCTACCCCTGAGACTCCTTCTCAGAGGATTTTCAATAGAATACTTTTATTAAGTTTCAACGATTACAATGCAAGTCTAGTAACTAAGGCACCCACCAAAGTTCCCTTGGTAACCACGACACCAACCGAAGTTCAACCAACTAGACTTCTACAACCTAAGCGTAAACCTAAATCGAAAGTAAACTACTGACTTACTTGTGGATTCTTCACCGGAAAAAGTCACACACTCATTCACTTGAAAAGCTCTCTTCTCAAGTTCTTCGTCTTCAACCACACCTTTTAACCCTAGCTAACCCTAGCTATTTATAAGATAAGTCAAGTCTGATCTCACACGTAATTCTTGCCTAATTACACTGATATTCCACTTAACAAATCCCACACAATAAGGAAAAAGATTGTTTGTGATTTCGGATCCTCAACCATGTCGATTCTTCCCAAAACCGAATGATCTCGGATTTCCCAAGATAAGATCGTGTGAAGATTGATCTTATCCTCTCTTTTATCTCCTTAAGCAACCGCCTACAACTGTAGAATCTTCGTAAAAGATCGCTCGCAGAAGATATGGTAACTTGCCATTTATAGAAAGTCGCGTTCGTTCTCAGACGCGCTTCCTAAATCTGTCACTCGTTCCCTCCATCGTTCCTCACGATGTTCCTTCACTCGTGACCATGTACCTGTTTTCCTGAAACACTTACATGTAGAAGCAAGTTATATTAACTAAGTTTGTTATCATCAAAATTAAGAGAAACCATGGAACAACCATTGTTCCAACAATTTCCCCCTTTTTGATGATGACAAACCTATACAAAAATGCATGTCTAGAAACCAATAGAAATATAGATCAGAAGAAAAAAAAAATTAAATTCATGTATGGTTTCCCCTTAACAAATGCACTGTTGTTCCTACTCATCAGAGGTAACAACATATTCCCCCCAGCCAAAGTCCCCTCTGTATTTCCTGGATAGAACGCATCTCTGCATTTTTTTAACTTCCCCCTTTTGACATCATCAAAAGGTCAACAATCATCAAGCAAAAACATAGAGCAAATGAACAAATTCAATTGAAACTTAAACCATTCATAAGCAAAAGATAGTCATTATTATAGATAATTGTCGCAGGGATCACAGCCTAGAGAAAACAAAAAAACATAAAAGTCTTAACATCCAAGAAAAGAGAAAATTTTAAACTGGGGATTGATGGGCTAAGGAACAAGAGAGGGTCCACATCATGGTTTGGAGGAGGTGGAATCAGCAGCAACAGTGTCAGTGTCTCTCTTAGCCAGGTACCCAATGATGGTACTCAGCTGAGAGGAAATCTTTTGAAGCTCTGTCAACATCTGGGCATTAACACCTTCACTCAACGAAGAACTCCCAACATCCTTCTGGGCAGTCTTCTTTGCAGCTGTTCCCTTTGAATCACCCTGGAAGTTCATCCTCGAGATATTGCGCATCTCCAGGGGTAATCCAAAGAACTCCTCTTTCCAAGGTTGGTAAGCCTTCTGTTCCTTCAGTATGGCCTTCACAAAGCGAGGATAAGGTATGCTATGCTTCTTCCCAGTACACTTAGCCATTTGCCTCATCATAATCTCCGGAAGACTGATACGTTCCTTCCTTAGAAACTTGTCCAGCAGAATCATATCATTGATAGTGAGCGTAGTCCTCTTCTCCATCCTTGCAACAATAACCTTGATGAGAAATTGATGTGCGATTCTTGCAGTGTAGCTCAAGTCGTTGGTTAAGTAAGGACCAGAAGCAGGAACTTTGCCCATGACCCGCTTAATTAACTGAGCTTTGTTCCTTGGCCAGTTACTCGACGTATGAACATCCTCGTATCCTTCAGCAGGCACCTTCAGAATTATGGAAACAGATCCCAAAGAGAAAGAGATTTCCATCTCACCCACAGTAGCAAAACCCATCGGATCAATAGAGAGATTGGCTAGTTGATAGGAACCAAAATATTGGGAAAGAAGGGACACATCTACCTTGACTCCAGAGTCACAGATTTTCTCCCATCCCTGAAACTTGAGAAGTTCCCAGAACTCCTCCAAGTCATGGCTTTTCAGGAATTCTTCGTCGATCACCAGAGGAGCGACAACCTTCTTTGAACGGTTCTTCTTGGAACGGGCCACTGGTTCCATTGGCAGTTTGCCTTGCGCCTTTGCAGACTTAAGGTCCTTTTCCACTTCTTCTTCCAACTCCGCCTCTTCGTCATCTCCTTCACCAGAAGAGTCGTGCTTTTCTTCTTCCTCAACCTCATCAGAACCCGAGCCAACCTCTTCTTCATCTTCCTCTGGATCTTCTTCTTCTTCAGAGGATTCTTGAGCCACATGTTCCTTTGGAACGGTGGAGCGAAGGACGTACTTGGATCCAGAAGGAGCAACCTTCGGCTTTTTGGTGGCGGGGGAAGGGGTTCATTCCGAGTCAGAGATGTGAAAAATCTGAGACGGCAGGGGAGGAACACTCTTTTTCGCCTTTCGCTTGCCACGGCTCGTTAGCTTCACCCATCCTGGTCGCTCACTTATCGGCACAAAAGCCACCTTTTCTGGGTCATCGGTGGTGTCCTTTGGAGGCGAGTTCACCTCTTCCTTCTCCATTGCATCCTTGCTCTCCTGGGCATCCCCTGTTTCAGCAGCCATATCGGAGGGGTTTTCCGAGGGAACCACAGAGTGATCCTGCTCAGATTTGTCACCCTCAGTGTCCTTTGCCGATGAGACCATATCGGCAGTGGCCACACCAGTGTCGGAAACAGCGTCGAATCTGGTTTCGAGTTTGGAAATTGGGGTGGGAGAGGAAAGTTTGGCCTTTTTTAGGGTTTTAAGTTGGGCTTGAATAGTAGCGATCTCAGCAGCATCGAGACCCTCAAAGTTTAGGATTGGAGTGTTTGAGGAGGAAGCCATGGTTGCAGAGGAGAGGAAAGATCGAAGCTTTGAGGAAGATTTAGGGTTTGAGAGAGAGAGACAAAGATGCGGTAAAAAAAATGACCGAGATAAGAGTTTATAAAGCACACCTCTTTCCTTCTTGATAAAGATCATCATCTTTCCCAAAGATCTTCTATCCAAATCTTAACGGCTAAGAGTTGTCATAATGATGAATTTTCACCGCCATTAAGTCTCGTCTGCGCAGACGTCCTATCGTTCCCTGCAGAATTATTGTGCAACGGCTGGATTTTTCAAATGAGCAGTCACAACGGCTATAACTCAACTGCATTGCCTCTGTGATTGACGTCTGTTCTTTTGCATAAAAATCTTCAAATGTAATCAAAGACGTTTCTTTAATGTGACAACATTCTCAACCACTAGTTCCATACCTCGTTACCATGAGTGGATCAAAAGGCTATGTTTGAACAGACAAGGGACGAGAGACGTTCCATTCAAACTTTTTGTAGGCTGGAAACATTTTAGACATCCACACAATTATTCCCCGTTTTAAAGGTAATCAAAAGAGGTTCATAGGGAACGTTTGTGTGGACCAGGCTAAGGGACAGTCTTATAACCAACTATCATTTCGGCTTGAAGTGAGGGATAAAATAGATCAAGTTGGTTATTTTGGGCCAAAAAGAAATCTTGGATGTAAGCAACTATAGTTTCAGTTCCTTTTAGCATGCAAAAGTTTTAACAATTTCTAATATATACAACATCTATGCATAGAGGAAAGATATAGGCCATTAGAAAACTTGTCAAATGATATGTAGTTACCTGAGATGTTACCATTTTAGTCAAGGATTGAGGGATAAAGGACCAGGACTTGTTTAATCCAAGGAAATCATTCCTACCAACATCCTCAGATGTTCATAGGGTTTTCTGTCCAAAGCCTTGGTGAAAATATTTGCCACTTGATTTTCAATCCTACAATGATCCATCTTGATAAAACCTTTTTCAACATTATCTCTTAAGAAATGATGTCGAATATCTATATGTTTGGTTCTAGAATGATGCACATTATTTTTGGAGATATTGATGGCACTTGTATTATCACATAAGATAGGAATAGTTCCAAGAGACATACCAAAATCCACCAGTTGCTGTTTTAGCCACAATACCTGGGAACAACAGGCAGCTGCTGCGACATATTCCGCTTCAGCCGTTGAAAGAGCAACCGAGTTTTGTTTCTTCGAACCCCAAGACACCAAGCAAGGACCAAGGAATTGGGCCATCCCTGATGTGCTCTTCCTATCCACCAAGTGACCTGCAAAATCTGCATCCGAGAATCCGACAAGTTGGAACGAGTTGTGTCTTGGATACCATAGACATAACCCATCGTTCCCTTTCAAGTAGCGCAGGATTCTCTTCACTTCTTTCAGATGTGTTTCTTTAGGACTGGCTTGAAATCTAGCACAGAGACACACATTGAACATAATATCTGGCCGACTGGCCGTTAGGTACAATAGGGAACCAATCATCCCACGGTACATCGTTTGATCAACATCAACACCATTAAGATCAACATCAAGACGAGTATTAGGAGAAATAGGGGTATCAAAACTTTTTGTAGAATCCATACCATACTTCTTCAATAGTTCCTTGATGTACTTTTGTTGATGTACCTTTGTTCCCTCATCAGTTTGTACCACTTGTAGTCCAAGAAAGAAAGTGAGCTCTCCGGTTATGCTCATCTCAAACTCACTGCTCATAAGATTCTTGAAGCTTTCTACAAGTTTGGGGTTAGTAGAACCAAATATAATATCATCAACATAAACTTGAACTACTAAAACCTCATCGGCTTGTTCCCTTAGGAACAATGTCTTGTTGATCACACCGCGTCTGTATCCATTGGCTAATAGAAACTGAGCGAATCTATCATACCAAGCACGAGGAGCCTGTTTAAGGCCGTAAAGAGCCTTGTCCAACACGTAGACATGGTCAGGGTGATCAACATCTTCAAATCCTGGAGGTTGTAGTACATAGACCTCCTCTTGTAGGTAACCATTCAGGAATGTTGTCTTCACGTCCATTTGATACAACTTGAATCCCTTGTGAGCAGCATAGGCGACTAGAAGATGGATGGCTTCTATTCTTGCAACAGGAGCGTACGTTTCATCATAGTCAATCCCTTCTTGTTTATTGTACCCTTTTGCTACAAGTCTCGCCTTGTTCCTTGTGACAGCTCCGGTGTCATCAAGTTTATTCCTGAAAACCCACTTTGTTCCTATAGCCATCTTGTGCTTTGGCTTGGGAACTAGTCTCCATACTTTATTCCTCTCAAACTGGTGTAGTTTCTCTTACATAGCAACTATCCAGTCAGAGTCTTTTAATGCTTCCTTCACATTCTTTGGCTCTGCAAGAGAGATAAACGCATTGAAAGCACAAAAATTCTTAATAGAGGAACGAGTAAGCACACCTTTATTGTATGGAGTGATGATGTTATCAACAGGATGATCCCTCTTTTGATGATAGTTTCTGATTTCAATCTGAGTGGGGTCTATTCTTGACTCCTCTTGTTCCTGTTGGCTTGTCGTTCCATGTGATGTTCCTTCTCCATGATCTTCCCCAATGTCTTCATTTTGTGAAGTATCATCTTCTGGAACCAATGCACTTTCTGTGTCATCTCCATCCAAGTCAGGACTAGGAGGCATAACATTGTCATTTGGAACTTGTGCACTTGAATCTGGATCGACTTCATCATCTGAATCTGAATTTAGAACCTTTAGTACATCCTCGTTACTGGACAGGTTCCCTCCATTTTTGGACTCGTCAAAGACAACATGAATGCTTTCTTTGAACTTCTTAGTCCTTTTATTGAACACCTTGTAAGCCTTACTGTTGGATGCGTATCCCAGAAAGATGCCTTCATCACTCCTTGGATCAAACTTGCCTAGCTCGTCTTTTCCATTGTTGTGAATGAAGCACCTGCATCCAAAGACTTTCAAGTGGGAAATATTTGGCTTTCTGCCCTTGATTAGTTCATATGGAGTTTTTGAAAAGTTGGAACGTATGGTGACTCGATAATGATGTAGCAAGCAGTACCGACTGCCTCAGCCCAAAAGGACCGAGGCAAGTTACTTGCCAACATCATAGTACGAGCCATGTTTTGAAGTGTTCCATTCTTTCTTTCCGCAACGCCGTTTTGTTGAGGAGTCATTGGCGCAGAGAAGTTCTAAAACACTCCATGTTCATCACAATAGCTATGAAACATGGAATTCTTGAACTCTGTTCCGTTGTCAGATATGATAGCTTTCAGTTTTTGTTCTGTTGATGCTTCTACTTTCTTGATCCAGCTTTTGAATGCCATGAACGTCTCGTCTTTGGAACCTAGAAAGAGAGTCCATGTATATCTAGTAAAATCATCAACAATAACAAAAATGTACCTGCTACCGCCACGACTTCTCACCCACATGAGACCGCACAAATCCATGTGTACCATGTCAAGAGGATGAGAGGTGCTAACTGACAACTTTGGCTGAAAGGATGACTTGCTTTGTTTTCCTTTCACACACTCTTCACATAGGCTTTCCTTTTCCAGCAAGAACCTTGGGTAGTCCTATCACCAGATTTTGTGAGTAGAGTTTGTGGATTCCTCGATGATTAGCATGACCAAACCTCCTATGCCAGAGATCAGTCTTGTCGGCTATTATAACAAAGTAGAGTTCTTCTTGTGGTTGGAAACTTGAGTCAACAAAATACACATTGCTGCGCCTCTTTCCTTTCAGGACACAAGATTTAATTTTATGTTCTTGATCATACAACCATCTGAGATAAAGGATACCTCGTTTTTCCCTTGGTCACAAAGCTGAGCAATACTCAACAAGTTGTAACTAAGACCTTTCACCAAGCTTACGTCTCTAACACTGATCTTATCATTTAGCTTGACTTCACATGTTCCAATGATTTCTCCTTGATTGTTGTTGCCAAAGGAAATGTTTCCTCCAACATTGTTTTGAAGTGAGGACAGAATACTCTTGTTCCCTGTCATGTGACATGAACACCCGCTGTCAAGGACCCAGCGGACGTTCCCCCTCACTTCTACCTGCAAGAAAGAAATCACGTTTTAATGACCCAGGCCTGCTTAGCCTTCCCGGGTCGGTTAGCATAGCTCACAGAATGATAAATTTGAGATTGCATTAAAGTAGCTTTCTGTGAACTCTTGGAACTAGAAGCAATATTTGAGGGATTAACATGATTTTTCCCTTTTTCATTTTTAGAATCTTGCTTCTTTTGTGGTTTTGGGGCCTGTTTCTTCCTTTTCTGATGAGATTTATCATACCCTTGATTTTTCTTACTAGACCACTGTTTCTTGTTGTTTCTTGTATTCTGGTTTTGAGCCCTTTTGTTTGACATTTCTAGTCTAACCTTATAGTCTTTTTGAACATGAGATCCCCCACCACAGTGATAGCACACCCTATAGTATTCACCAAGATAGCGTTTAGGATGTGGTTTCTGGAGGGTTCGTTCCTTTGCTCGTTCCTTGGAAGGAACTCTATGCTGGTTCCCTTGAGACTATTTTAGGTATATTTTATGAGCCGTTTTTCCATAATACCATTCAGAGTTATTATGCAGATTACTTTCAAGAATTTTGACTCTACTTTCTAGATGAATTACCTTATCTCTAGCGGATTGTAGTTCCCTAGCTTTTCTTTCCATTTTCTCTTCAAAGGTAAGATCATCCGGAGGATATTCAGATTTTTTTTACCATAACCAATACCAGACCTAGCAGGACTAAACTCAATCTGAGTTCGTTTACTTAGTTCATGCTCTAATTCTTCCCTTTTGAGTTTGTGAACAAGTAAATATGACCTAAGTTTGTTATTGGTTTCAGTTAGAGTCTTAATATCTTTCTTTAAATCTTCACATTTTGAACAAGGAACAACAGAAGTAACAGTAGTTTCTGATAATTTTTCTTCAAGATTTAGACATCTCTCATCAGAAGCTTCTATTTCATCTTGCATCTTTAAGTTATCTTCAAACAACTTTTTAACAAGGATAACAACATCAGATTGTTTAGCATTCTCTATACTAGAAAGAAATTGTTCAGGAGTTACCTCTTGATCAACATCTTCAGTCTTCAGAGCCATGGCACAGATCTTTGAATCAGATTCATCATCTGAGTCAAGATCCCAAGCAGTGATGTAGGCCTTCTTCTTCTCGTTCCTAGTGTCGTTACCTTTGGGACAACTCTTTGCATAGTGACCCTTTTCCTGACAGTTGAAGTAGGTAACGTCCTTGAGTTCCTTCTTCTCAAAGTTGACTCTTTCCTTCATGGCACCTTGCTTCTTGCCTCTCCTATAGAAAGATCTCATTGCTTTGGTTATGAGAGCAACGTCAGAATCTTTTTCTAGCTCGTCGTCATTTCCTGCAGTGATGTTTTCAATGTCCTTCTCCACTTTAAGAGCAATTCCCTTGCTAGAGCTTGAAGCACCACTGTTATTTTTCTCATATCGTTCATAGTCAGTCAGTTTTCCAAAGATCTCATGAAGTTTGCAAGTCTTTGTTATTGGATTCTCCTTGAGAAGTCCTCTTGTAACCACGTACGTGGGACCTAAGCCATCAACAATTGCAGAAACTTTCTCAGCATGTTTGATAGAGTCCCCAATTCCAAGATGATTAATGCGATTGACCAAGCCTTCAAACCGAGATTGGTATGTGGCAATGGTTTCTCCATCTATCATCCTAAAATTGTAGAACTCCTTCTTGGCGTCCTTCTGATGGCTCTCTTTCAGATCAACGCTCCCAATGCGCATTTGCTCAATGGCTTCCCATGCTTCTTTGGCAGTCTCACAGTTGACTACTCTTAGGAGATCTTTAGCACCCAAGGCATTGTTTAGTAGCATTTGTGCCTTGTAGTTCTTCTTCATTCCTGTCCATTCAGTTTGGCCCCATTCTGTCTTTTGGTTCTTCTTTGCTTCAGGAACGACATAGTCTCCATCCTCAATAATTGACCAAGCTTGGTAGTCATTGCTTTTGAGCCATGTGGCAAAGAGCTTCTTCCAGTGGTCATATTCTCCAGGAACAAGCAATGGAGGCTTGTTGTTTCCGATTCCTACGTTGTGAGTGTTGTTTGAAGTCATTCTGTATTCTTGCACTAACACACAATCTAGAGCAAACCTGCTCTGATACCAATTGTTGGATTGTGACGCGTTAGTAACAATACAGGGAACTAGTAAGGTTCCCTAGGCAGCGGAAATAAACAGTAAGAACACATAATTTATAGAGTAAACCTTCTGTCTGACCAACAAGTCGTAGAAAGAAAAACCTCTACCCCTGAGACTCCTTCTCAGAGGATTTTCAATAGAATACTTTTATTAAGTTTCAACGATTACAAGGCAAGTCTAGTAACTAAGGCACCCACCAAAGTTCCCTTGGTAACCACGGCACCGACCGAAATTCAACCAACTAGACTTCTACAACCCTAAGCGTAAACCTAAATCGAAAGTAAACTACTGACTTACTTGTGGATTCTTCACCGGAAAAAGTCACACACTCATTCACTTGAAAAGCTCTCTTCTCAAGTTCTTTGTCTTCAACCACACCTTTTAACCCTAGCTAACCCTAGCTATTTATAAGATAAGTCAAGTCTGATCTCACACATAATTCTTGCCTAATTACGCTGATATTCCACTTAATAAATCCCACACAATAAGGAAAAAGATTGTTTGTGATTTCGGATCCTCAACCATGTCGATTCTTCCCAAAACCAAATGATCTCGGATTTCCCAAGATAAGATCGTGTGAAGATTGTTATTATCCTCTCTTTTATCTCCTTAAGCAACCTCCTACAGCTGTAGAATCTTTGTAGAAGATCGCTCGCAGAAGATATGGTAACTTGCCATTTATAGAAAGTCGCGTTCCTTCTCAGACGCGCTTCCTAAATATGTCACTCGTTCCCTCCATCGTTCCTCACGATGTTCCTTCACTCGTGACCATGTACTTGTTTTCCTGAAACACTTAGATGTAGAAGCAAGTTATATTAACTAAGTTTGTTATCATCAAAACTAAGAGAAACCATGGAACAACCATTGTTCCAACATAAATAGTAACTAGAGCTGTCAAAAGCTGACCCGACCCGCAAACCCGACCCGACCCACCTGAAAATTTTAGGGTCAAGACCCGAACATTTGAACCTGAAAACCGAAGTGAACCGAAACCCGATAGACCCGCAACCCGTTGGGTTGACCGATTTAGTATATTTATAAAAATTTATAAAATTTATTTTAAAAAAAAGGGATTTTCCTTTTGGTGCCCTTGAGGTTTCGACTTTTCCTCTTGGTGCCCAAAAAAAATTCTAATTCCTTTTGGTGCCCTTCTAATTTTAAAAAAGTTCTTTCCATAGGCTAAACTACACCCTAAGGCAAATTCCATCCATTTCACTATATTTCCGTTAACAATTTCCATTAACCTTCCTAATTACCTTATGACTTTTCACATGTGACTCTCTCTGGATACTAACAGCGAACGAACAGGGGCACCTTGCAGACGACTTCGGCGAGGAAATATCCGGTGAGATCGTGTTACAGGGTATCTAAGTAAGGGAAGAACCACCCCTAAAAGCTAGCCAATAGGGGTGGGGAACCCCCCACTTATATACCACAAATTGGAGCTCATGACTTTCCAATGTGGGAATTCCCCCCATAAGGAATTTCCTGCAATAGATCGGGCCCATCAGACAACGTCGGTGAAGTCGGATGGTTCCGGCGACACAAGGACGACAAGGAAGGTAGAGTTATCGGAATCTAAGGCGACGACAAGACGGAGATCCTTTCGATTAGCTAGGGTTCTTGTAGAAATTCATTGACCTGAAAATCAATGATCTGTTGCAAAATTGATCCTGTTGCCGGCAAGGTTCAGCATTCACTGAATGATTCTTGGAAAATTGAAAGGGGGAAATCAGAAGACGAAGGCCAAAACAACAACGACATGGTATATCTCTCATGGCAGAGATTGATTTGCTCTTCATCCAGATTATTACTAATGAATTATCTAGCATAATTTTCCCTCAAAAGATAAATGTAGATTCGGATGAATATTGTGCCAAATCTTAATTATGTCAAAATTGCAGTATTGAATATTATTTTAGAAGAGATTGATGTTATTGGCTGAGATTGTCTAACAGAAGCATATCTTTCAACCTTATGTCATTGAGAAGTACCTTTAAAATTACAATTGAATGTTTCATGCCTTTTTCCCTTCTATATGGTATGTTTATCTTGTTGAAATAGTTGTATTTCAATTTTACTTCATAGTCACTAGAAATTGACAGATCTAAAGCCTTGAACTAAAACGAATTGATGCCTTGCCGGCCCTAGCGTCCTTGTCGTCGGCTTGGATTCGCCGACAGCATCGGATAACTCTCCTTCCTCGTCGCCCTTGTGTCGCCAGAACCGTCCGACTTCACTGGCGTTGTCTGATGGCCCCGACCTCACCGGATATCACCTCGCCGAAGTCGTCTGCAAGTCGCCTATGTTTGTCCGCTGTTAGTATCCAAAGAGAGTCACATGAAAATGTGAAAAGTCAGAGAAGTTAATTATAAAGGTTTAAAAAATATGTTTCTACCAAAAAACGTTTTAAAAAATATGTAGGAATTTTTTTATATAAAAATTGTTAACGGAAATATAGTGAAATGGATGGAATTTGCCTTAGGGTGTAGTTTAGGGTATGGAAAGGACTTTTTTTAAACTAGAAGGGCACCAAAAGGAATTTGAATTTTTTTTGGGCACCAAGAGGAAAAGTTGAAACCTCGAGGGCACCAAAAGGAAAATCCTTAAAAAATATAATATATTTTATTATTAAAATACATAAAAAATTGTGACACCCTTATACCCTATGACGTATGCTTAGTAATAACTTATTTCTTATATAAACAGATAATTCACATATAGCAAATATCCACATAAGCACAAAGCAAAAAGTAACAACCATAAAAGGCTGCACACACACATCTATATCGTTACTTCTCATACTAAAACATCTATTACTCTAACTTCTATTACAGTCCATATGTCTATGATGCAAAAATGAGGAGGAGAAGGTTCCTTAGAGCTTCAGCTGGCAGACATGTATGAATGTGACCTCTAACGAACACACGTCAGTAAGAACTAGCTGAACCTGAAAAATTGCTTTGCGATTTACATGAGTCGCATACTCAGTGAATATAAACCATCATCAATTATTTCACACAGAGTCAAACAATTGGTCAATATACACATTCATACATATTATTTATGTCATACATGAATTTAATTATTCTGCAAATGCAAATGCTGATGTTTCCGATTCTTTATTCTGTGACATGTTCAAGCCTGAATCTGCCCCGGGTTTCCATTACCAACTCTTTTCCATTACCAACCTTTTCTTTCTTTTCTTTTTTTTCTTTTCATTACCGACTTTTAGGCATCTCAGGCCTCATTTGCTCATATACCATCTCTTAGGCATCTTAGGCCTCATGTACGTCCCGTAGGTCTCTTTTGTATACAAATTCAGGGCAAGACAGTCACATGTCCTTTTAATCTCATTGCAATATGCTATGCAATCAAGTGCATCAAGTAATCATATATCATATGCCATCTGCTAACATACTTTCTGTGTAAACAACACTGGAAATTTCAAAGCTATCACATCTATCCATATAATCCATATAGCACATATATCCATATAGCTCATATAACACATATATCCGTATGGCACATATAGAACATAGGGTTGAATCTCCGGTCTATACTCACCTGTTCAAGACTGATACTATATCTCTTCCCTTTCTCTTTGACCACGATCTATGACTTGTGCTCCTATATATATAACCCAATGCAAAAACACATTTTACTCTTAGAACTCTAACCCCAAATACAATGAAATGTCAGAATGCATTGTAACTTTTTGTGCATAATTTCAAATCCTTTAAAACTTGACAACAATAAACTATATATATATATATATAGAAGAACATTTTTCTAGTTCAAACCTTTCTAAAAAAACTTGATCAAAGGGCTCCCTAATATCATTACAAAGAGAAACCCTAAAATCACTCTGAAATTTTTTTCCGAATATAAATCCGATATCGAAAACTCCTTTTGAGAACTATAAATCGACTGATTTTCAAATCAAAACCCACTGTAGATCTAGATCTGGAAAAATCAATAAAATCCAGATAAACAATTAACTAATTAAAAACTTACCAAATCAAGCTTGTACTTCGAGATTAAAACCCGATAGAAGAGATCTTGTACCAGATCCAACAAAAACAATAAAGTCTTTCACTCTCTCTCTCTCTTTTTTTCTTTCTCTTTTATTTTCCAAACTCTTTGTTTTTTTGTTCAATTCTACGCAATTATGAACATTGAGACATACATTAAAGATATATTCAAACTAAGTCGGAAAATCCGAAGAAGTCGGCATAAACTTTTGCTAAAATTGCAGTTTTCACCCTCAAACTTTCTTTACTACAAACTTTACCCTGAAATAATTAATAATTAACTTTTTTTTTAATTTTTTTTAAAATATAATAAACTTAATTCGAAAAAAATATTACTTTTAAATACTCACTATATATCATGCCAATATGCTATGCATATACTCTTAATCTTATATGAATGCCGAATGACGTATGCATTTTGGTGGGGGATGTTACATTTCTCCCCCTCTATAAGAATTTTGTCCTCAAAATTCGCTATCTCTTCATATGAATTTTTCATCTTATTCTCAATTTCCCAAATCGTTTCCTCTATACCATAATTCTTCTAAACTACTTTAACCATCATAATTTCCCTCTATTATATAATTGTTTGATACTGTAATCTGCTATTATGATCGGTTCCTCTTTGTAGCTCAAATTTTCTACAAGTTGTACTTCTGAATCTTTTAACACATGTGATGAATCAGATCGATACCGTCGTAACATACTAACATGGAAGACATTAAGAATCTGAGCCAATTCTGAAGGTAATACTAATCTGTATGCCAAACATCAATATGCCATCCTGAATAATAAATTGCGTATCTTTACCTTGTTGAACCCATTCAATAAATTCTATCAACTTACCATCTCAGATGTGCATCTTTAATTTTGTGTCTCAGAACTGGCCGAATCTCAAGACTAGCAATCAATATTCATTTGTTTCTAACTCTAGTCTAGCATTTAGACGTCTCAAAGCAATCAAATCTGATAATGAAATCATGTGCATATTTGTCATCATACCACTAGACTTCCGACTCAAAGCATCTGCTAGAACATTGATCTTTCTTGAATGATACTCAATTGTACAATCATAATCTTTCAGTAGTTCTATCTAGCACCTCTGTCTTTTGGCTCATCAAATACTTCAAACTCTTATGATCTATAAAGATATAGAATGTTTCTCCATATAGATAATGTCGACAAATCTATAGGGAAAATACTACTACTGCCAACTCTAAATCATGTACAAGATAAGAAACTTCATGCGATCGATACTACCATGATGCATAGGTGCTTACTTTTTCATCCAACATTCAGACACATTCAAGACTCTGATATGAAGCATCAGTGTAAATACCAAATCCTCTTGTACCTGTAAGAATTCTTAGTATTACTGTTGTAATCAGACGGTGCTTTAACTATTTAAAGCTCCGTTGGCATGCAGAATTTCAATGGAATTGAGCATTCTTTCATAGCAATTTAGTAAGTGGTGCAACTACAATAGAGAATCATTTGACAAATCGTCTATAGTATCCAACCATACCAAGAAAAATGCGAACTTCTGTAACTGTAGTTGATGCTTTCTAGTTTACCATTGCTTCAACCTTCTTAGGATCAACTTGTATACCTCTTCCAGAGACTATATGTCCTAAAGATACCACATGATCCAACCGGAATTCACATTTACTCAGTTTGGCACATAACTGCTTTTCCCTCAAGACTTGTAGCACGGTAGACAAATGATTAGCATGTTCCTCTGTACTCCGTGAATACACCAATATATCATCAATCAAGATAATCACAAATCTGACTAGAAAAGATTGAAATAACTTGTTCATCGAAGCCATACATTCTATTGGTGCATTAGTCAAACAAAATAGAATTACCAGAAACTCATAATGCCCATATCGAGTTCTGAATGTTGTCTTGATAATGTCATCTTTAGCTATCTTTAACTGATGATATCTTGATCGAATGTCTATCTTCGAAAATACCTTTGCACACTGAAGTTGATCAAATACAACATCTATTCTTGGCAATGGATATTTGTACTTCACTGTCACCTGATTTAACTTTCTATAATCTATGCAAAGTCATAAGATACACTAGCCCTAATGAATACTTTGTCCAACAAATCCTGTAACTGTTTCTTCAGTTCCTGTTACTCTAGAAGAGCCATCCGATATGGAGGAATCGAAATCGGTGCAGTACTTGACATTAATTTTATAGTAAACTCTATCTCTCTATCAGTTGGCAATCTTGGAAGATCTTTTGGAAACACATCTAGAAAATCTCTAACAACTGAATATCTCCAACCTCATCACATTCAATTGTACGGTCTATAGCATGGGCTACATATGCCTCATATCACTATTTGATCATGCAAGAAGCGCTATTGCAGATATTAAGCAAATGAGTAGCATTTCTCTATTACCATAGAAAATCACTCTAGATTTCTCAGGCGAGTCTATCACTACTTATTTGGTATAACAATCCACTTTACCATGGTGTCTTGACACTCATTCTATACTCAATATAACATCAAACTCATACAGGAATACCAAGATCGGATCAGCTGATAACTCTATTGTATCCACTCGTATTATACAATCTTGATATACTATGCATACCCTTACCATTTCCTCTGTACTTCCTTTTCTTATGGTTCATGTGTATGAAATGAATGCTCATGTAGTGTTGTATGAGATGCTCTTATAGACTGATTGACACGGTTGAACCTTCTCTCCTTTATGCATCATGCTCATGAATGAAATTCTAATGTCAATTACATATGCTTAAGAATGAAAGCCCTTAAAGAATCATATCCATGCTCTGATACCAAAAACTAACTGTGACACCCTTATACACTATGACGTATGCTTAGTAATAACTTATTTCTTATATAAACAGATAATTCACATATAGCAACTATCCACATAAGCACAAAGCAAAAAGTAACAATCATAAAAGGTTGCACACACACATCTATATCGTTACTTCTCATACTAAAACATATATTACTCTAACATCTATTACAACCCATATGTCTATGATGCAAAAATGAGGAGGAGAAGGTTCCTTAGAGCTTCAGCCGGCCGACCTGTATGAATGTAACCTCTTACGGACACACGTCAATAAGAACTAGGTGAACCTGAAAATTTGTTTTGCGATTTACATGAGTCGCATACTCAGTGAATATAAACCATCATCAATTATTTCACACAGAGTTAAACAATTGGTCAATATACACATTCATACATATTATTTATGTCATACATGAATTTAATTACTATGCAAATGCAAATGTTGATGTTTCCGATTCTTTATTCAGTGAACTGTTCAAGCTTGAATCTGCCCCGGGTTTCCATTACCGACTCTTTTCCATTACCAACCTTTTCTTTTTTTCTTTTTTTTCTTTCCATTACCGACTTTTAGGCATCTCAGACCTCATTTGCTCATACATCTCTTAGGCATCTTAGGCCTCATGTACGACCCGTAGGTCTCTTTTGTATACAAATTCATGGCAAGACAGTCACAAGTCCTTTTAATCTTATTGCAATATGCTATGCAATCAAGTGCATCAAGTAATCATATATCATATGTCATCTGCTAACATACTTTCTGTGCAAACAACACTGGAAATTTCAGAGCTATCACATCTATCCATATAATCCATATAGCACATATATCCATATAGCTCATATAGCACATATATCCATAAAGCACATATATCCGTATGGCACATATAGAACATTTCTAATAGTAACTAATGAGTCTTATAAAATAAATGCATGTATAAATTATTTTATTTATGATAATTATGAAGGTTCATATAAAGATACGTTCATTTATATATACGAGTTTGGTTCAAATGAAACAAACTATTATCCTGAAACACACTATTATCTTGAAACGAATACACTTTTCCTAGTTTGTAGTGTACTTTTCGTACTTGTAGTGCACTAATCCTATTTCGGATTGCAATTTTCGTAATTTGTAGTGCATTTTTCGTACTTTTTGTAGTGCACTTTTTCTGGTTGCACTATTCGTATTTTGAAAAGTGCTCTATGAACTAGAAAAAGTGCATTTGTTTCACGTTTTAGGATAAAATTCGTTTTATTTGAACCACTCTTATATATACATGATGCAAACTAAAGGCCCAATAAAATAAAAGATAATTAGAAATTAAAATACGTGTTAATGTGGTAGGCAAGTAGCTTTTTATTGTTACTTTTTGTGATTGAAATTTTCGTAGTGCTACTTATTTCTTCATTTTTATCAGTACAATTTTTAATACAAAAAGCAAGAATTAGGATGCACACCTATTATGAGGTCAATCTAGATCATCCATACGGATGATTTTACAAAAATGTTTCAGGAAAGAAGCGTTGTTAGATCGTGAAGCTTCTGGTCTTGAGGAGTCTGTCTTACATGAGCCGGAGTTGTATTGAGGTCAAGGAGAACCAATGCATTTTCTGGGAAATTATATATCATGAGTCGCTAAGTAGTCTACAGCCTGATTACATTCCATGTGGCAATGGTAAATCATGAAAGAAGAAAAGAGACTTAGAAGGTTTTAACATCCAAGATAATTGTCGTTATTTCCCAAGGTACTTTCTAAATTTTTTTTAGGCTATTGATGACAACTAGATTGTCCTCTTCAATGAACAAGTTTTGAGGTTAAGATTAGCAGCCACACGAACACCCTCGAGAATGGCTAAGGCCTCGACATGGAGTATAGAGGTTTTTGGGATACTTTTCCTATTGAGAGCAAGGACCTTCCCATACGAGTCCCGCAAGATAAAGGTCGTATGAGAGGAGCCATCACGTCACTTAGATCTATCAAAGTTAGCTTTTATCTAACCTTTCTAAGGCTTAATATCCAGGAGCAGATTTTTATTCTCCTTTTAGTTTGTTGATGGTCAAGACTACATGCATGCCATTCTGCAAGGGAATTAAGAGCCATGATGTTAAGGTCATGAGAAGTATTGAGTTTAGATCTATGAAAGATGATGTTGTTCCTATGGGTTCTGGAGTGCCACTAGAGGAAGGCAAGAAGGGGAAAGTATGGGTTATTTTTTCTAGTTTGAAACATGTTGGATATAAAGTTATGATAAAAAAATGAGCTTAATGTTTCATTTAATAGTACTTTCTAATCTTTGTGTTTTGCTAATAATAAAGGGACAATTGAAGAAGAAAGGATTTGTGTCTTTATGATCTGCATTACAAAGAGAGCACTGGTTCATGACTCTAGAGAAGTGTCTTTTGACTATTGAGTCTCTCCTTTGTAGGAAGGCAATCTGCATACGCCTTTTAAAGGAAGTTTTTGATTCTCGGGGGTAGATTGGTTTTCCAATCCAATGCCCATTGGAAGTGAGAGAGTCGGTAGATTGTTGACATAAGGAAGCGGGAGAATTAACCGGGAAGCAGCTATTAGGAAAGGGTGTCCAAATGAGTTTATTGTCCATTTCAGTAAGCGGTATGCGGATTACGGAAGTTTCTCGTAATTTATCAAGAGGAAGTATATTTGAAAGCATATTTGAATTCCATGAACTATCAGGAGTGATAAAATCACAAACCTCGCGATTGATGTAGGAATGGTCAAAGAATCTAAGAAGATTTCCATCGCCTACCCAATAGTCTATCCAAAAGTTGATAGTTCTTCTGTTGCTCACAATCTAGCGAAGAACTTTGGAGAAGGTATCACGAATGCAGAGTAATCTTCCAAATTGCCATGAGTGATTATTCTTTTCATAATTGAGGATATTTTGGGAGCCATTGTATTTTTCTGTAATTCTTTTGACCCAATTATTGTTAGGCTCAATAAAGATTTTCCAAAGAAGTTTCATTTGGAGGGATATATTAGTGTTCTTAGCCATGTGGAGACCAAGGTCACCATTTTCCTTTTTACTACAGGCCTTTTCCCATGCAATAAGAGGGTGGTAATTCTGGGTTGACTTGTTCCAAAAGAAATCTTTATTGATGTTATCAATTTGATCCTAGACTCCTTTAGGTTGGAGAAAACATTGCATAAGATAGATTATTTTTTTTCCCAAACTTCTTGTTAGATTTATATTTAGGATTGAGGCTAGGTCGACCAAAGCTTGAGATCGATAAATATTGCTGAAAACTTGTAGACTGCTTTTTTTAAAAAGTTTATAAGGAGCCTAGTTTTTTGAGCAACAATATCAAGAAGCCTTTTGATATAGATGACGTTGGAGTATGTGACATTTTCACGGATAAAGGTGTATTTTCTCATTACTTGGCATGAGTTGTTTTATTTAGTTCTTTTATTTTTGTAGGGCACATAGTCCATGGCCTTATTTTAAATACTTTAACAAAATGTTGATTAAAACTAATTATATAGAAATTCAACTTATTTTATTCATAAAATAACCCTTTACTTTAAATATGTCTTTAAAATTTGAGAAAATTGCATAAAACCACCCGTTAAATACGTCACTTTGCTCAAAACCACCCATTATACAAGTAATTACTGAAAGTCGTCCTTTAAATCAACTACGTTCGCGATCGACCACCCATTTTAAATTGTCTCCCATGATTCCATTAAGTTTTGGTCAATTATCATTTGCTTTCATGTTTTTCCCATAGGAAAGGCTAAAATGAGGAGGGAGTAATGGAAAATGCACAAATCCATCAAAGTTCTATGGGAGAAACCCAATTCAATGGGAGAATCCTGATCTAGCATTACTATTCTACTTTTATTACAATGGGATGGAAATTTTACTATCGAATTGGGGGAATTAGGGTTCGTAGGAGATTGGGGTGATTTGGGGGCTCATCGTAATATGCAACTATAAATCTTCTCCACATGGTGTTGGTAAAGAGCATCGGTAGCTCGATCAAATATTCCATCTAATGTTGGGAAGGATGATCTAGTTTATCTATTCAAGTGAAACTCTTATTCTTTTCTAAAACGAAAAAGAATTGGAGTGTGCGAATTTCTAAGCGTGAATAAAATCAACTAATATATCTCACCTTGTTGAACTTTTGTACTTCATTAGTTGATTGTGAAGACTAAATATATGTTATTTTTGTGATCTTTATAGGATTAACATAAATACAAATCAACAAATCATGAAGGTTGAAAACTTTCCTAATTGCACCAACTTGTTAATGGAAGGAAGGGGGTAACTTTTTATTGGGCATGCTTTGGTCAAATCTTTAAAGTCAACACACATCCTCCGATTCTGTATGCCTTTTTAATTAAGATGACATTGAAATTCCACTTAGGATATTGATTTTAACAAATAAAATACACGTGCATCAACTTTTCACATACCCCCACATTGGCTGCCAAGACATATTCTTCATTATTCTTCCTTCTTAACTAGTTCACAAGGTAGACGACAAAGTTGATGCTTAATGTGGAGAGCTACTATGTAACAAATTCCCTTTAGGTTAGTATCACAAAAAGATACTAAAAATGTGATTCCCTTCCCCCATCCTTCGTTGTTTTTGCATTCCTCCGCCACATCAACCCATATCACTACCCTAGGTGCAAGTCACCAACACAATCGCCTTCACCAAAATCGACGTGATTCCCCCCTCCCCTATCCTTTTGGTTGGTGGCTGATCATCTCCTCTATCATGTTCCAATTGAGCACACACTAGGGCTCTTGAGTCGTCTCATTGGTCAACGCCGAGAAGCCAAAGTAGGACTTCTAATCCACGCGGTGCTCAAATCTAGAACAAACAAGGTAAGGACAAGATTTTTTTTTCAACATTGAATTTGTCTCATTTTGGTCTAATTGGTCTGCCATGTACACGACTAGGGTTTGTTGTATCCATCATATTGGGTCTAGATCTTGTGAAAGACGACTCTTAGGAGTCATGGTGATGTCAAAATCATAGAGTGAAATGGTCTTGGTAGATCTTATACTCTTGATGTCGATTTTGATATGGTTGTTGTCCGAATCGAAGTCCTACTTATGGTTGGAAGAGATAGTGTGACACCCCTATACCTTATGACGTATACTTTGTAATAACTTATTTCACATATAAACATATATAATTCACATATATGTAACTATCCACATAAGCATAAAGTAGAAAGTAACAAACATAAAAGGTTGCACACACACACATCTATGTCGTTACTTCTCATACTAAAACATCTATTACTCTAGCTTCTATTACAAGCCATATGTCTATGATGGAAAATGAGGAGGAGAAGGTTGCATTGAGCTTCAGCCGGCCAACCTGTATGAATGTGACCTCTAAATGAGACACACGCTAGAAAATTCTAGCTGAACCTGAAAAATTATTTTGCGATTTGCGTGAGTCGCATACTCAGTGAATATAAACCATCATCAATTATTTCACACAAAGCCAAACAATTGGTCAATATACATATGTCATATAAGATTTTACTATGCAATGCAAATGCTGATGTTTCCGATTCTTTATTCTGTGAACTGTTCAAGCCTGAATCTGCCCCGGGTTTATTGTATATGGACTCTTATGGTCCCTTTAGAAAAGAAATCCGAAGATTTCCTGAATATTGACTCTTATGGTCCCTTTAGCAAAGAAATCCGAAGATCTCCTGAATATTGACCCGTAGGTCCTGTATGATCTGTAGATCTTGTATGACCCGTAGGTCGCTTTAACAAAGAAATCCGTAGATTTCCTGAATTACAGTCCAGGGCAAGACAGTCACAGGTCCTTTTAATCTCATTGCAATATGCTATGCAATCAAGTGCATTCTGTAATCATATGTCATATATCATCTGCTATCATATTTTCTGTACAAACAACTCTGGAAATTTCAGAGCTATCACATCTATCCATATAATCCATATAACACATATATCCATATAGCTCATATAGCGCACATATCCATATAACTCATATAGCATATATTCATATAGCACTTAAAGCACATAGGGTTGAATCTCCGGTCTATGCTCACCTGTTCAGGACATATACTATATCTCTTTCCTTTCTCTTTGACCACGATCTATAACTCGTGCTCCTATATATAACCCAATGCAAATTAGGCTATTTACTCTTACAAACTCTAACCCCAAATGCAATGAAATGCCAGAATGCATTATAACTTCTTGCATATATATACAAATCCTTTAAAGCTTGACAACAATAAACTATATATATAGAAGAACATTTTTCTAGTTCAAACCTTTATGAAAAACTTGATCAAAGTGCTCCCTAATATCCTTAGAAAGAGAAACCCTAAAATCACTCTGAAATCTTTTACCGAATATAAATCCAATATCGAAAACACCCTTTGAGAACTATATAGCAACTGATTTTCGAATAAAAATCAACAGTAGATCTAGATTTGGAAAATTAGAAAAATCCAGATAAACCATTAAGTAATTAAAAACTTACCAAATCAAGCTTGTACTTCGAGATTAAAACCCGATATAAGAGATCTTATACCAGATCCAACCAAAAACAATCGAAATCTAATTCTCTTTTTTTTTCTCCTCTCCTTTCTTTTTCCTCTCTTCTCTGCACTCATTTTTTTTATGTGAGAAAGCTTCATGATTAAGCATAACATGTACATCACATTTAAATACGTACTGAAGTCGGCTAAATTTTATGAAAACCACAGTTTCCACCCTCAAATCTCGTTTACTACAAACTTTACCCTGAAATAATTAATAATTAACTTTTTCTTAAAAACTTTTTAAAATATAATAAACTTAAATAGAAAATAAATATTACTTTTAAAAATGCACTATATATCATGCCACTATGCTATGCATATGCTCTTAATCTTATATGAATGCCGAATGACGTATGCATTTTGGTCGGGGATGTTACAGATAGTTTTTGGTTGAGCCGTCATAAGTGGAATTGGTAAGACCTAGGTAACGATCATCTCTTCTCGATAGCATGAAGTGATTGGAAGCAAGAAAGAACTTTAGACAATTGTCAATGGGGGCGTTAGTGTATTAGCGGAAAATGATGACAAGGAAGATGGTGTTGAAGGAGGCAACCTTAGCGATAGATGAAAAATATTCATCTCTCTCTAAAAGGATGAACTGTTGAAGAAGATTCGTCTAATGTGGTTGATGAGGGAGAAGTTTTTGGTGGAGTCTGTTGTGACTTATAGAACTTGGGGATATTATTTTAGAAAATTAACGTTTTAGATAAGATTGGGTATGAATCACTCAAAATCGAAAACTTAGATACACAAACACATAAAATCCATTTTTAAACACCCATCGAAAGGAACATATGTTTGGAATACCAACTAAGGGCTCGTTTGGTAGTTTTTGTGGAAAGAAAATGGTTAAGAGCTTGAATCTAGTCCATTTGTAGTTTATGGTTCATTGATCAAAATAGTATCCTTCTCCATTTTTAATGTAAAACTTGAGATAATCGTATATATCACATTATTTTTTGATAGGGTAAGGATTAGGGTCGCCACAATTACTACTTGGGCTCGCTTAAAGCATCCACTAGGGATGAGAAGTGGTTACTAACCAATTCTAAAGAGAAAGGGCAAACCACCGCCCCAGATGCTTAACTGTCGAACCAAATGCCCAAAGACATCGTATATATCACATATTCTCCTCTAACCATTATCCCCTCCCCTCATTTTTTTTTCAAAAAAGAGAGAATTACTATCCTTTCCTCCCCTCATTTTTTTTTGCAAAAAAAAATAAATTATTATCCTTTCCTTATTGTTATACCAAACGGCTAAAAACTCTAAAACTCAACGTTACCGAACCAGGGTTTATTTAAATCGCACTTCACAAAACATTATCTTACACTATAATGTAAGATTTAATACAAGATTGTATTAAATTCTACATTATAATGCAAAATAATAAATTATGAAATAGGATCCAATCATCCAAACGACCAAACATGCCCCAAATTTCCCAAAATTAAAACACCGAATGAATCGGCGTGTTCATGAAGCGCGGACCATACGCATGTCCCACGCGCCTCGACGACCCAGATGCTTACAGTACGGCCCTCGAATGTGGAAAATGTCTTTTCGCCGGCATACATAATATTCAACGCGTATATAGCAACAACATAAAAGTAAAACCAACAAGCTTTCCACACACTCTCTAACCTCCGATTTCGCCGCTTTCTGCTTCTTCGACCTGCAGGCGGCTCAAGAATTACTCCGATCGATCGTCGCCGTACCTCCTATGGAGAGATCCACCTCGATAGGGTTCAGGTTGGGGAGGCAGTCTTCGTTAGCGGACCTCAACCGGCTCGCCGACTCTGAGGCTCATGGAACGGTGTTTTTCGGATTCACCGACGAGTCATCGGAAGGTTTGGTCGAAGATGTCGACGTTGACGATGTTCCTTCCGGCGTTAAGCTTATGTATGCCGCTTACGAGGGCGACCTAGAGGGGATCAAGGAGCTTCTGGATTCCGGCGCCGACGTGAATTTCAGGGATATCGATAACCGATCGCCGTTGCACGTTGCAGCATGCCAGGGGTACAAGGAAGTTGTCGAGCTCTTGATCAAGAACGGAGCTGAGGTTGAGGCTAAAGATCGATGGGGAAGCACGGTATACTCTCTTTCAATAACGAATTGTGATTTATTTGATGTTTATGGGACTTTCTGATTGGCTCAGATCACTTTGATTTGATGATTGAGCAGCATCTTTGCTTGACAATATACATGATTATGGTACTTTCTTGGGATGATTGTGTCAATTCTGATCTATTCCTGATGACTAAAAAGATACATTTGGTTATCTCTGGTCCCTGGATGATTTATTTACTACCTTAAGTGTTATCTTTGTTGAATCCGAAGCCTTCTGGCTGTGTTAAGAGATCATTATATTGCTTTTCTCACTGAAACTGCTACTAAAATAGTTTAGAACCTGTCATTTGTCCTCCACTGCTGCCTAATTTGTTAAACTCCTGTAGCATCATCTGAATCATTGATCCATCATACGTGTATCTCTTACAAATGCACATAGTTTCAATGTTCTTTAAAAGGAAAAACCACATGCTATTTCTTTGTTCTGTCCTGAGGTGCTCATCCACTTCAAAAATCAGCCTCTTTTCGTTTCTTCCCATCTTGTGCTTGTTTCCAAGAGTGAACTTGAAGAATTCACATCTTTCTTCAACCAATTCTTATAAATGTCAATACCTGTGGTCTTTGAGGACTTTAAAGTTTATCTATACTTATTGAAGCAATTGTAGCATTGTTGCTCTTCCAAATTCCTGAGACCTTAGGGGGTTTATATTCTGGATATCAATGCATAATTAAATTTTCCTTCCCTTGTGTAATTATTTAGAAATATTTCCTTTAACAGCCACTTGCAGATGCCATGCATTATAAGAACCATGAAGTGATAACATCTCTTGAGCAACATGGTGCCGTTCCACTGGTATGTTGGGCTGAACGAGTGTTAATGTACTGTACTGTAATCCTGAGTTATATGACTGGGTTGCTAATTCCTAATTATGTTTCTTCTCCACTCTGGTCAACAAGATGGCTCCAATGCTTGTAAAACATTCACGCGATGTCCCAGAATATGAGATCGATCCTCGTGAAATTGACTTCACAAACAGCATTAATATCACCAAGGTACCTATTGTTTTTTTTTTTCAAAGTGGTAGTCTGTCTTGCACAATTCGTTCCTTGCATGCATGTGTGTATTGAGTAGTCTTTTGTCAATAGGAGATTGAAGTCAAGAACTTGGTACTTTTCTATATAATAGTTCACTTATGTTTTCGTATGGATGCTTCTATGCTCATTGATCATCAGTTTATCCAAAATATCATATATTTGAGGGTCCGTGCTCTTCTCTTGCATCCATTGGAATGATATAGGAAATTATTGTGGTAGAGTGTGTTGTTTAATTGATCTACCATACTTTGTATTATGCTTACAGGAAAATTCAATCACCTCAGTTGGCTGAGAGCTGTACTTGCAGCCTAGGTGTCATTTTGTAGTTTTGTATTCCTGTTTATAATTGTTCTTTGCAGTTATGTCACTGCTGTATATTATACATGAAATCTATCAACATGTACTGCATCTCCATTTTTTGTCTTCTGATTTGCCATTTGGGAATGTTTAAGGGAACCTTTCGGAAAGCATCATGGAGAGGAATAGAAGTTGCTGTTAAACAGATTGGAGATGATGTGTTTCCTGATGAAGATAAAGTGTGGGTGTTCTGAATGCTTTTGTATGATTATAGTTTATCACTTTGTTCTAACATGATATAGCAACCAACCACAGGAGAGCCTTTAGGGATGAGCTAGCTCTGCTTCAGCGGGTCCGACATCCCAATGTAGTCCAATTCTTGGGTGCTGTAACTCAAAGTACTCCAATGATGATTGTTACAGAATATCTACCCAAGGTATGTTATTATACATGAAATCTGTGTCCGTGTGTAAACCTCTCTTCCTGTTGTGAATATTGGTATTTATATGATGTGAGGTTCTACTCCCTCCTTTTATCTCTCTTTTTCCTGTTCATATTTGTATTCTCTGGATTGGATGCTTATCTTATTAATTTTATTTTTGTCATGTCATGTAGAAAGCTTCTAGTACTTTCTTCTTTCTTGTCACTGAGATTCAATAACTTTTTTTGAATGATTTTTCTAATTTTGTTCCTTTTACTCAAGAAACTTCTCTTGAAATTCAACAGTCCCACATATGATTAGGTTTTTTTATATATAAGTGCATGTTAAGGCATATTTACATGATCATTGCTTGAGATACAACACAAGGAACATGCTTAATATTTTTACTCCTGTGCCAAGCATTAAGATTTTGTTTTTACGTTCACTGTTTCTTCAAATGATTTTTGTTTTATAATTTCCTTCCTTTATTTCGTAAGACAATTAAATGCCCTGCAAGCTCTATACCGTACCTCTTTGGTCAGTAGAGTATCTCAAAAATATGAATTGTTTTTTGCTTCTAGTGATTTGCTAACATGCTGTTTCATGTGTTCAATCTATCAACTGTTTTAGGGAGATCTATGTGAATACTTGAAAGTTAAAGGACAACTAAAACCAAGAACAGCTGTGAGGTTTGCTCTTGACATTGCAAGGTCGGTTGTTTTTTCCACTTTACTTTGATTTTAATGCTAAGGAAGCCTTTTGATGACCTTTCATGATATGGAATTTTTAAGAACTTCGAAGTTTTTAGATGGTATGTAATGACTCTCAATGATATTTGACATTTTAGTGGTAATTTTATCCGAAATAGTGTCGGGGATTGTTTATTAAATGTAATGTAGACAGGCGTTACAGAGATATTTAATATTTTTACCCTGCAAAATGAAATTATTTATCTGAGGCGATGAGAGGATGTGTCTTGTCATGTAAGTCTTTTGTGTCACTTTATGAGCACCCCTGAGGATTCAATGCTCTTATCATGCGAGTTGAAGCTATTCTTTATAAATTTACTTGGTATTGCTGACATCGGAAGAGAGAAATAATGTCAGATTCAGAATTGCTAGGAAGAGCACCCCCCACCCCCCACCCCCCACCCCCACCCACACACACACCCACACACCCACACCCACACACCAAAAAAAAGGGACAATATGGATCTGCTTACATATATGTTTCTAAATTGTTCATTAACTTTATAATAGCTTAGTTATGGAGCATGCACATTTCATTTGGGGCCTTGTGTTCCAAGGCACTTCTTAGTGTTAGGATTTGTAGAATTTTGATGGTTCCAATAATGGTAAAGCAAAAAAAAAAAAGCTTCTAGGTGTCTCTCCACAATATTACTGTCAAAGGATGCTAATTGTGGATTAAGAAGACCAAAATCGGTCAATTTCATTATTGAACTTCGAACCAATAACAGGTAATTTTGAAGTTAAAGGTCCAAAAATCAGTCAAAGTTTTGCTAAAGAGGTCGCAGTGAATAATTGGTTATGAATTAAGCGAAAATGGATATTTTGGGGGTCATTTAGTGATGTTGCTGACAATGATTTTGGTTTGGAGGGATTATGTCATAGAACCTTATGGGATTTTTCCTTAACAAATGTGGTCCTTCCCACCTTTCTCATTTGGGCTGTTATTTAGAATGTTGTTTGCGGATTTTATTTTCTTATGTCTAAACATGAATGGTGATATCAAGTAGAGATTATTAAACGTCAAAGACTAAGTGGGAGGTCAAGACGGTGTTTTATTTTCTTATGCATTTTTATGAACATAACCAAGAGCTTATACATATATTTTCAAAATATGATATGCATATCAACATCAACGTCATCACCCAGTATATTCCTGCTCAAGCAGGATCCTGGGGGGTCAAGATGGGGTGCCCGATAGACTCAAGTATGATATACCTATATTTTCAAAATATGATATATATGTATTTTCAAAATATGATTCTGTAATTCCTTCAGAAATGTAATGCATAGTTTTATTGCTTTATTGAGATTGTTTATTATCATTGATGACCTGTTCTTTTGAATTAATTTGTTCTCTATTCTAGAGGACACTTAATGGACTTCTTTCTGTTAAAATGATTAATAGTGTTTTCTCTTAATCTGAAATATAAGAATTACTCTGTGATTTTTTGCAGGGGGTTATTATCTGCATGAGAATAAGCCGGAGCCAATTATACACCGTGATCTTGAACCTGCGTGAGTTTTATTGCCAAGTCCATGTGCTTGAATTCACATTTAGAATGTTCCTTGTTTTTCTTCTTGGTCTGAACACGTACACATTTATTTGTCATGTACATATGAGATGACAGAAACATATTGCGGGATGACTCTGGAACCCTTAAAGTTGCCGACTTTGTGAGTTAGCAAGCTCATGAATTTTGCTAAAAGGAATCGTGGAAGATGTGCCATTATCATGTGAAGTTACTTCTTGTAAGTTTGTATATTTAGACTAGGCCATACAAAACTTGTAGTTAGCTTCCCTATCCTTGGAAACTATTGCAGCTAAAAAATAATCTATAACATGAGATAATGCTCATTGCTATTTCTTCTGTTCCCTTTAACGAGATTGTCAAAATTACATCTAATCGTGATATTTACCATTAATAGGTCGCTATATGGCTCCTGAGTTGTTCAAGAACGAAGGCTATGATACCAAAGTTGATGTATTTTCATTTGCTTTAATTCTGCAAGAGGTAGTGATTTCTCTTTGGTTTAATATGTTATGCTGCTTACTGAGAAGCACTTCTCTTGATCTAATACGCCCTTATTTGTTTTTGCTTTCTGTGGAAATTCCCCTTTCGTCATCTTAGTTATATAAAGGCGTTTCTTTTACAGCCTACTGTCGATGAAGAAAAGGCAACAGAATTTGATTTAGTTTCTGGATATTTTGACAATCATTAGCATGATTCCATGCTATTTCCTTTTTCTTACTCTTTTCATTATGTCTCTTATATGGATCTTGAATAAGCATGCCTAGTTCCTAATGCTGCTGTAAATTGTTACAAGAAAATTTTGTTATTCCTCAAGTAGTTTGAGATTACCTTCAATCTCTTCATAGAAAAATTTAAGTCAATACTGTAAACAGTGGAATAAAATTGTTTAGTCGATGCTTCTACTCCGGTAACTTCTCTTATTCCTTTGGCTCATTAATTACCAGTGGACTCTAATTACTGTTTCTTATGCAAAATTTTCAGATGACTGAGGGCTGTCCTCCATTTTCCGAGAAAGATGAAGTAAAAGTTCCAAAAGAATATGCTGAAAAACATCGCCCCCCTTTTCGAGCTTCATCAAAGCATTATGCCCACGGAATCAAGGAGTATGCTAATCTTTCTTTTATATCATCATACTAATTTTGAGATTTAAGTAGATTTTGAGCTGTGTTCATGGTGCATTATTCCATATATGCATGCGACTAATAAATTATGAAAGCTCGTTTACAGTGTCTTCTTATTCGATGCTTTTTTCCCTTGAGAGATCTTTTATGATTGTTGTTGTAGTTTAACTTTCTTAAAAGCCCAAAGCTTTTAGTCTAGAAACAAGTGGAACTCATTGTTTTCTGTAAACAGGTTGATCGAAGATTGTTGGAGTGAAAATCCTAGAAATAGACCAACTTTCAGAGAAATAATTCTCAGGCTTGAACACATATACAACCACATTGGCCACAAGAAACGTTGGAAGGTACTCTCTCACTCTCCTAAGTGGCTTGACTGTTTTGAGCACAAGTGGATAAATTTGACTATGGCTTTGAAATCAGAGCATCTAGACTTGCTTCTCTGCCATAAAACTGATCATTTTGAATGCCTTCCAAAAACTGTACAAAATCAAAGCAACGCTGAAGTGCTGAACTGCTTATTGTTGTGATTTAAGCTTTAGTCTTAACCATTATTATCTAGTGTGCTCGTTTTCATATGCTTCATTTCACTCAATAGGGTTTATTATTCTCCGTAAAATATTCATGCAGCATTTTTGTGAATATGGTTTTCAGATTGCGCCGCTTAAATGCTTCCAGAGAAGTCACTCCAGTATGGGTAGCTTCAGCGAGTCGGCTAGGAGCCCTTGAGTACAAAAGAGTAGAAATTGGTTTAATCGGGATTAATCGTGTACTGACGCTTTGTACCAGCATTGTCCATCCAGAACCAGAGGGGACAAAAAGAGGAAGAACCTGCAAGTTTTCTACCTTAGACTGATTGATTTGATTTGAACAGATTATGTAGCTATCCTGAATTAATTCGCCCTTCACATGGTGGGCTAAGTTGAGAATTCATTATAGTGCTCCTTTTTAACATTCAAAAGGAGATAACTAAATGTGTAATATTATCACTGTGGTAAGTATATTTTGTGTGGGGTTGACACGCACTGAAAACTCGGGACATTATGTTACAATAGCAGGGGGATCAGGGATGGTTTTTTTTGTGATTTCTTCTTTCAGTTGAAAATTTTACATTTGTATCCCAGTAAAATGGCAAGATGTAAAGTTATTGTTGGTCCACCCTAAATTTCTTTTTCCATCTTCTTATTGAGTTTTGGGGTTATTGGCTAAAAGAAGACACAATTTCTCATATGTGAAGTGTAGGAAAAGCTTATATTCATTCTGGAAATGCTAGAAGAGAAGC